>JARHVA010000315.1:5125000-5127500 GCA_037957365.1 Torreya grandis
TATTATTTAGGGATATTCGACATGCAGTGGAGCACCTTTATTTTGGTATGGTCATGTGCGGAATCACTCCCTAATTCACCTGCTTCGATCGGTTTGAGGATCTGACGTATATTGAGGGAGATATTAATATTTGATTGATTTAATCAAATATTAATTATTTGGTCTCATTAATAATTAATTATTAATTATTAATTATTTGGTCTAATTTTAAATTAGAAACCCTAATTCTAATTTAAGAAAACCCTAATTAGGGCAAGCATATCTTTTGAGGGTATAAGGGTTTCACATGGAGGCCATTAGGTATTATGTATGAATAGATTATTGATACTAATTTTGAGAATTTCTTCTGTGAAGATTGAGCCTAGGGTCCAAGATTCCATTTGCAGTGGAGAATGTCAACTCTTCATTGTGTGCGATTCAGAGGTTGTGAAAGATCAGTCGATCTATTGCCAAATTGAGAGATAGCTTCATCCAGAAGTTATCACAGAGGTACAGATTTGAGAGATAGCTTCATCCAGAAGTTATCACAGAATTTCAAGGTTGAGAGATAACTTCACACAGAAGTTATTACAGATACTTCAGGTATTTATCTTTATTTAGTTTTTTGATCCAATAAATTATACAGATAGAGATATTCTGTATTAGAATAGTATATCTTTAGATCAGGTGGTTCAGCAATCAGGGGTTAAGAACAGACAGGTTGGCGGCCGTACTAAGTCTGTACAAGTCTGTACAGATCCACACAGATACCGACACTGGCAGATAGAGCTTCCAGTGACCGACATCGGTCGACTGAAGACCGACGTCGGCAGAAATCTGACCGACAGTGACCGACGATGGCGAGATATCGACCGACGTCAGCGACTGTGTGTTCGACACAGCAGGTCGAGACTTCCAAAATTGCAAGTTTATTCCCAGTTTGCATAATTTCAGGGTTTTAAGACCATATCTGTAATATTCTTTGATTTGCATAAGAAAGGACATCTATTGTAATCAACTGGATGAATGATAAGATCTGTGATTTGTTTATGCATGTTTGAATCTATTCTGCAAATTCTATCTTGTTCATAGCTTTATATGTTTCTATATTCCCTGATTGAAGGGGATATTACAATTGTTCAGAGCTTATTGTGCAGATAAAGGAGCCCCTAAGTAAGGGACATTACATACAACATATTTTATGAATTGAAAAAAAATACATAACAACCAAAATATTTTAAGGCCTTAGGAGAGATGAGAATTAAAATCTTTGACTACTTCAAAGGGATTAAAAAGAGCCTATAAACAAGAATGTAAAACATACACAAAGAGAGAACATCCCAAGGGAGAAGGTCTAACATAATAACTTCATCAAACATGCACAAGTAAAATATATAACTTAATCTAAATAAGGTATGCAATATATGAGTATTTCATTATTTATTTGAATTGTATCATAGGTATCCACATTATAATAGTGATAAATGGTGTAGCCCAATCATTGAAGGATAAAAACATGTCTCTTCATTGAAAAAAATGTTGCATTTACGGATCTATCACTATAACTTATGACATGAATTCATATCCAATGTACATTAAAGTTATTTGGGGTGAGATTATAGGGATTTTAAATACACATGTGGGATTTTTTGATTAATCTAAATGACTTAGAGTTTTTATTTTTTATACACCTAAATTTAGACTTAAAAAATAATTTTTTATTACTTTGGGAAGGGAATTCTTGAGGCCAAAATTGGTGGTCAGTCTCTTAACCAAGTATAATCTAAGGTGAATAACATATTCTTAGATGTTATCTAACACCCCAAGTGTTTAAGTAATGATAATTTTAATACACAAAGCATTGCATGTGGAGTTATCCTATTGTAGTTTCAACTTTGAAAATATGTGGTAGCGTTTCTATGATCCTAAGCACTAGTGAAAACATGATTCTAAGTGAATTTATAAATATTTGTTATGGGATAACATGTATTTTTATTAAATAGATGTGTTCAAAGTGATGATATTTCATCTTTAGGTTCTGGAGGTAGAAATGTCAGTTGGAGGATAAGATCTTATCTTTTCACTAAACATTAGTTGCATTTATGGACCCATCAATACAACCTATGCTAAAAATTCATATCCAATGTTCCATGGATGGGATTTGAGGTGAAATTAATGGGATGATACATGCATGTGAGGGTTCTTATGATTTATTAAAATTAAATACAATTTCCATTCTATGCATGCTTGAAATTAGACTTAAAAACTACAATTTATTATTTTATAAATGGTGTTATTGAGGCTAGAATGGGTTGTGTGTCTCTAGAATAGGCATCATTAGAGGCCAAGAACATGCTACTGGAAATTATCTACCACCCCAACTATGTTGTAAATGCTATAACATTTGAGTCATAAAGCACCAAAAGTAGAGTTATCTTATAGGTGTTTTCAATCCCTTCATTTAATCAACTCAATTTAGTTGATGTCATATAAAACTAGGGCTAATGCCTAACAAATGACT
>JARHVA010000315.1:5132500-5180000 GCA_037957365.1 Torreya grandis
GAAATCATGTTATGTACTAAAATAAATTATCTCAAGGTATCATAGATGATAAAATATAAAAAAAATTCTTTTGTTATTGAAGATACTAATTTGGATGAATATCTTCCCTACACTAGAGGAGAAGATTCCTCTCAACATATGATGAAGACTATATATTTCAAGTGTACATGTGTGGGTGTGTGGGGGTGTGTGTGTGATTGTGTGTGACTAATAATATAATATCATTCATGTTCACATGTGTGGTGTGAAACTAAAAAAACTTGTATCTATCCATGGTGATAATAGTTTGAATGACCATCTTAATGTATAATATATATGTAAGAAGTGTCACTGATTAGTTGAAGTGTTTGTATGACTTGGTTGATGTTTCCCAATTCATAAAACATGCATTAACATGAATAATTTAATGGTCCCGTATTCATTTCAGATTTGGTTCCCATAGTCTATATCTATATCATAGCCATTTGCAAGTCTTGAGATTGCATGCTCTATTTAATTAGTGTGAAGTTTTGATATATTATTACACTAGGGGGGGAACAATGGGATATTTTAGTATGGTTGTTATGTGATTTAGGTAGACTCACTATTTTTTCTTTTGGGATTGAATGGGATTCCTTATCTCATGGAATCCAATCCCTATATATGTGTATGTTCCTATATTTTTTAATAATGTAAGATATGTGGTGTTTTGGTTTTGTTTTATCCCAAACCTTTAAGCTAGACAACCATTTGGTTTTCTAACGATGACTTTCAACAATGCTCTAGGGTTTTTATAACTAAATTTCATTTTTTTTCCTTTTTTCCTTTTCTATTTTTTTCCATTTTGTCATTTTTTACTTTTTTAACATTTCAAAAAATGATAACATGATGAAATGATGAAAAATTGGAAGTGGTTGTTCTAGTTCATATACAACACACAAATCAACTAAAAAGATGATTATTCTCATAAACATGTTCTTTTTGTGAGCCAACTACATGAAAATTAGATTGTGTAAAAACATTAATTAAAATTATCATATTATTCTTCATAATCTTTAGGGATCTTGGGAATACTATATTTGGTCAAACATGTATGATTTATGCAGTAGTGTACAATCCCCAAAATTTATTGCAAAAATATTTCTAACTGATATGTGAGACTCTATATCTACACTGATGGACTCCAAAGCCAAAATAAAGGAATCTAGAGCTAATTTTTTGGACTGTATAACTATTCAAGATTGCTCCATGGTGACCTAAAATAATCTTCTAAAGTCTCTTATCTTGTCAAAAACATAGTTCTTGCTTGGAGTGCATATGTTTTCATATTTCAAGTGACATTGAAGCTCTTTGATTGTCAAATGAATGTCGAAACCCATATGTTTATATCAAACAAAACATAATTGTTAGTGATACCTATAGATTATACTCAAAAATAAAGTGTTAGTTTTAAATATTATGAAAAAATATTCATAAGTTATCCAATAATATGAATTTTTCTAAAACCTTATATTTGATATGATGCTTATATGTTTCCCCATCTTTACAAAAGCTATTTTATTAATCATGTGTAAAAAGAGAAATTAGGAAACAATGAAACAACCTTTATTATGATTAGATGAAATTCAGGATGCGGAAATCTTATCATTTCATTATTGTATAGTAGTTACTTTAGACATTCACATATCTAACATATTATTAATGGTGGGGTGGGGGCCATCATGAATGGATTGATACTGAAACAATTAGATGAATGGTTGATTGAAATGATTTGATAAATATTGATATGGTAGAGGTTAATTGGTCCAAGTATTAAATTCATGATTATATGAAATAGTTCATATTTATATGAAAACCAATAATACATACCTGAAGTTTCTTGATTTAGTGTCCATGGTTCTCTTTGTAAAATTGTAGGATTAATTGAATAAAATGCTGCCCCTTTATTACATAACATTACACCTACCTTAAAAATAATTTCTCCAAAATCTTGAGAATATCTAAAGTAAATACACTTTTACAAAACTATGTATAATTGTTGTTTTTCTTGATCATCCATCCATCCATAATTAATCTTGATAGGTGATGGTCATTGGTGATTATTATCCTCCATTATGATACTCTAAATATGAACTTTTTCATAACTATTGTTGTTTATTATTTGATACCATGTACATTTATAATCATTTGCATTTTGATGTGCCATGTTATGCCTCCATGATTATTTCATTGACACATAAATTCTCCAACATAAGTGAGCCATTGTCCAAAAATAATGGATTATTATTATTATTATTATTATTATTATTATTATTATTATTATTATTATTATTATTATTATTATTATTATTATTATTATTATTATTATTATTTTGTTTCACATGTTAGGATCTCCATAACCTTCATAAATATAAATTTACCATGTCATAGGTGAATAACATCCCACCCCTTTATTACATAATATTGTACTCCCTTAAAAATAATATCCCTCAAAATATGGGAATACAATGAGAAATTACACTTGTACCAGATTGTGTACATTTGATGTTTTTATTGATCATCCATCCATTCATAATTAATATTTATAAGTGATGGTCCTTGGTAATTACTATATTATACATGATATTATGATTTTGAAATGTTCCATGACTATAGTTATTTATACTATGATTCATTATGCATTGATATTCATTTGTGTTTTGACGTTTTATGTTATGATTCCATAATTACTACCTTGATGGTGTTGTGTATTTATAGGATTCACATCATTTTAGTTTTTAAACATTATTTTAATTATTTGTGTGTCTTTAAATTTTTTATATCTAGTTCATTTGTCCTCTAAATAGAATAATCATGGTTTTCCTCTTGTTTCTTTTATTCATATATTTCATGTTCTACTTACCCTTTCTTTCACTCTTGCATTCTGATTTGTTCCCCCTTTACTTATATTAATTTAGTTTCTTATTCTCTTCTTCAAATTATTCCTTCTAGTTTTTTATGATTCCTACTCATGATTTTATTGAATTTCTACCTTATGCCCTTCTTTAGATTATCCATGTGATTTTAATTATTTTTTATATTAACCTTATGATTTTATTTAGATTATTCATGTAATTTTAATTATTTTTAAAATTTTTAATAATATGGAATTTAATATGCAAACAATAAAAGGAGTATAAAAATAATGGATGTGATGCTCACATGAAAAGATGAAAAATAGTGGAAGTGATCAATGAGGTAGATCAAAGATAATATGATGGATCTTCACCAGTGAGTAAGAAGGAGTGATCCAAAAGAAATAAACCTAATGAAAAGGGTCATCATAGAGTACCCTTAGAGGGAAAATAATACACACATGGGAAGGAAGAACCCACCACTTATGGGTATTTTGGATACGGATGAAAGGTTAGATTCAATTATAGAACTCCCTTCAAATAAAATATTTTCATTGGATGGTGGTATTGGATTATATCAATTGGATCCTCAAGTAATTATTTTTGAATGAGTGGTTTTTGAGGAAAACAAGGAAGATTTAGTTGAAAGGTTTGATAGGAAATTTTGTAGGCAGATGGATAACCATTGGTGTGATAAAATTATGGGTGTAAAAAAACTAGGGTCTAGGAATCATCCTAAAATTCCTTCTAAGGGTCTTATTTGTGATCATATGTCCATTGATAGAAATGAAATATGAAATTTTAGATGGTGGCCCATGCATGATGCAGGATGTCAGGCTATAGATTCAGCCCTAACACCATAATGTTAATCTTTTTTTCTACAAAATTAGGTTGGTTTCCTATATGGATCCATATATATGGACTAATGAATGAGTATTGGAAAGAAAAGTATATCAATTAAATTTGAAGGAACTTTAGGATTTTATGGGGCTTAACCCAATTACCAGTAAATGTGTTATAACATCCTACTCTAGAATTCATGTGATCATACACATGGAGGCCAAAATACTAGAGAGCATATTATTGTAATCCCTAGGGGGATGTTGGGAGCATCTCATCAATATGGAAAATATTTTAATGTAATTTCAAAAATGTTATAAAGTATGATGTACTTTAAACTAGTGTTTATAAAAAGGTGCCCTTTGAAAGGGATGTTGATCTTATGCTGCAAAGCATGGACCATAGTCTAATATTGAATATAGGCATAATAAGTAGTAGGCGAAAGAAAAATATCTTGCTCAGGAATTGAATGTGGAAGCCACAATTAGTTTAAAGGAGAAATTATAATCAAGGGATGCATTATCACCTATTACCTTACATAAGGATATTCATTTTATCTCCTTTGAAGCTAATAAGCTTAAAGAGTGTTTAGACTAGCAAGATGAAGTTAGGATGAAGGACAAATTTTTGGAAGAACTGTTAAAATCATAAGTAAAGGATTTGGGTTGGCTGTGGGATATACATTTATCCCTAATATTAGGTGATTTTAGTGATTAAAAGGAGATTAATTCCAGGGAGGTTAAATCCATATCTCAATAATATTGTTTGATTTCACTACTGAACTTTGGATCCCAGATCAAAAGAGGGAGAAAATATGGAAAAGACATCACATAAGAGGATATATCTAAAGGAAAGAAATATACCATCAACCTCACTCTTTTTCTTGAAAAGTGAGGGTTGAAATTCCCCTTAATGGTTCTATGAATATATTTATATAGATTTTTATGGGATTGAATAGCCCTAGCAAGAGGCATCTACTTAGGCATTAGTTTTTAAGTCTAGGATACATAATCTTTTTCTATTTGAAAAAATAATTTTTTGATTTGTTGAGGCTAAATTTATTATTATTAAAAGTTGGGATTGATGGAAGGCTCTATTTTTGGATTATTCAAGGGATTTCAGAGGCTTGACCATCATCTGGGGCCCTCCTAAAGTCCTAGTGGGGAAATGTGGCTCTGGGGCCAATTGGCATCTTTGTAAAGTTTTAGAGTATACTTTAGAAATGTCATTTTTTGGTTCAATGTTTATATATGCCAAACTCTATGGCCCTCAATGTGTAGTTTTGACAAGAGATTTAGGGGCACAAAATAGGTGCCCTAGGGTGGTGCACACAGTCTCAAATGGATTTTTCAATATTTTTAGCTTTTACTGAGCTAGTCGATATGCTTTCAAAAAATCAAATTTTTTTTGGATGAACTATCAAGCATGTTTATGTAAGATTGGATATAGTTTTTGTTTCCTTATGGTGTTTGAATAAGAATTATATTATATAAATTAAAATTATTCCTATTTATATAATGGATCATGCTCCAATTGATATTTATATTACAGAAGATAAGGCCCCCCCATGCCCTTTTAAATTTGAGATAATGTGGTTACATGATCCATCCATTCATGATCTTGTAAAATATTGGTTGAAAAAGGTTCTTCCCCTTGATGTCAAGAATATATATTTTTATGAGTTAAAACTAATCCATATTAGTGCTTGTCTAAGATCTTAGAATCAATTGAGCTTCATAAAAAAATCAAAGAAATTAAAAATGTGGACCCTGAGTTGGAGGTCCTCACTCAAATTGTAATGATGTTAGGTACAGATGTAAAATTATAGAATGAAGATGAATATCTCTTGGATTATTTATATGAAATCCAACTAATGAAGGAAGTTTATTGGAAACAAAAGTAATGTGAGTAGTGGCTTAAAGAGGGTGATAATAATATGAATTTTATTTATATCTCCACCTGAGATCAAATATTGGCCAACTGTATCTCAACCATCTCCACCAGTGATAGGGTCTTGTTTGAAACAAAATTAGGAATAAAAATGTGGTAGTGTATTTTTTAAAATATTTTTTTGGTTTAATTAAGAACCTCTCACTCAATGTTCAATCTGGGAGCTAAACTACATTCCCAACTAGTGATAGATTAGTAGAATGATAAGTCGATGTCCCCCTTCTCTAAATAGGAGATTAGATATGTGGTGTGTTTGATGGGAGGGATATGTCTTATGGATGGATAGATTTCTAGTTTCCTTATTTAAGTTTTTTTTGGGGTTTTGTGGGTGATGAAGTGATGAGTGTGGTCAATCTTAGGTGAAACAATTTTTTTTCATGATTTAAATTTCACTTTTATCTCTCTTGTGTTGAAAGGTGAGATTCAATCCACCTTCAATGATTTTAAGCCTATATCATTTTGTAGTACCATCTAAAAAATAAACTTAAAATCCATTTCAATTCATATTAACTATATTCTCGACTCCTTAATTTCTAGTGAGAAAGGAGGTTTCACTATAGACATGTAGATCCAAGAGGGGATTATAATCATGCATGATGTTTTACATTATCTTCTTTGTAATCTTAAGAAAGGTGGTATTGTGAAATTAGATATCATTGAATGAATTGATATGGTGAATTGGATATTTTTTATCAAAGATTTGGAAAATTTTTTTTTTGATATGAGGTGGTTTAATTGGGTATTTATTTGCATCTTTAGTCCCTAATTCTCAATTTTAGTCAATGGATATTGTCCAAGGTATTTTTAAGCCTCAAGAGGATTAAGGAAAGTGAATCCTATTTCTCCCTTTATTTTCATTCTTATGGAAAAATTCCTAGGGTTGAAAATCTTGTTGGCACTTTCATATGGAAGATTATAAGGAATTCATGTGGATGATAGTGTAGACATATTAATGTACTAGTAGTTCATAGATGATATTTTTTATTTTATTAAATGCTTCAGTACATGATGATTATATCATGAATAAAAAATTTCTTAGCTATGAGGCAACATTAGGGTGGTTATATTATTGATTAATATCTAGTTACATTATTATTATATGCATATTAGTTTAATTACTGTAAACTAATACTTAAAATTATATTATTATTGTATAGGTAGGATATTGGTGTTATTTTGTTAATTAGTTGAGATTTTTAAGGGATATGAATGTCCCTATTTATAGTGTATACATTCCCTATATATTTATTGTAATGTGTTCATATGAAACATATTTAGAGAGTGTGAATAAGATTATACTAGCATGATTAAATGTTCTCTTTATTTACATGTGAGTTATACATAACTTTATGTGTATGAAATAAAGTTTTGGTAAGCTCCTGATCCTAACAGTGGTATCAAAGAGGGAATTTTCTTCAATGATAAAATTTCACTGATTCTTTCTATGGGCAACTAGTATATGCACTTGCCCCAATTAATGAAATTCATTTATATATGTTTTTTTTTAGTTCACATTAGTTTAGGTAACCAAATTATTAAAATCATATGATAAGTACAAAGGAGACCTTTATTTTGATCTATGGGATCAAAGACAAGTTGATGTTTGCATTGGTGAATACATGATTTATTGTATTCAATTTCATGGAGCTTCCATTGTGTGAATTGATAACCATAATTCTATTTCAATTATTCACACTCACCAAAAAATTAATTATAATCCATAAACCAAGAATCAATATAATTAATTATGTGGTCAAACTATTCTAATTTGTAAACATGTATGCACTATTATTGGATCGACTAGTTCATGAATCAATACATGCTTAAATTTTGTATGAGATTTATCATTTACAGGGAGCTTCAAATGAATTCCAATGTCGTTCATAGTTTTGATTTTATATTATATATTTTAGGTCTATCTAATTGTTAAATAGTGGTAGATCATGTTATTAGAATATACATTGACCATAGAACTCTAAAAACCAATGTTTTTTTTTTTGGTAATTGCTATGTCTTCATAATACAACATATCTAATGAAATCAACCATGACATATCTACCATATTTTTAGCTATCAACATTAGGAGGAATATTTTAATTAGTCTCTACACTAAATTAGCAATGCAACTCATCCAACAATTCAATTTATAGACTTATTTTCACATAGGGGCTTCTTTATATTATTCGATAACTATTGTGCACTAGTTGATAACTCACTCAATATGGATACAAGATTGACATGGAACATCTTTCAAATATATCTAAATATCAACCAAATATCCCTCAAGTAAGTTTAATATTCAAAGGACTAAGTTGTAGTGATATATCAGTCCATGTATGTTAAAACACTCGACTCTCACGTAGCCATGATCACTCTGATCATGTCTTTCTTCCCATCTAGGTTTGCATTGAATTTTATATGCATTACATTGACAAGTTATTCAGAGTCTCAAGGATTTCTCCATCATGGTTTTTATTACATCATATTTCTATTACAATATGTACATGGTCAATTAGCTTTGACTTGTGTTTATTCTTGAGGAGTGCTAATGCACTTTTATAGATTATTCATCTTAAGGAAGTATCTAGTTATTATGTATGTCATTTATAAGTTAGAGGCATATATATGTACAAAAATTCAAAGTGTCAAGAATGTCAATAAATATATTGTGTGTCAAGAGACATTTTTTAATATATAAAATACTAAAAATTCTCTCTTTGTAATGGATGTAATTTGAAGTGAACGTGACATCCAATTTGTAATGAATGTGTCAATTATGGGGAGGAGTCTTTTCATAGAAAAGGACATACAAAGAATGATCTTCATAACCATATTTTACATGTAAGGAGTGAGATACCAGAGGATGGAGGCACAGGAGGTTGGAGGTCTTTTAGTGACCTCTCGTAGTTGCCAATGACAAGGTTGCACCAATGATGTGGTGAATTTCATTTCAATTGGGTGTAGTGTGTTTGCTTTCTTGCTTTGTCTAGTAGCTAAATAAAAAAAGAAGTGAAATTCATGTTCTAATAATAATAATTTCCTTGTGTAATCCCTCTAAGTCAAAAAATAATGGGAATTAAATATGTACTTACATACATGACATGGATTATGCTAAACCAATAAAACCACTTGGTTGGTTGTTAGCCATGGGATAAACCATCATTGGTTGTCGGTAAGCCATGGCAAAACCCATAATTGGGTTTTCGTTAGCCATGATTTTTTTTAGGTTTGCGGTCCTTGAAAAAATCACACAGTTATAAATTTAGATGTAGTACAAGATGATATTCTCCCAATGTTCACATTAAGGGGGTGTATCTAGGGATAATAATGTTAAAGGGGTGAATGTTACAAATTAATATCTAGTAACATTATTATTATATGCATGTTAGCTTATTTATCATAAATTAATACTTACAGTTATAATATTGTTGACAAGGTAGGTTATTAGTGGTATTTAATTAATTAGTTAAGAGTTTGAAGGGATATGAATCTCCCTATTTAAAGGATAGACATTCCCTATATATTTGATGTAATGTGTTCATATGAAACATATTTAGAGAGTGTGAATAATATTATATTAGTGTAATTAAATATTCTCTATATTGACCTGTAGATTATACAAAATTTTATGTGCATGAAATAAAGTTTTGGTAATATCCTTATCCTAACAGGTTGGTCAGTGAGGTTAAATCTAAAATTTAATTTGTACATGTGGAAAACACAGTCCAACTACACATTACCAGTATTTTTAATTTTAAGATTGAATATCTTCCTATTAAATATCTAGGGGTACCTCTTTTTCATGGGGATAGAAATGTGAGGCTATGGGATAATATTTTATCTCTTTTCTTGGATAAGATTAAGGGTTACAAGGGAAGATGGGTCTCTTTGGTAGGTATAATCATGTTGATCGAATTATTCATCAATGCCTTCCTAACTTATATTATGTCAATTATATCTTTGACTTGTAGTGCGATTAAAGAAATCAACTAGATAATCAATGATTTATTGTGGTAAGGAGAAATGGAGAAAATTAAAGTTAATCTTTTGAAATGGGATAGAGTGTCTCCTCCAAGATAGTGTAGGTATTATTATTAGTAAATTAGCATCTAAAAACTTGGGCTTGGGGGATAAGCTAGTTTGGGTTATGAATCCATTATGGAATAAGATCCTCTAGCATAAATATTTTAGTGATTTTGACACTACTAATATTATTTCTATTTGTAACCCACCAAGGGATCACACATATGGAATTTCATCTGCAAGTGATGCTCTATCATTGCGAATCATGTTTCAAGGATAATCAATAGTGGGCACAAATCATATTTTTGGGAGATTCATGGAATGGCCACATATAGATTCAGGAAGTGTCATGTCTAGAAGAGGCAAAATCCTTCTTACTTGTTAATTGGGGAAGTAAAGTGTGAGATTTTTTGGAACCTTATCCTTGGGCTAGGATGATCAAATGGAAATGGAAATTTTTAGAAGATTATCATATTTCAGATATCCATAAGGAAGTGTTATGTGGTATTTTTTCTAAAATAAAAGTCTTCATCAACTCTAAAGAGGATGATATTCAATGGGTTAGTGCTAAGTCTAGAAGTTATTCAATAATTTTGGGATATGAAATATAAAATGTCAATGATGTTTCATTTGATTGATCTAAGGTGTTGTGTTGGAACAAAGTATGCTTATTTAAGGCTAGTGCCTTTACCTGGTTAACAACTCAAAAAGGATTCTCACATTCAACAAGATTCAAAATATTGGATTTTTAGGTTCATCTCAATGTTACATTTGTCTCTAAATTGAAGAGGATGAAATCATCTTCTCTTTGGCTATTAATTTATGACTAAATGTTGTAATTGGTTATGTTCTATAGTGGGAATGAGATGTACCAACTTGAGCTCTCGTTTAGAGGATTTATCTTCTTGTCTAGAAGGTCCTTTGAAGAGTGATTTTACCAATATTTGGAAGGCATTTATGGATATTTTAATCTATACTTTGTGGAAGTAACAAAACAAAATAAAATAAGACTAGCCAGTTGAGCAATATTTTGTGTAGTGTAGAGATTGTAATGTTTAAAGTTGGTACTACACATGTTAAAAGAAGTAGTGGTTTATTTTCTCAAGTAAGGATAGGAAAATTATTAATATTTGGCTTCTCTTGAAATCTCCCCTTACTAATGAGTCTAGGGTATCTAGTAAAAATATATTTTAGGTAGATAAAGTTGTTTGGATGCCTCTACCTCTGTGAATATTCAATCTTACCTTTGATGGTGTGCCTCACAACAATCTTAGAGATTTTAGAGTCGAGTGTATCATTCAAGACTATGTTAGATTCTTGATTTGGGATACTTATTTTAAATTGGTCAATGGGAGAAATAATGAAGCTAAGGATCAAGATTTATCTTTTATATTTAAGATAGTTTTGTAGTGTGTCATTTCAAATGTGATAATCGAAGGTGACTTGATGGTCATAATCTAGGATTTTTTAAATAGTGTCCAACCTAGGATATTTTGATCTTGTTTTCCAGTTATGAAGTTATCATTATTTTAAAGAACTAACCTTGGTGGAAGACTTCTTGGCCTAATGAGAAATTGATCAGACAAAGTATTTAATTTATGATAATTCTTTGGGGCTTAGCCTGTGGCTTCCCCTACTATATCCAATCTCTAAGGCCTTTGTTGATTATGGTTTCGTTGGTGTTTTGGGAGGCATTTTTTACTTAACAAATTCAATCATTATTTGATATGAGGTAATATAATTTTTATTTAGGTAAGGTTGGATGGATCAAGCCATTTATTTTAATCAGTGCCTTATTTGAATGTTATGTCTTTAAGGATCTATTATGCCTATTGGAGAGACTATAGGGTTAGGTACGGGTGTAACAAAGTATGGATAGATTGATGCGACTCACCATTAGTGAGTCATTATTGAGAGTAAGTTCCAATAAGTGAGATATGTCTTTTGAGGGTGGTCTTAGTGAAGAATGGATTAGAAATGTATTCATGGTGTAGTATGGGCAAATTTTGGAGGTGATCAAATCCTTGGTGGGTTTTGTTTATCTAGAAAATCCATAGAAAGTAGAGGTAAAATCATATTTAATATCTCTTTTCTTTAGTAATTTCATGTTGGTTGAGGAGGATAAATATTTAGTGAAGGTAGTGGTAGAGAGTTTGACAAGGTTATGTTTTTCATTTATTTTGGAAGAATCCATTACATGTTTTCTAGAGAAAAATTGAATTGATTTACCATGCATGAGTAGGGAAAAAGTGTACCATATCCATATTTCAATATTTTGGGCATTAGAGGTGAATTTGGTTGAATATTTAGCATGCATTGATCAAGTGCAATGGGTCATTTAGACTTTGGTCCATTCCGGAAAGAAGATTACTATGGTGGATGTTAGTTCTTTGAGGGATCCCATTTCATTTTTTGGGGTTTGTTATCACTACATTCTTCAAATTAGGTGTGGGTTTCAACAAGGTTTTTGGTTAGGTCATTAGAGGATGAAAATGTAAATCCACATCCTATCAAGTTATTGAAAGCCTCATCACATGGGGTGTCTCAACCTAATAGAAAGGTAGTGGCAATAACTGGGGCTATCCTGAACTTGACTTTAAGGGTTGTGGTTAGGACTAGCTTATCTGTGGTTTTATGGGTGTTGGTTGTGGTTATACATGAGGATATGGTTATGGATGATGTGAAAATGGGTTAGGAAGTCCCGTGACTAGGTGTAATGAATTACGAGCCCTCCTATGGGGTGGTTTAGTGATATCTCTTCTCTCCTTGTATGTTTGTGGTTATTTTAAGGTCAAAGTGTGTTGTCAAATATGTTGTTGTAGATGCTTTTAGTTGGGTTTTATTAGTAATATGTATCTTTGATGTAATCTTGGTCCCCTTTTCTTAGGTTTAAGCTAGTTATGACCATTTTATACCTATCATTCCCTTGTGGATTTGTGTTTGAGGCTGATGAGGTTTTTTCATTCAATTTGTACTATGGATTATGGTCACCTTTAAACCTTGATTATCTATCAAAAACATATATATATATATATATATATATATATATATATATATATATATATATATATATATATATATATATATATATATATATATATATATATATATATATATATTCAATACTATTCACTTTAAACCATAGCCTCATTAAATTATTTCTAACATTAATACTAATAGTTTCTTAATGTCTTCAGCTAAGGGCGATATCATAATTGGCCTTTGGGTGACCTTCTGGTAGAGTGAACATGCAAAAAAAATTGCAATAAAGATGACCCTAGTTGTATTCAAAAACATGAAAGAGAATGTGTAACAATTTCCTAATGTATTAGACTACCTTGCTTATCAATTATTTGTTATATTATAATAGCCTCATGAAGAGGAATATAAAAAAGGTGTTGGGGGAGTTAACTCAGGTGACAACTCATAGTTACACTAAGTATATGTCAATATGTAACTCACAAGATAAATCATAGTGGTACACAATTGAACTCCAAGTGGAACTCAAGATTGAACTCACCCTCTCACCCACTTAACCTCTTATTAGACCTTAGTAAGATAAAAATACATGTGTATGGATTATTCATTTAATAAGTAAATGTAATAATTAGCATGCTACACCAACACCCCCTTAAATTTATCTTAGGTGGAGGGAAAAAAAATATGCATCCCAAAAACAAGACCTAGTAAGGTACCCACATACAATGTAACTCTCAAAAAATGGAGTAAAACAATAAAACCTAGTGGGAAAAAACTCTCTCCCCCCTCCAAAAAAAAAGATACAGAGAAAAGAAGGTAGGACTAAAAAGTCCCACATCATCACCTGTCCTTAATCATATCTTAGATAAGCTATAAAATTTCGTCCCAAAAATGAGGCCTAATGAGATACCCAAGTACATATCAATGATCCTAATATCATAGATTATATGAATAATGTGTGCCTCCATAGAAAAGATAAAAATAGTAAGCAAAGAATGTCACATGTTGAATGTTGTAGTAGGGCCCTATGCAATAAATATTGTCTCTTCCTTTTAGAAGAAAGAAATTATGAGATATCAAACTACTAAGTTCCCACTCGAGTGGATTTCATGTAGGAATCAAGATGTATATCTCTTGAAAATTCTCAAATGTTTCCTTGCAAATTATCAAATGTGCCAAAGTCTACTCAGATATCACATGATTAACTGTAGAAGATAGAAATGAAGAAGCATACAATGAAAGGAAGATAACAACAAGAGAAGAAGATAGGCATGGAATATTCATTCAAATATCATCCATGAGAAGAGCATAACAAGGCTCAATAACCATCAAAACTGAAGACTTATGTGAAAATGAAGCACACAAATATGGAAGATGAATTTTCATAGGAACATATGAGTTGTCAATACTCTCCATGTGTAAAATCTCACTAAAATTAGTCAAGTCCTATGAAATGTAAGTCTTTAAAGGCTCTAAAGGAGCAATAATCTACATAATAATAGATGTAGAATCTACAATGAGACAACTAAGATCTGACATAATCTCATCTTGTAGTGGTACCTTGATAGATGGAAGAGAATTATCCACCATGAATGTATCATCACAAGAAAAAAAAGAATGAGGAGAGAATACAATGGTGTAAGAAGAAACAATAGAAAGTGGAGGAGGTGATACATAAATCTTAGTAAGATCACTTAAAGGACTCTTTAGTATGCTCCAAATAGTGCTTTTCTCAACTTAAGAGATTTTATGATTGATATCTTTTATCATTTTCTATATTTTGGGTTGATATTATGATTTTGGTGATAAGTATTATTTTAATGATTTTTATTAATTATCATTATCTTAAAGGAATTGATGATTATCCTTATCATTTTAATAACTTGTTGATTTTGGTTTATTATTATTATTATTATTATTATTATTATTATTATTATTATTATTATTATTATTATTATTATTATTATTATTATTATTATTATTATTATTATTATCATCATCATCATCATCATCATCATCATCATCATCATCATCATCATCATCATCATCATAATAATTATTATTATTATTATTATAAATTAAAATTATATTAATATATTGTTAATTTTTTATTTTAATAAATAAATTATAATCAACCCCAAAAAATCAACTTTCAATACAATATTATATTTATATATAAATAATTAAATTTTTATTTTAATAAATAAATAATAATATTAAAAAAATATATACAATAATAATAAAACAAATTAAAATTTGATTAAAAATTATACTTTTGAACACTAAAAGTTTAGTTTTATTTTATTAATAAAAAGTCATAATAAAACCATACTTAATAACTTATTTTATATGTTTTGATCTAGAAATGTACATGTTATTTAATGTTAATAATTTTTTATACTTGATTTTATAATAAATAGATATAATATAATATATGTTGGGAATGTATATTTGTGGATATTGTATTATCATTGTATTCAATAAAAGTGTTTATGTTTTGATGAGATAATTTGTATTTCTTGTTCATACTTAAACATTTTGTATAGTGCATATATACAATTTCCCTATTGACACAATTTAAAATATAAATCTAACAATTAACAATAACAATTCATTCCTTTTTATATCAATTCATAATATTATAGTTCAAACATATACATGACAAACTATTTCATATTTCATATAATATCTTAGATTCAAATATATACATAACATATTATCTCATATTTCATATGTTATCTTGGATTCCAAAACTGTAAAATAATTGACATTAAAAATTTTAATATAAATAATACAATAAAAATAGGGACTGGATATTACAGAACATTTGTTAATATAAATATTTGATATTTGATATATTATCTTAAATTCAAGAACTGAAAAATAATTAATATTATAATTATTATAATAAAAATAAGGACTAGATTAGATATTACACCGCCCTTAGTTAATATTTATAATTGTTATTATTAAAAAATTATACTCAAATAAATGATTATCTATATAGGGAATGAGAAAATGAATCCTAATTGGAATCCAAGGTAATAATGGTTTATTGATAAATGCTTTACATCATTGGTTAAATCTTGGGTTCATAGTTGCAATACATTTACATTATAAATTTATAGACAAAATGAACCATAAATAATATTTTTTTATAAGTGTGCCATGAGAAATATTTAAATATTATTTATGTTATTTACACTGTAAATCCATAAGCCAAATAAATCCATCTAAATAATAACAAAAACATATAGAAACTGATGCATAATTCTAATAGCTCAAGGACAAGACCATGAAATCCATAATGGTACAATTTATGATAGCCAATTATGGATGGTCTTTGGTGAATAAGATCAAATCTTTACAAGGGTTTTATTCAACAACTTTACACTACTCCCTCAAAAAAGATTGAAACATTCTAAAGGGGCATGTTAAAATAAATTTTCAAGGAAATAAAAACTAAAGGGACATAAGAAAAGATCCAAAAACTTGAGATCAGGAAGACAGGTAAGAGAAGTGTGAGAAGATTCACAAACCATATATTGTTTAGAAAATTAAAGGTAAGAAAAGATTGGTATGGCACTACTTCCCATGGGTTTAGAAGGTCCCCTGAAGTTAAAAAAGAATTGGTTATCAATTTAAAAAACAAAAACAAAAATAAAAAATAGGTAAAAGTCATATAAATAAGTAGTAGTGATATAATCTATGCAAACAAAATATACATTATTTGGCACTATTCACAGAAGTAGTTTTAAAACAAGTGATAAGAAAATATTTAAAGCGATGTATTGCTTTTAACCCAAAAACTTTGTTCATAGGAAATACTAAAAGAATTCAGACGCATAGTTTTTATTTAGGTAGATATGGACAACAATGTAGTATTTTTATAAAAAATAAAGAAAATAACTTTTAAATTTTATGGACGTATCAAAAAGGTTGTGATTTGACTTATAAATAAGATGGTTTACTATACTATTTACTATGGTACAAAATTATCTATATATCTAACATAGAGGGTAAAATAGATAGGACTAGGA
This sequence comes from Torreya grandis, assembly GCA_037957365.1. Taxonomy (NCBI): domain Eukaryota; kingdom Viridiplantae; phylum Streptophyta; class Pinopsida; order Cupressales; family Taxaceae; genus Torreya; species Torreya grandis. The sequence continues at coordinate 5,149,206 of JARHVA010000315.1, forward strand.
TAGTTTCCATGATAACTTTGATGGATAGGATTCTCCCTAATCATGACAACAAAGCTTAACTTCCAAGTGTATTATAGTTATGTATCCAATCAAAATGTTTTAAAATTACAACTTTATGGTATGATTTATGTAAATTCTTTGACGTAAGTACAATACATTGGATCCACTTAAGCACTACATTTATCTATGTTGCTTTGTCTGAACACTCATCCATAGACACACTTAAGCACATTACTCTTGGACACAACTCACTTACTAAAATATCTCTATTACATTTAACATGTTACACATAATTAAATACACACACTCTCACACATGCCCCTAAAGGGTTATGACAATGTATGGAGAATATCTAGATTCATATAATCCCTCATGGACTGAAACAATTCTATGTTCTATTCTTAATTAATTATTCTCCTCTCAAACTTAATTCTTGTATCTAATTCTAGTATCCCTATGACATCCCTATATTTTTGAGGTGTCTCTTCAACTTACCTAAATTGAAAAAATGCACAAGATTTTAGTGGCTTTTAGTTTTCTAGATTAGACACCAAAATGCCAGAAATAGTTCCCTCTATGCATCATAAAATAAATACATTCACATATAACTATCATTTAATAACATTCAACTTCCTAAAAATAAAAAAATCTCAACACGTAGGTTGAAGAATGAAGATCCAAGTACCAAAAAAAAATATCTTCTACTCATGTGAAACTATATTGGAAACTAAATTTGATGGCTCTAAGATGCTCAAGTTAAATTCCAATCTAAATAGAAGTTGTCAAAACTCTTTTTACATTGGAATTGTAGCTCCAAATCAACTGAAACATAACACACCACTCATGTTACACATCTTATATGATCTCAAAAATTCTCTCCTACTATATTTTTCACTACTTTCAAGAATCATCTTGTCAAGTGTCTAAAACATAAGAGACAACATAAATATACATAAGTGTATGAGATAACTTTTCACTATTGTAGGGAAAATGAATACTATTACAATATGATTCTTAGACATTTAAAATCTTATGCAAATAAAACAATTGACATAAGACAAAACAAAATACTAAAATAACATGTATTTGATTGATGCAAAATTGTATGAACCTTTTGATGATCCTACATCAAATTATTGAAGTAAATCACATACATGAGATAAATGGTATAACCATTCTTTTGACTGTGAAGGTTAATGGCCATGACATTCTTTCCCAAGAAATTGAGTGCTTCAGTTGTTTGTCACTCATTCTCTTATATTTCCATCTCCCTCTTGATGCTTTAAATTTTTCCATCTTCTTCTTATCTCTCCTTACTCCTAATGTTTTATTTTTCGCATTGTGATCTCAATCCTTTGTGGGATTACACCTACCAAAAATTTTCCTCCTTCACCAAAGGCTTATCTCCACCTCTTTCTGTCTTCTTGTGGCATGAAACTAACATTCATTTGACTACCTTCACCAAGATGCCTTTTATTTCATCTCACATTCTTTTTTGGGATTAAACCTAATACTAACTGATCACCTCATCCTTAAACCTTCTTGTATTTGTTTACTCACTATCCAACCTGTTGTTGGATTCCTCTTTATGTCACTCTTTAATATTTTCAGTTCCTATTCTCTCATGGCTTCCATATCCTCTCTTATCACCATAATCTTACGTGTGGATTATTAATTTATAAGAGTCTTAAAGGAATCTTCTTGTTTATTCATTTATTCTTCATGTAATTCTTCTTCACATGTTCTAATTGATATGTAAATCAGATGCTCCTCTTCACATTTTGTAAGATCAAGTGGCTCAAATTCTTCATCTTGGAAGGCCTCTTTGAATTCCTTTGTTCTCTACATATCTGCATGTCCACACTATTAATAATCACAAATTAGTATCAAAACATGATAATTTATAGTATTAGTCTAGTTGTGTCTAGGTTCTTATATGAGGGATGTCAAACAACATAGCCCACAATAATCTACACACACACTACACATAGTGGAATCAAATTTTTTATCTTCTTATAATTAACTTAAGCACTCGAGTTTCAAATTATTCAAAGATCTTAATATTTATAGTGGAAATCTATATCTTTATCTGGTCCTCTAATAGATTTTATGTCTCTTTATCTCTCTCTACACTCTAAGTGTATTTTGGTAGAATCTCCATCCTTTTCTACCCTTGTGGTTACTATTTAGTAGGGTTTGCCTAGTATTCTAGAGGTCTCCCAAAATTCTAGGATAATTACCTTATTTATTATCCTCCATGGAAAGATTTGGAAGCTTCTTTCTACCGAGCAGCTCACTAACCCTCATTTACTTATTGACCTCCTTTCCCACCTTTTATCCATTCACATTTGGGTTAATCACTTGATGTTGTTGTGTATATATCTAAATTTTGATTGATGTATCATAATTTTAGGATGAAATAGCATCCATGTTAACTATGATGAAATTATATAATATTTCATGTCCAAGGTTCACTTTCCATGTGTGTATGCCCTAAGCTATGCATGTGTTTTTATCCAAATTCTTATTTCCATTATTCTACATCTTGAAAGCTTTTATTGTCTATGTCTAGTTGGACATTTTAATGTAAATTTATTTGGTGTAGATTATTTCATTGCATGATTAATCTAAAATTCTCTGACTATATGCTCTTATGAAAGCTTTAACTATTATAGTTTTCACCCTTCAATGCTTCTCTCTAATAATTACAAAATCTTATCCTTATACCTTAAATATCATATCAAAATCCCATTATTTATCATCCTTCCATGATCTTTGATGGTGTATATATTTATTATTTGCATCATCTTATCATTTGGCCTCTTGGGACTCCTTGACTATTTTTAGCTTGCTCTCATCCATATGAAATTAACAAATTTTCATATTATGTTCTTCTCTACATGTTTCCTCATTAACTACACTAGTAGGCCTTCTATGTTTTCATTTGATTCCTTAGTTATTTTTCAGCCACGCATTCGAAATCTTAGGCCATGCAAGATTGTATATTCACCTTAGATGATCCTAAAACAAATTACCTATGTAATTAAAATGTAAGCTCATTATTACAAGTAGGTTTAGATTGATATTACTACATTGTTGATGTGGGTTTATACACAATAATAAACCTTATGAGGTATCCTCAAATGTTTTAGGATCGATGAAAAATATTCACTCCAAGGCACAAGTTGTACGGTATTGGGTTTTGTAAAGAACTTGGTGATGGAAAAGTAGTAAACAAAATAATTATTCTCCTCAAATGGTTTAGAAATGATGTGAGACTAATATCTACTTGAAATAGATGGATGGATGGCGAATCTATCCTAAGGTTTTGAGGATCAATAAAAAAAATTAAAAAATAAAGAAAGGTAAGGAAATAAGGTTGTTAATGAATCAAAAACACATGAAACCCTTGTAAATTTGATCTTGAACAAGAGGTTGAACAATTAGTTAGAGAACTAATTATGATAAATTTTAGTGGCCCATATAGCCTAGCTTGATGCCATCTACTAGCAAGATGTTATCATCTAACAAAAACTTGTTGTCTTATGATAATAACATATTGTTGTCTGACAACGACAATAAAATGTAGGTTATGACAAATTTTAGAGACCATAACTTTTTCACATGGAATTTGGACACTAAAATTTACCCTAATTAGTTTTCTAACTCCTTGTTCAAGATCTAATTTAGAATGGTTTCATTTATCTTTTATATGTAAAATACCCTTTTCATATACCCTTAAATATTTTTTAGTTTTTTTTTGATCCAACACACCTTAGGATATATTCACCATCCATCAATTAATGTCAATTACATATTATACTCACATCATATCCAAACCATATGAGAATAAGATTTGGTTCATTCATTAGTATTCTACAATGAAGTTGTTTACAAAACCCAGTACCTTACAACTTTTACCTTGGAGTGAATATTTTTTATAGATCCTAAAACATTATAGGATACCTATATGTTTCATTTGTGTGAATAAAACCCACATCAATAATTTATTTCTATCAATCCAACCATTACACATAAGTATTGACTATTGTTAGTTTTGCCCTTTCACACTTCTCTCCAACCATTATGTAAGATTATTTGTACAAACTATATGCCATATCCAAAATTTAATCCCATTATTTATCGACCTTATATGATATTTTATGGTGTATATATTTATTCTTTACATCATATAATTATTTTTCCCGTCATGAATGTTCATACTAGCTTTAGTCTACATACATCCACATGCACTTACATAATCCTCATTTCATGTGTTTTTTACATGTTTCCTCATTCACTTCACTATTAATCCTTATATGTTGTAATTTTATGCACTATTTATTTTTCATTCATGTGTTCCAAATCTTATGCCATGTAGGATTATCTATTCACCTAAGATGTACCTATAATAGACTCCCTATGTAATTAAAATATATGCTCCTACTTACAAGTAGGTTTGGATTGATAGGAATACCTTATTGATCTAGGTTTTATTCACATCAAGAAAACATATGAGGTAGCCTCTAATGTTTTTAGATCAATTAAAAATATTCACTCCAAGGCACGAGTTATGGGGTATTGGGTTTCGTAAATAACTTGGTGGTGGAATAATAGTGAACGAATCAATTATTTTCTTTGGATGCTTTGGATATGATGTGATTATAATATCTAATTCATATGGATGGAAGGATGATGAATCTAAATTAAGGTGTGGAGGATTAAAATAAAAATGAAAAAAGAAAGAAGAGTATGTGAAAAGGTGATTTTTTGAATCAAAGATCGATGAAACAATTATAAATTAGATATCGAACTAGGGCTTGGAAAATTAGTTAGATAACTAATTAGGGTAAATTTTAGCAGCCCATATAGAAATGATCTTGGGTTTTTGGGTAACTCTTTGAGAATGTGTTTCAAATTTATGTTGAAAGTAATAAAAAGCTATTTAGGCAAATAGGAGAATGAAACGACACAATTAGGTGAGGCATAGAAGATATGTTGACATGTGTCTCCATGGGCATGATGGTTGTAGAGTTATTTTTAAGCAGTGATGTGCATATGTATGAATTATTACTGACATGTTATCTGTGATAAACACCATTTATTTTTCATAGATTCCAACTCTTATTGTGATATAAAACTTCACTTATCCTAATTTTTATTGCATATTTGGATTCCCATGGAAGCATTAAATAATTTTAAAAATAAAATCATCTCAATCCAAGTTCATATGAAAAATTTATGGCCTCTATAAGTTGGCATAACTTGCATTGTAGTTGTTGTCAAATCATAACATGTTGTTATCAAATGATATCAAGTTACTATCAATTGATAACATATTTATGATAGATGACATCAAGTCAAGATTATGTTGTCTATTATCAAGATGTTTTCATTTGGCAACTTTGTATCATCCAAAAACAACATGAATTTAGGTTATGCCAACTTTTAGAGGTGTAATGAAAACAAGTTATTATTGGATGATAACTTCTTGTTGGCAGATAAAAACAAGCTAAGATTGATGTCATTCCCCATCATGATGTTTTCATTTGATAGTAACTTTATATAATTAGACAATAACCTCATACTAAATAATCACCTCATCTTTAAGCCTTCTTAGCTTTATTTACTCACTATCCAACCTATTCTTGTATCCTTCCTCATGTTACCCTTCAATATTTTTAGTTCCTATTCTCTCATGGATTTTATATCCTTTGTTTCCACCATCATCTAAATTTTGGATTATTTATTTATAAGAGTATTAAAGTAATCTTATTCCTTATGCACTTATTCTTCACATGGTCCTACTGATATGTAAATCAAATGCTCGTCTTCACATCTTGTAAACTTGAGTGGTTCACTTTCTTCATCTTGTAAGGCCTCTTTACATTCATTTTTTCTCTCCATATTTGCACTTACACACTAGATATTTTCACATATTAATTTTAAAACATGATAAGTTATAACATTAATGTTGTTCTAGTCAAGGTTCTAAGTTGAGGGATGTCAAATAACATAGCCCACAATAATCTACACACACACTACACATAATGGAGTCATATTTTTGGTCTTATTCTAATTAACTTAACCAATTGATATTTAAATTATACAAAATTCTTAATATTTACAATGTAACTCTATGGATCTATTCAGTCCTCTAATATAAATTATGTCTCTTTATCTCTCTCTAAACTCTATGTGTATATCAATAGAATCTCCTTCCTTTTCTACTCTCCTAACTACAATTTGGTAGGGTTTTCCTACTCTAATAGATGTCTCCATAAATTCTAGGTTAATGCTCTTATTTATATTCCTCCTTATAAATATTTGGATACTTCTTTCCACCAAGTATCTCACCAAACCTCATTTATTATTTGGCCTCCTTTCCCAGCTTTCTCCATTTAAATTTGGGTTACTCACCTTGATTTAGATGTGTATCAATATAAATTTTGATGGCTATATCATAATGTTGGGTTGACATAGCATCCATGTCAACTATTTTAACCTTATAGAAGCTTTCATGTCTAAGGGTCACTTTCTATGCATGCATGCCCTAAGCTATGCATGTGGTTTTAGCCAAGTTCTTATTTGCCTTGTTCTACATCCTTAATGATATTACTATCTATGTTTGTTTTCATATTCTAATATAAATTTACTTAGTGTAGATTATTTTATTGCATTATTAATGTAAAGTTCTCTTATTATATACTTTTGTCCAATCTTTGACTATTATAAATTTCAACCTTCAGTGATTATCTCTAACAATTATGAAATCTTATCCTTACATGCTACATATCGTATCTAAAATTTAATGCCATTATTTATCATCCTTCTATAATGTTTTATGGTGTATATCTTTCTTCTTCACATCAACTAATCATTTGGCCTCTTGGGACACTTCCAATTATTTTTAGTTTGTGCCCATCTACGTGCAATTAACAACTCATCATCTTATGTTCTTCTGGACACATTTACTCATTCACTTCACTAGTATATCTTTTATATTATCATTTGATTCCTTTATTATTTTTCATACATGCATTCCAAATCTTAGGCCATGAAAGATTGTAGGTTCATTTGGGATGCTCCTACAACAAACTCCCTTGGTAATTAAAATATAAGATCCCAAATACAAGTAGGTTTGGATTGATATAACTACCTTATTAATGTGGGTTTTACACAATCCATGAAACTTTATGAGGTATCCTTCAATGTTTTAGGCTCGATTAAAAATATTCACTCCAAGATTTGATATTTAAGGTATTGGGTTTCGTAAAGAACTTGGTGGTAGAAAAGCAATAAACAAAACAATTATTTTACTTAGATGGTTTAGAAATGATGAGAGACTAATATCTTCTTGAAATAGAAGGATGGATGGTGAATCTATCCTAAGGTGTGTAGGATTAAAATAAAAATAAATAAATAAGTAAATAAAGGTGGGAGGGGGAAGGGGATTAATGAATTAAAGATAGATCAAACACTTCTAAATTTTATCTTGAACAAGGGGTTAGATAATTAATTAGAGAATTAATTAGGGTAAATTTTAGTGGCCCATATAACATAGCTTGATGCCATCTGCTATCAAGATATTATCATCTAACAACTTGTTGTCTTTTTAAAACATGTTGTTGTTTGACAACAACAACAACAACAACAAAAATGTAGGTCATGTCAAATTATAAAGGCCATAGATTTTTCATATGGAATTGGGAAACTAAAATTTACCCTGATTAGTTCTCAGACTAATTGTCCAAATCCTTGTTCAAGATCTAATTTAGAAGGGTTTCATCTGACCTTTATTCACAAACCCACTTTTTCCCTACCCTTCATTCTTTCTGAAGGTTTTTTTTTATCATCCACACCTTAGGATATGTTCACCATCCATTCATCCATGTCAATTATATATCAGACTCATATCATATTCAACAAATCCAAGGAAAATAATGTCTTTGTTCACTACTATTCCACCACCATGTTTTTTACAAAATCCAATACCTTCCAAATTGTGCCTTGGATTCAATATTTTTTATCAATCCTAAAACATTATAGGATACCTATAAGGTTACTTGGTGTGCATAAAACCCACATCAATAAGGTATGTATATCAATCTAGCCATTACACATAATCTTTAACTAATGTCAGCTTCACCCTTTAGCACTTCTCTCCAACCATTATGCAAGGTTATCTGTCTAAAATATATGTTGTATCCAAAACATAATCCCAATGTTTACCAACCTTATATGAACCTTAATGGTGCATACATGTATTCATTGCATAATCTAATTAGTTGGCCTTTTAGGACTCCTCCGACTAGATTTATTCTATGTCCATCCACATGCGCTTACCAAATCATCATTTCATGTGATTTTCTACATGTTTCATCCATAACTTCACTAGCAAGCCTTCTATGTCAAAATTTTATGCACTAGTTAATTTTCATCCATGTGTTCCAAATATTTTCCATGTAGGATTATTTATTAACCTGGGATGTACCTATAACAAACTCAGGTAATTAAAATGTAAGCTCGTACTTACAAGTAGGTTTAGATTGATATAACTACCTTGTTGATATAGGTTTTATTCAAATCAAGGAAACATACAAGGTAACCTCTAATGTTTTTTGATCAATGAAAAATATTCAGTCCAAGGCATGAGTTGTAGTGTATTGGGTTTCATAAATAACTTCGGGGTGGAAGAGCACTGAATGAATCAATTATTTTCCTCAAATGGTTTGGATATGATGTGAGTATAATATATACTTGAGATGGATGCATCGATGTTGAATCTAGACTAATGTGTGGAGGATCAAAATAAAAATTAAAAAAATAAAGAAGGGTAGGAGAAAAGGAGGTTTTCTGAATCAAAACTAGATGAAACCCTTGTAAATTGGATATCGAACAAGGGGTTGGATAATTAGTCATATAAATAATTAGGGTAAATTTTTGTGGCCCATATAGAAAGGAGCTTGGATTTTTTTGTGATACTCTCATAATGTGCTTCAAATGTATGGTGAAAGTAAGAAGAATTTGTTTTTGTAAATATGGGAATGAAAAGAGACAATTAGGTGAGGCATGGAATATATGTTGTCTTGAATCTTTGTAAGCATGATGGTTATAAATTTATTTATAAGCACTGATGTGCATATGTATAAATAGTGAATGATATTTTATTATTGGCAAACACTAGTTGTTGCTACTATATTCCAAATCTTGTTATGATATAAAACTTTCCTTATCCTAATTTTTATTACCTATTTGGATTTCCCTTGAACAATTAAGAATTTTATAAAATAAAATCGTGTCAATCCAAGTCTCTATATAAAAGTTATGACCTCTAGAAGTTTGTATAACCTACATTATAGTTATTATCAGATGACAACATCTTGTTATCATATGATAGAAAGTTATTGTTTTATGAAAACATATCAATGGTAGATGATAATAAACCAATATTATGGTGTCTATTAGCATGATATTTTCATCTGACAACAAATTTATATCATCCAAAAATAGAAATAATGTAGATTATACTAAATTCTAGAGGTTAGATGATAACAAGTTGTTATTGGATGATAACTTATTGCTAGAAAATGATGATGATCTAGGGTTTATGTCATTCACCATCTAAATATTTTCATTAGACATGAACTAGATATCATCAGATAGTAAACCATTACTAACTAACCACCTCATCCTTAAGCCTTCTTGGATTTGTTTACTCACTATCAAACTTATTCTTGGATTCTTCCTCATATCACCCTTCAATATTTTAATTTTTTATTCTCTCACTGATTTCATCTCCTCTCTTTCCACCATGATCTTACTTGTGTCTTGTTCATTTATAAGAGTCTTAAAGGAATATTCTTCTTCCTAAACATCTTATTCATATGGTTTAGTTGATATGCAAATCATATGTTCCTCTCCACATCTTGTAATCTCAAGTGGATTTACTTACTTCATCTTCGAAGGCCTCTTTAAATTCCTCTACTCTCTCCATACCTACACCTACACACTATATATAGTCACAAATTAGTTTCAAGACATGATAATTTATAGTAATAATGTAGTTTTGGTCTAGGGAATCATTTGAGGGATGTCAAAAATCATATCCAATAATAATCTACACACACACTACACATAGTGGAGTCAATACTTTTGTCTTCTTATAATTAACATAACCACTTGAGTTTTGATGTGTTCAAAACTCATAATATTTACAATGAAACTCTATGTTTCTATTTGGTCATCTAATAGATTTTATGTCTCTTTATCTCTCTCTACACTATATGTGTACTTTGGTAGAATATCCTTCCTTTTTTACTCTCCTAAATGTAATATGATAGGCTTTGCCTAGTCTAATAAAGGTATCCCAAAATTCTAGGATAATGCCCTTATTTATATTCCTCCTTGGAAATATTTGGAAGCTTATTTCCACCAAGTATCTCACCAACCCACATTTATTCTTCAACCTCAATTTCCACCTTTGTCCATTAAAATTTGGGTTAGTCCCCCTGATTTTGATGTGTATCAATATAAATTTTTAAGGATATATCATAATGTTAGGATGACATAGCATCCACATCATCTATGTTAACCTTCTAGAAGCTTTCATGTCAAACGGTCACTTTCCATCATGTATGTCTTGAGTTATGCATGTGGTTTTATCCAAGTTTTTATTTCCCTCATTCTACTTACTGAATGCTCTTAATGTATATGTTTATTTACAAATTATTATATAAATTTACTTGGTGTATATTATTTTATTACATTCTTATTCTGATATTACTTTGACTATATGCTCTTGTGCAAGCTTTGACTATTAACGATTTCACCGTTTAGTGCTTATATCTAACCATTACAAAATATTATTCTGACACACTACATATTTTATCCAAAATTTAATCCCATTATTTATCATCCTTCCATGATATTTGATGGTGTATACCTTTTCTCCTCGCATCATCTAATCATTTGGCCTCTTAAGACTCCTCTGACTAGTTTTAGTTTTTTCTCATCCACATGGGATTAATATATCATCATTTTATGTGCTTCTCTACATGCTTCCTCATTCAATTCACTAGTAAGCCTTATATGTTGTCCTTTGATTCCTTAGTTATTTTTTATTCATGCACCCTAAATCTTAAGCCATGCAAGATTCTAGGTTCACCTAGGATGTTCTTACAATAAACTCCCTAGGTAATTAAAATGTAAGGTTCTAGTTAAAAAACGTTTTTTATTCATATAACTACCTTGTTTATGTGGGTTTTAAATACACTAATAAAATGTATGAGGTATCCTCAATTTTTCTAGGATCAATGGAAAATATTCACTCCAAGGCAAAAGTTATAAGGTATTGGTTTCTGTAAATAACTCGGTGGTGGAAAAGCAATAAAGAAAGTAATTATTTTCCTCAGATGGTTTATAAATGATGTGAGACTAATATCTACTTCAAATGGATGGATGGATGGTGAATATATACTAAGGTGTGTAGGATCAAAATAAAAAATAAAAAAAGGTAGGAAAAAAGGGGTTAATGAATAAAAAATAGATGAAACCCTTATAAATTATATCTCAAACAAGGGGTTAGACAATTATCTAGACAAATAATTGGGGTAAATTTTAGTGGCCAAATAGCCTACCTTACTGCCATTATATATCAAGATGTTGTCATCTAACAACTTGTTATCTTCTGAGAACATATTATTGTCTAACAACAACAAAAACAATGTAGGTTATGCCAAATTATAGATGACATAACTTTTGCATATGGATTTGGGACACTAAAATTTACCCTAACTAGTTCTCTAACTAATTTTCCAAGTCCTTGTTCAAGATTCAAATCAGAAAGGTTTCATCCATCTTTTATTCACAAACCCCCCTTTTCCCCTACCAGTCAATCTTTTTTATGTTTTCTTTCGATCATCCACACCATAGGATATATTCACCATCCATCCATACATGTCCATTAAATATTAGACTCAAATTATATCTAAACCATCTAAAGAAAATAATTGCTTTGTTTACTATTATTCCAACACCAAGTTGGTTACAAAAACTAATACCCTGTAACTCATAACTTGGAGTGAATATTTTTTGATCGATCTTAAAATATTAGATGATACCTCTAAGGTTACCTGGTATGCATAAAACCCACATAAATAAGGTATTTATACCAATCCATCCATTTCACATAATCATTGACTATTATCAGTTTCACCCTTTATCACTTCTCTCCAACCATTATGAAATGCTATCCATGCTTAATATATGTCATATCCAAAATATAATCCCATTATTTATGGACCTTCTATTATATTGGATGGTGTACGTATTTAATCTTCACATAATGTAATTATTTAGCCCTTCAGTAATCCTCCAACCAACTTTACTCTATGTCCATGCACATGTGCTTGCCAAATCATCATTTCATGTGCTTTTCCAAATGTTTCCTCCTTCACTTCATTAGTATTCCATCTATGTTGTAACTTTATGTATTATTTATTTCTCATACACGTGTTCTAAATATTATGCAATTTAGGATTATTGGCTCACCTAAGATGCACCTACAATAAATTCCCTAGGTAATTAAAGTGTAATATATTACTTAAGAATATGTTTGTATTGATAGAACTAACTTGTTGATTTGGGTTTTATTCACACAAAAAAATATACAAGCTCTTTTGTAATGTTTTAGGATCAATGAAAAATATTAAATCCAAGGCACCACTTATAGGGTATTGGGTTTTGTAATAACTTGGTGGTGAAGTAGTAGTGAAGAAGTTGATTATTTGAATATGATGTGATTATAACATCTACATGATATGGATGGATGGATGATGAATCTATTATAAGGTGTAGAGAATCCAAAGAAAAATTAAAAAAGAAAGAAGGGTAAGGGAAAAGGGTTTTTTCAAATCAAATATTGATGAAACCCCTATTTAATTAGATATCAAACTAGAGGTTGAATAATTAGTCAAAGAACTAATTAGGGTAAAATTAAGTTGCCCATATATAAATGAGCTTGGGTTTTTGGCTGATAATCTAATAATGTGTTTCGAATGTGTCGATAAAGTGAGCGAAAGATTTTAGAAAATAGGAGAATGAAAAGTCATAATTAGGTGAGGAATGGAAGATATGTTTGCATACATCTCCATGGGCCTGATGGTTATAGATTTACTTTTAAGCACTAATGTGTATCTGTATGAATGCTTGCTAACACATTGTCACTAGCAAACACTAGTTGATGCTCTCAGATGCCAATTCACATTCTAATATAAAACATTACTTATCCTAATTTTGATTGAATATTTGGATTCCCCTTGAATAATTAAGACATTAAAAAATTAAAATAATCTCAATAAAAGTCCATATTTATAAGTTATGGCCTATGGAAGTTGGCATAATTTACACTGTAGTTATTGTTAGATGACAACATATTGTTACTAGATGATAAAAAATTGATTTTAGATGACAACATATTGATGGTAGATGACATTAGGACAAGATTATGTTTTTTTTTAGCAATATGTTTTCATATGAAAAAACTTTATATCATCCAATAACAATAACAATATAAGTTATGCCAACTTCTAGAGGTCAGATGGCAACAAACTATTATTGGATGACAACTTCTTGTTGGTATATGACAATAAGATAGGATTTATGTCATTCACCATCAAGATGTTTTAATTTGGTAGCAACTTGATATCATAAGATAGTAACTTGTTATTATCTAACAACAACATGATGACATTTAATAGCAATAACAATATAAGTTATGCCAACATTTAGAGGCCATAAATTTTTCATACAGACTTGAATTTAGATGATTATTTTTTAAAATTAAATAAAACTTTAATGTAATTATAAATATTTAATAATATTTAGGTTTAATAAAAAATTTATTACATTTTTTATATACCCTAAAACCTATCTACTCTAGACCTTCAATGCACATAGTGATTTTGTAAATTGTATCCATGATTTATAAACAAAATAAAAATGGACAATCATGTTTTTTAATGACATGAAAAATACCAAGTGATGTGAATTTTAGAATTTACCATGGATTTTTGTGTGTGAAATAGTTGGATATGTGTGATAGTTGTGTTGGAGAATGACATTGGCATTGATGGGCTATAATAATGAAGATATGCTTCAGGAATTTGGTTATCAGAGCATTATATATCACATATAGTAGTTAATGTGCAAAGATTCAGTTTCAAATTAGTGATGAAATATATTTATAACTATGAAATTTATTTTAAAATCTATGTGAGCCAACCCAAAAATCTAACTTGCATCTAGATAATTTGGATGAATCCATGATATTCACAACCCCCCCCCCCCCCAAAGATTTGATAAATGCTAATTTCTAAGTAATGGAACATTCATGAATTAATGAAAAATTACCACAAAAATTTACCCTGGAACTCATGCTTCTTTCAAGTTAATTTTAACACGCATGACTAAAAAACATAGTTAAGAGTCTACAAAAATGAAATACAATAAACATTAGTGCACATAATCCAAGGTTGTTGGATTTTTAAGATTATAATTGAAAATCCACAAAGGGAGATTATGATTAGTATACAGAAAGAATTTAAATTGGTTATTGAAAATTATGAATAACTATATTAAAAAAAAATCTACACTACCCAAAGACTAAAATACTAGAATAATGAAACATCTTTAATGAAACACAGATTTAGAGAAGAATAAAAGATTGCACATGAAGACAAAATTTGTAGAGAAACTTGTAGGATTTCATATTTATCTCAATATCAAAAAATTATCCTCCATTTTAAATAATGATGATACAGTTATATATAATTTTGGGATGGGGGATTTTTGGGAGTCTAAATTTACATTATCTAATACTAGATTATGTGTCAAAACTCATGCATGATGTGTCCTTATAATACAATCATAAATAATATTATTTCATCAAAAGAACTCTTAGATACAAAAATTCCCCTGCTAGAAATAAAATACAGTCATGAGTTAGTCATGCAACTCATATTAAATTTCACCAACATCTAATGGAGATGGAACTTGCACATTCAAAGCTTGAGTTGTCATTATTCTAGTTGTAACTATAATAGGCATTGTAATAGTATTAGTTTTTCCAACTCAGAGTAAAATTGTAATAAATAGTGGCATTGGTGGAACTATAATGTAAATGGGGGTGTTTCATGTATTATGGTGACCACATAATTTACTACAATAGTCCGTATTGTTATTGTAGTAAAATTGGGTAATAGAACATATACGAGCCCAATTTGAGTATTTAGTAATGTGTACTTTAAATCCTAATAATGAGTGGCTTGTATAGGTGTTAATGGTGGTGGTGTAATATTAGTTAATGGATTTTTTTCCTTCATTTATAATTATAAGGCAGAAGTATCTTGTAAATCAATATTGATGGTTTCATAATTAGTAATAGGTCTGTTGAGCATTTGTGGAATCTTATCTATACACTTTAAATGCATAACCATTGTAGCTTATCTATATATTCCTATGATATTCCACTCAGCAAAATATATCAACTCTATGATATCTTGATTTTTTTTGTCCATTGTTCATTTAATTTTAACATGGAAGCTATCAGTCATAGCTTTAAGTAGACCTTATAAAAATATCTCAATAACCGATTACTTAAGAGGAATATTCATGCATAAAACTATCATGTGTTTGAAAATAAATATGGTCCTTATTGAGTAATATATTTTTGTACTAAATTTTACATATCTTGATGCCAATAAATCAAGTTATCTATCTTGGTGGTCATGTGACTTTTTTCCCATGCAACTTCTCACACCATTATTAAATTTAGATGAGCATAAGCCTATTTTCTAGTAGCTTGGCCTAGAGGTTTCAACCTACCTTCCATATATTTCATTATATTATACAAATAGGATACTTCTTCGCATTTAGGTTAGTATTTATCCTTTTTAGACCTTATTGAATTAGGAATTTCATATAACATCTTAGGTTCACTTTGCACATTGTCTACAATTTCCTTAGGATCTTGAATAATATATGCTTCTTGTAATTTTAACCTAAACATTTATTAGCCCTCCACTTTCATCCATAAAACTTTAGGAATACTCCCTATATTCATATATATATGTGTGATTGATCTTTCTCTTCTTTGTTAGAGAGAAAATGTCCTCTCTCTACTCCAGTCCAACATTCTCACCTTATACCACCATTGTTTTTCTTTTAAATTTTCTCAATGTATTCATTTGTATGTCAAAATATAATCCTATTATTGGTTACTCAATGATTACTAAATCTTATCTCCATGACTTCTCTTATTTTAACTTTTGAAGCCACGATGGTATAAGCACCATAGCTTGTGGTTTTGTTCGCTTTGTGGAAGCAGATGTGGAAGAAGGATATTATCTTGGATGACACATTAAAATTATAAACAGATGGGTAGTAGGATATGTTATAAGTAATTATTGAAAGGAGGAAATCCTTTTCCTTAGTGAATGACCTTCTTCTAGGTTTATGTTTTTATAATATACTTATCCTTAAAGGTCTTATGTGTTTATAATATACTTATCCTTACCTAGTGTTCTATGCATTGAAATAATAGATGAATGTATCTAGGTAGATTGGTCAACTAGAATATTGAGTTATGTGGATAGCCCAATTGATGTATATCATTTAGTAAAAATACAATTAGCCACCAAAATTTCAAAATGTACATATTTCTTTAGCTCAGTGGGTTGAGGGCCAATCTAACTAAAATGTTAATAAGTCACAAGGGTGTTAAGAAAATTTTGGTTATAATCTAGGAGTATTGTGTGGGCAAGCCCAGCAATAATATAAGTGGTAGGAGATCCTTATTAGGATGATTAATATGAATAAAATCCCAATGTTCTAGACCATAGGCCATGGTAGGGAAAATTAGTATTGTGGCTAATTATGACCCATTTAGTTAGCCTAATTAATGTAAAGCATAGGTGGTCCATATTGTATTTACTATATTAGTGGTAAATGAAGAAGTCACAAAATAATGTAAAACTTTTTTACTCACATTCTAGGGGGAAGTAGTGGGGATAATTCCCATTATAATTGCTACCTTTGTAGCCTAAAATTGAGAGATAGGAGGTATAGATGATAATGATCCATCAAGTATTTGTCATTTGGATTTTGACTCATGTTTTATATATAATAATTTATTTGATAATGTCTTAGCTGAAACTGAATCCAATATTCCTTGATCAAGCTATTCAAAATCTCCACATATCTTTTTTTCCCTAAATTGTCTCTTCATCTATTGACTCAAAAAGTGTATGTCCTTTATGTTTTGTGTCTTCTTCAAAAAACCATTCTTCTTCTTCATCTTGATTACATATTTAAATATCTCTACTCCTTATTGCATGTTGTCCTCTCCATATTTTAAATTTCATTCTATTATTTCTTGAGATCCCCTTAAAAATCCTCATATAAAGGGCATTCTCTAACAAAAAAATGTTAAGATATCCTTTTTTATTCTTTTAAAACCTTAAGATACATAGGATATTTAACGATAATCCTTTGGTAGGTATTTATATGTTTCCTAGGAGAAGTAATGGCTATTCATAAAGTAGGTGGAGTGAAGAATGCATGGAATATAAGGGTGGAAAGTGAAGGTGAAGTGGGAATGGATGTATCCATGGTATGGATTGGTGATGGAGGATCAACATTGATAGGAACTTGAGATAAAAATGAAAGGAGGGTTACCTATTTCATAATGGCTAATAGAGTAAAGCATGAAAAGGAGAGTTATCTCTATTGAGACATGTATATGTATCTGTGGTAGTTACAAGTAGAAGAGGAGTAGTGGGAATTGAATGTTTTAGAATATTTTACAATACAAAGTCTATGCTAAACATTTTCCTCCCTAGACAAACTTGTTCCTTCATCTTTATTAGTTTATTTTATTCTTGTGTCTTATAAAGAGACCTATGAATTGGTGTAGAAGTCTATTTCTCTCTAGTTATCCTCTTGTTTGATAGGCTGGACCAGGGAATGTCAATTTATTGTATTTGATAAATCCAAAACTATCTTCATAATTCAATTAAAAATGAGAAAATCATTAGGAATGTATGATCCAGGGAATGGATTATCATTTCATATTAAAGATGTCCTTACAGCTTCCTATGGGACTCTTGAGATATAAACTTCAAGATAAAAACAAAATATAACTATTCATAGCTTTGATTAAATAATATGTAAAATAATTTAACATTTTTCCATTAATTTTTAGCATTGGTTGTGAGCCCAAACATTCCTCTAAAATTTTAATTTTTTTCTTGTCCAAGCACTTTGGTCAGGATGTCTTTTGGTTGATCTATTGTAGGGCAATGTTTCAACTTGACATTTCCACATTTCACATAATGTCAAATTAAATGAATTTTTTTATTGATATGATTGGTTTGGTCATGAACGATTTGATTATTTTCCATCTCAATTTTAGAAGTGTTGTCAACGATAAGAGCTATTGACAAAACCTATTGTTCCTACAATCTTAGGCCACATTATCTCTCTAGTTTCATATAAAGTAGATATATATTCTTATTTTTATAAATAAATTGTTATCACTAATGGATTCTTGGATTTCCAATTGACAGTTGTTTTTCCCAAATTCATCTAAAAACATGTATTGGACTTTCCATCTTCATGATCACAAGCATAGTCAAAATCTGAATATCCAACCAGTTTGAAGTCTCCTTCCCTAGAGTAATTATTCCCAATATTATGTGTTCCTTTGAGGTATTTGAGGACTCTTTTAACATATACCAAAAAACTATCTCTAGGTTACTACATATATCTTCAAATAACACTACAAATAAAGACATATCTGGTTTAGTGTTCTTCACATAAACTATACTTCTAATGAGATGTCTAAATATATTGGAATTGACCAAATATATTATATATTTGAATGTCAATTTAAGATTTTATTCTATGGGCATGCTAAGAGGATTAAAATATTTCATTCTAAACCTTCTCATAATGTCATCAATTCAATTCTACTACGTGATGAATATTTCTTTTGGTTTTTAAATTACTTCAATACCCAAATATTAATGAATATAACCTGAATTAGTCATTTAAATTATTATGATCAAATAGCATTTTAAATTTCTATCATACCATTAATTTTTCATTATGATCATAAAATAATCAACATACACCATCAAAAATACAATTTTTTTGACAAAAAGAGTTTTATATTCAAACCCAAAACATTTAAATTTCATGTTCATGAGGTACTCATCTAGTTTATCCTACCATGCTCGATGGGATTGTTTAAAACCATACAATATTTTTTAAATTTTTTACAGCTTGTCCTCTTGGCCATTTACTAAAGAACCTTAAATTTATGTGATGTAAAGAGTTTCCTTAAGGTCACCATTCAATAATTTAATTTTGATGTCAATTGGTGTACTTTCTATCCATTGTGAGATGCCATAACAAACATGGCTTGAATGGTGGTCCATTTTATTTTAGTGGAAATGTTTCTTTGTAGTCAATTCCTTATTTTTTAGTATATACCTTTCCAACAAGCCTTGATTTATTCTTTTCAAGTGATCAAAACCTCATATTTGTTGTAGTTGACCTAGCTGTAGATAATAAATTCATATCCATATGGAAGATCAATCAATTTAAAAGCCCAATTTTTTACCAATGCACTCTACTCATCTTCCATTGTTTTTCTCCAATATTCAAGCTTCTCATCCTATTTCAATGATGTTGGTTTTAATGTCAGGATCCTACTCCTCAATAAGAGTATATATGATTACCTCTTGTATAAGCAGCTAAACACGGAATTTAACCGGAATGAATAAGTAACTAGAAATATGAAACAAAACAGAATATGAGAGACAATACACAATTGTATTAATAATCACTCAGAAGAAAATATAATAAAGAAGATGCCACACTTATTCTTCCCACTCCTATAGAGCTCCCACACATCTAGGGTTCACCTGTAATTCTCCTCCAACACTTCACTCTCTCATCACAGTCACAACAATCAAATCAAACACAGAGTTGTTGTTCACCTCCACTAGTCAGTAACAACACTGCCAATACACCAAGTACACAACCGTACTCCAAGTAGATCTCCCTTTCCTTGCTTCCACCTGCAAATCAATAGACCTTACTTACCATGTAGATGTCTCTACACCCTGAAGAACCCTTATCCTTGCCTCACCAAGTCCTCATGATTCTTCAACCAGTACCTTGGTGGATCTCTTAGTAGAACTTGCACAACCTGCAACTCTCCCTGATCATACACACTCAGCACCCCTTTAGAACTAGGAGGAGCTACTCTAGCTCTCTCTTCAAGCACAATGGCTTTCTAGCACACTTTTACAATATATCCCATGAGTCTATTATATAGATCTCATGCATACAATAATTAGACTTTCTTAATTACAATAATTAGACACGCAACTCAAGACTATAATTAGCCTCTAACATGCAAACTGACAGTCCAAAAATAGACCTGTCTAGAACCCACATGCAAACTACATGCACACATAGGTTGCCGACATCAGCTCCTTCCTGACCGATGTCGACTGACTTATAACTGATGTCGGTTGCTTCTGCACTATAGTATGACCAATGCCAGTTCCTCTGCAACTCGCTCTGCAACTAAGCAACCTCCTCCATGTTTGCATCAGTGAAACTTTTAGCTCCACAACCTAACAATCTCCCACTTAGAGATAAATAGCTGTACTGTACCTATACCTGTACACCATCTAATTTTTTTCTTGGCTTGTATCCCTCTTCAAGCTCAAACATGAAGACCAACCACCACACAACCTATGGTGCCACTTCTATCATCCAAGTAACCTGCCACATTCGAACCTACATATCCATATAGTGAAGTCCTTGACCCTGCATAACATGTTAACCTGCTGCTAGTCCCTCTCAAATACCTGAGAATCCACCTACCCTGAATTGGCTCCAAACTCTCTGACAACTCCCACTTCTTGGAAAAACTCAGGTCTACACCAGACCTTATGTGATTTTGAACCATGTTCTAAGCTCAGCTTGAACTATCCAGCCCATGGTGTGCTTATCAGTCTTGCATCCTATGTATTAAACCCTGCCTACACCTTCTTCACATCAGCTCCCACTGGAGATCAACCTGTGATCTTCCATGTCTCTTATGCCAAAGAATTTTGCTACTCCCAAATTCTTCATGACATACCTCTGAACTAACCTTACCCTTAGCTCAACAACTCCATGTGTGTACAAACCTACTCGAAGCATACCATCCACATACAATAATAGGATAATGTTGTGACCATCATCCACCTGGTGAGACAAACATAATGATTACACTGACATTGAATAAAGCCCTACTTTTTCATTCACCTATCAAAACCTGTACCACTGTCTTGCAGCTTCCTTAAGACCATATACCCTGGCCTTCCGTCTCACGTATCCATCCACTCTCTTCTTTAACTTGGGAATCCATCCATCTCTCAGTGCTTTCTTCCAGCTGACAACTCCACCAACAAACTCCTATTTGGTTCTTCTCCAAGGACTCACACTCCTCATCCATGCCAAGCTCCCACTATTTCTAGATTCTACCTACATTGCCTCTTCACATCTTCCTGGTTCTTGACCATTAGTAAGCAATAAGTAATATAAATAAGGTGAACAATGAATATGAGTTTCACTTACCCTTTTTAACCTCCATATGGGTGTTTGACACTCCTTGACAGCTTGTTGTCCACCCAACATCTGTTTCAGTGACTGATCTCAGCCATCTCCCAATCTGCACCCGACCAACATCAATTCCCTGCGACTGACCCTGTCTACCGACATCAGTTCCCTAACTAACGCTGGTGTACCTTTTGTTGACATCAGTTCTTATATGACCGACATCAATTCTTGCTACTTGACACCACCGACTCTACTGATCTGCACATGACCAACGTTAGTGCCCGTCTATTCGACGTTGGTTTCTCCTAACTGATGCTGGTAACTATGTTTTCCTATGAGTGATGACTTTTTACCCATGAGCTCCTTTTGGATCAAACCCTTGTCCATATTAACATAGCCCTACTCAGAATAATTTAGTCCCCTGAGCTGATCTCTATCTATCATCTCCTCCATGAACACCAAGGCTTTCCAGTTCTTAAGTTTGTCAAATATATCTATCTTCTGCTTAAGAACATGCATTCCCTTCTTACATATGTAACCAAGCCTACAAAGCCACATCTCTACAACAGAAGGTGAATCAGTAATATAAGTAGATAGATAAAGGATACCTACTTTCTTACCATCGTCTAATTCAAGTGCATATGTTGTGAGAGTTACTGTACATCTCTCATCACCCAACTTTCCTAAAGAAATTAGACTCATCTCCAAGACTGGAACCTACATGACCTTCTTCAACACCTATTTGTTACCCATCTACAATTTTAGTTTCATTTCCCCTTTGCCAACAATCTAACAAGGCTCACCAACCCCTAAATAAATCTCTCCAAAGTCTCCCTGGACATACCCATGAAAAGATGCTCTATTTCGGGCTGCATGGAAAGAGGCAACATAATCTATAGACCAAGATTCTACTTTATCTAGAGCAACCTATGCAACAACACCTGTAACATTTTCTTCTACACACTGATCTTCTACTGACCAACAATCTTCCTTTACCTGCTCTTTCTTTGCATCAATCAGACCATTTGTGCTATTCAGTTTCTCCATTCGTAGCTTACTTTCTTCTGCCATTGCTATACTCCCACTCAATCAGAAACCCCTGTGAGTAACCTATAATCAACAAACACTAACCAGATCTGAACCACCTATTAGTCAACCCAACCAAAAGCTATGATACCAACTGTCAAGATTGGTATCACCCTGGTTCACCTGCTCCTACAACCTTAGCTCTGATATCAACTGTCAGGATCCTACTCCTCAATAAGAGTATATATGATTACCTCTTGTATAAGCAACTAAACATGGAATTTAACCAAAATGAATAAGTAACTAGAAATATGAAACAACATAGAATATGAGAGACAATACACAATTGTATTAATAATCACTCAGAGGAAAATACAAGAAAGAAGATGCCACACTTCTTCTTCCCACTCCTCTAGAGCTCCCACACATCTAGGGTTCACTTGTAATTCTCCTCCAACACTTCACTCTCTCATCACGGTCCTACCAATCAACTCAAACTCAGAGTTGTTGTTCACCTCCACCAGTCAGTAACAACGTTGATAGTACACCAAGTACACAACTATACTCCAAGTAGATCTCCCTTTCCTTGCCACCACCTACAAATCAACAGACCTTACTTACCATGTAGATGTCTCTACACCCTGAAGAACCCTTGTCCTTGCCTCACCAAGTCCTCATGATTCTTCAACTAGTACCTTGGTGGATCTCCTAGTAGAACTTGCACAACATGCAACTCTCCCTGATCATACACACTCAGCACCCCTTTGGAACTAGGAGGAGCTACTCTAGCTCTCTCTTCAAGCACAATGGCTTTCTAGCACACTTTTACAATACATCACATGAGCCTATTATATATATCTCATGCATACAATAATTAGACTTTCTTAATTACAGTAATTAGACACGCAACTCAAGACTATGATTAGCCTCTAACATGCAAACTGACAGTCCAAAAATAGACCTATCTAGAACCTGCATGCAAACTGCATGCACACACAGGTTGCTGACATCAGCTCCTTCCTGATCGATGTCTGCCAACTTATAACCAACATTGGTTGCTTCTACATTGTAGTATGACTGATGTCAATTGGCCTGACCGATGCCGATTCCTCTACAACTCGCTCTGCAACTTAGTAACCCAGCAACATACTCCATGTTTGCATCAGTGAAGCTTTTAGCTCCACAACCTAACATTTAAATCAAAAGGAACATTGATTTTTTTTTATGGAGAATCATTCAAGGTGATTTTTTTAATCTTATATAAATCTTTATCAAGGGACTTGTTTGATTGTGATGTGGCTCCATGTTCACTTCTAATACTTATTTTCCCAACATCATCAGGTTTCACATATTTCAATTATTGAATAGCTGATTTAGGCATCTATTTATGTGTTTTACGTTCTTAAAATTCATCCTCTAAAGTTAAATCACTTTATACCATCTATTCTAGTAGTCCTTAATCATTTTATGATGAATTTTCACTCTTTCCTTTAGGAGGAGTTTTAATATCATGTATAGGAGACAATATAAAATCAATAGATTCCCAACTATTCTTCCCCTATTCATTATTTTGAACATCTATACTATTTATAGACTTCAAAATTTGCATAATTTTTAAGTTCACTTAGTTGCCAATAAATGTTATCTTTGTCCTTTTTAGTCTCATAAAATACAACTTCTCTTGCAACAATAAATTTCATTTATTTCTCATCATATAGACTATATGCATATGAGGATTTAAAATATCCCAATAGGATGCATTTTAAACTAGTATGGTCCAATATATTTATTTTCTCCTTTGGAATCAATGTATAACAAGCGGATCCAAAAATAATATGTTTTACTGAAGGAATATGACCACACCACATCTCATATGGAGTCTTGGATTCAAGAGATATTGATGGTGATCTATTACAGACTTATATTTTTGTTTTAGTTGTTTCAGTCCAAAAGTGAATATTCACCCCTTTTTTTTAAAACATAACATGCACCATATTTATCATAATTTTTTTCATAATTTCTATAACTCCATTTTTTTTGCAAAGTGTAAGGAACTTTGAGATGGTGTTTGATCCCATTTTTCTTAAGGTAGGATTAAAAATGATTTAAAGTATATTCACCACCATTATTTTTATTGAGTGTCTCAATGTGGGTTTGACAGTCTCAAAGGCTTATGATTTTTTATTCAAAAATTATATCCAAGTCATCCTACTATAGTGATCAATGAACAACATGAAGTACTTATGACCGCTAGTAGATAGGATTGGAAGAAAACACAAGTCTTAGTGAACCAACTAAATTTTTATATTAGCTTTCCACTTTGACATTAGGAATGGTTATCTTGCACATTTACAAAAAATGTAAGCTTCACACTTTTAATTTAATTTTGACAACAATGTAGGAATTGTGATAACACCATTCTTTTATAATACATGAATGTTTTTATAGTGAGTGTGCCTAAATATAACATGCCACAACATGTTTCAAAAAAAATTGTCTTTTATGAGATGATGATTATTAATTAAATTTGAAGTCTTGCCCATGAGTTAGAGTAGTTTCCCTTCCTCATATCAAGTCAAGATGATGACATTGTTAGTTTTTATGCTAATAGTGACATCATCATTATCCAATAGGATGGAATGGCCTTCTTCCATAATGAGCACTAGCGAAACCAAG
Source organism: Torreya grandis (assembly GCA_037957365.1). NCBI lineage: Eukaryota > Viridiplantae > Streptophyta > Pinopsida > Cupressales > Taxaceae > Torreya > Torreya grandis. The sequence continues at coordinate 5,174,589 of JARHVA010000315.1, forward strand.
TTTCAATTCAATTGAGAAAGGTAGAGAAAATTTCTTAATTTGCAATTTGGAAGCCCTAAACACTTCAGTCATATTGTACATCTTCCTTGTGGTTTTATACTTGATCTACTTGTGAGGAATATTGAGCCTTAAGGTTATTCACTAAACACTTTAAATAAGTTTTATCAGAAATTCATATGTATATTATCTCTAGTATCAAGACCCCAAGCATCAAACCATGAATAATTGATGGAGACCTTACTTGATTCATATTATGTACTTGAAAATACATATTCATCTGTGAATTGGGAAGAGTTTGACTCGTTTGATTGTTTCTTAGAATTTACCTCTTTCTCCTGACATTATTATTAATTTTATCCAATGGAGTTATGCATTCATGAGTCTAATGGTTTCCTTTTCTATCACACTATTCAAAATATAGGTTTTGTTTATCATCTTATTTTTTTAACCACCTTGATTTTCATTTTGTCCACTTTTTCCCTTACACTTGCTTTTGTTATTGATATTTCCTTCCTTTTTGGAAGATGTGGCCATGTTGTATGTTTTAGGAAAATTTGGTTTGACATATCACATACTTTCATCTGTTGTGGACGCATTATTTTTTCTATAGGCCTTTTCTCTTTATGACATACATTCAACCAATTAACCAAATATGAGTTTTCAGCTAATTTATTGCTTTTTGAGACTCTAAGAAGGTTGAATAGTTATGAACAAGGGATTTTATGGATTTAGTCATATATATTTCAATATTGACACATGTTACTTCTATATCATGTTTTATGGCACGTACCTCTGAATATAATCTCATCACATCACCATATTTCAACTCAAGTATGAAATATTCATATATAACTAAATGAATTCTAACTCTGAGTGGGAGTCATATAACTACTTCAAATTATGAAATGCTTTACATGGAGTAATTCACCTATTAATATGACAAAACACAACTCTATCAACTGAGTCCCTCATCAAGGCCACTTATTTATGATTTTTATACTTTCATGTCTAAATATCCTTTGCCTTATTTATTGGCTCAATTACTTATTTATCTTAATCATAAATTTCAAACAATAGATCACTAAATATGAGCATGTTTTTAACTTGTTGAGTCCTTTTGAACTAGCTATCTTTGTTGGTCAATCTTGTGCCAATGATAGATTTCATTGAATGCATGTTTTTGAGTTTTCTATTTGAAATTTGGATTTTATGTTTTGAGTTCAATCTTAATTGGTTCCTTATCACTCAAAAATGGTCCTCATTTATATATACCATAATATTTATATACCAAACCTCTCTATATAACCTATGTCCTATATAACCATCAATATGTGGAAGAATCTATCCCTTTCTATATAATCTATAGTATGTGAATAATGATTTAAGGTATGTGAGATCATAGTGGTACAAGTTACCTAGGTGGTACGTGAATAAGATTTTCCATGTCATTAACATCAGTTTAAAATTAAAACCTCATACATCAATATAATTAGTTTTCCTTGATTTCTAAATATAATTTTTTGAGAGAAAAGAATGGTTAAAAGACTAGCTCTCCTTATTTCTCCTTAAAATTTCAAAAAAAAGTAAATTTTTCCAAATTTTCTTAGAGTAGCTTGCTCAAAGTAATTAAATTCTCTATTTTTAAATTATTTTCAAATTCAAATGCTTTCAAATTTTGAAGTAAACCACTTAAAATTGAAATTTTATTTTTAAATGAAAACTCTTAAAATGTGTACCTTTTTCCCCCCGATTTGTCTTATATGAAAAAATTCCAAAATTTAAATATGTGATAAAAAGAGAAAATATGGCCTTTTGTCTTATAACAAATATCTAATGAACTTATATCTCCTTGTTATGGCACCAAGTGGTGGTGATAAAATATGTGATGTTAATGTTTTTAGAACAACCACTCCTACATAGCCTCCATTAATGTTTCAATCAACATATTCAAACCAAATAGCAATAACATCTTGCATTATAGCTGTACACTACCAAAAAATCCTTATGATAGGTTTTCTTTGTTAGAGACCAATAAAAATATAGTTGGACAATATGAAATTGCCTTAATATTAGGCATAACATTTAAAATCATACATTAAATACCTTATGTGCATTCATATATATCCATTATGTAGTAAACAAGAGAGAAGACACCACACACTTCATAAAAATTAGTTAGAAAATGAAAAAATACTTTAAAAGAGCCAATAAATAGCAAATATCAATGGATATTAGCATGTACCAGGAACAGGGAAGTAATTACACCTAATTATAGTAGTTATATTTGCAAATATGCCTTCCATAAAATATAAAATAGCCAAAAAATGTGTCCATAAAAATCCAATGCATCCTTCTATAGCTGATACACCTTGGTGAGTTGTTAAAAGTAGATATTGCATAGTCCTAGTATTACTAAAACATAATTTTATGGAATTTGAAACGTTGAATGAAAAATATACTTTGAAACCGATGACAGGCTTGATCATGCAATGGAAATTTATAATGTTTGGTGTAAGACAAAATTATCTTAAAAATTCAATTAAAAATGAATAAACCATTGCAAATATATAATCCAAGGAATGGATTATCATTTCATATTCAAGAAGTCCTTTCATCTTCCTATGGGACCCTTGACCTACATATTACAAGACAAAATTAAACTAAAACAATTGATAAGAATTATAAACTAATTTATATAATAATACTACATTGGCATTCTCATGTGTGATTTTACAACCATATTGGATCCTTTGAGCTACTATCATAGACATCCCAACACAATGCATTTTAGTAACATTAGTATCATCTTGAGCATTCATAAATATAGAATCTTCGTTGAATGATTAGTGTTCATAGTAAATATTAACCATTTTTTCATACTTATTTAAGTGTTATTTATCATTATTCGTAGGGTCCCAATATCTAAAAGGTTCCATATTCAACCCATATTACATTTTTATTTTTCCTTTGGAATTGAGGTGATCCCATTTTTTGTATTGTATGAGGATGATTATGTTAGGTTTTGGGTTCAAACCTCCTTTTTTAACCTCCCCCCCCCCCCGCCCCCCCCCCAACTAAATGTCTAGACCATCAGTGAATTGTGAAGTAGTTTCTTGATCTACAAATTTGTTTAGAATAATAAATGAAAAATATATAGGTTGTGTTGTGTTTCCCTCTATCTTGAATACTATGCACTCTATGTAGTACCACTAGTGACCTAGTTTCATGATAGTTATCTTTATAGGATATAATAACCCAGGCTTGTTAGACCCATAGATGGACTTATATACCATAGGGTATAATGTATCTATAAATATATTAATTTAACATCTAAACTTGTGTACATGAATAATGTTGAACTCATAAAAAATCATACTTTTGGGATATTTAGTGGATGGTTCTCATGGTTTTGTCAAGGATGAATTCAATGTGGTATTTATAGTGTCCATTATGTATGAAATCATGTAGAAATTACCATCATGTATCTTGATCAGGTTATTAATGTGAGACATTAAATTGAAACTAATAATATCACATAGGGTAATGATTTTGTATGAACTAAGAATGATGCCTAATAGTGACACCCATATCTCATGGAGAAAAGAAAAGCTTTTCAAACCATAACGTCATTTCAGTAGCGTCATGTAAATTCTTATACATGTTTTTAAAGATGCCATGGTTAAAAATAAATTGGGCCTCTAATTTAATATTTTTTTGGTTTTTCGACCTATTGTTGTAATTTACCAGGGATCAAATTTGTAAGTAGCCATGAATTGACCATAGCCTATCCATAGGTGATTTTAGGAACATGAATCCTATAATATTTTTCAAATTTATTATAGCTAATTTAAGCTGCATGGGTATTATTAATCCTATAATACAATATTTTCTATGTATTTTCTCCATTTGAAAATAAATCAAAGAGTAAATCAATACAAGACATTATCTCTAGTTTCATAGCAGCATTGCATAGGCTTACTACCTTGATAAAAAAATGTTTGTCCTTATATCTCTGCATGAATAGGGATAATTGATCTTTTATCCTATATGGTTCTACACATTCCACTTCATCCCATATGGTTGAATAATGCTTAAAATTATGTTGTAATATGGAATAAAACATTGTGTCTCTATATTTATTCATGTCAGTGATTAAATACACCAATGGAGGATGAGTGAGAGATGTGGAAGCCATTGAAATTATGTAGGAATATCTATTCTCTAAAAATTAAAAGTTTCTTAGTCACTATAAATATTGAACTAGTAATGTGAATAAGGTAACTTGAATTTAATGTGATTAAATATTACATTGTACCTAAGTATATTATTTTAGATTCATTTATTATGTGAATTGAATTAACTATGTTGCCAATTCATGTGAATTAATATCAAAAAATTATTTCACTCCATTCCATGTTCTTATTTTGTTATCTTAATTTGATATTGTAATGACAACTTTAGCAATTGTTATTTTCATGTGGCTTATTTTTATTAGTTGGGTTCTTTGTCATATTGGTATGACAAATGTCATTTTTTCTTGCTATCAAATCTAGATTCCATGTATTTATATTTTCTTGTTTAGATTGGATACATGTGGTTATGCATCACTTATCTATCAATGATCCAAATTTGTCACTTTTTACTTTGTATATTTTGGCCATAGATGATAACACTTAGTAAGATCTTGGGGATCCACTTACGTAGAGTATAAATATCTTTCTTTTAAACTGTATCGACTATGGTTCAATAATATTTTGACATGTGGATCACTCTCACTACTCTAGAGAAATAATTTAAACTTTTCCTATGTACCTTGTGTATGTCATACAACAAGTACCCATGATGATGACACATGGATGGCTCTTAATGCTCCACTTAGCTAGATGAATGTATAATACAAGTTTATTGATGTCATCCATGGGTTAGTGGTTAATGACATTTTGAGAAATATTGTTTCTCTTGATAAATAATTTAAATTTCATGAAATATGGAAATATCTATTAGTCAAAATGAGTGGGATGATGATATGTGGATGCATATCACTAGTCCACTTGTATGGATGAATTTTTAAATTGTACATCTATCACTTTAAGTTTATATTAGTAGGATGGTTACAATTGGCATGATCCTAGTGACCTAAAGAATTAGAATATTTCATATTTTGATTAAGTATTGGATAGTTGTGGAAGGGTATGATAGTGACACTTGTCAAAATATCAATGATTTAAATAAAATAAAGGTTTGGCCAATCATTATATGATATGGTTTTCTAGGATAATGTGAGATTATAGATGTTTCACATATGAAATATAATAAACTAAATCATGGAATATCATAAATGGGATTAAAAAAATCACGAATAAAATAGAACATAGCACTGTTAGTCTCATTAGTTGGTCCAAATTGTACGTG
>JARHVA010000315.1:5182500-5185000 GCA_037957365.1 Torreya grandis
TTAACCATTATTAAAAACCAACAAATTTAGGATTACAAACCTAATGAGTACGTTTTCTTCTAGAAAATTTATCACATCTTGGGCCCTAAAAATTATTGGTAGCTATAATTTTTATTCATCTGGTACAATTATTAGTGGCTATTAGGATAAACTTATGTCCCATTGAATATTTTTGATTTATCACCTTAAAAAATTCCAAACCCCATTGATATAAATGACATCCTTCACTTATTTTCTATAAATACACGGTAGCATGCACTTCCCATTTATTTAATAAATGACATTCATGGAATGCCATAATATGATTATGGGCATATTTAAAAACTATTTGATAGTAGTATCCCATTTTAAATATCTTGTGAGCTATTGCAAGTTATTTTTAGATGAAAACATCTTGATGGTGAATGAAATCCATATTTAATTCATGTCATATGCCATCAAGATGTTATCATCTAAAAACAACTTGGTGTTGGATGACTTCTATAAGTTGGCATAATCTACAATGTTTTTTTATTCACATGATAACATGTTTTGTCAGATGACAACATGTTACTATTGAATGATGACATATTTAAAGAATATGAAATCAAACTAGGCTTGATGTCATATTCCAATAATGTGTTATCATTTGACAACAACATGTTGTTGTCTAATAATAATAACAATGTAGGTTATTCCTACTTACAGAGGCCATAAATTTTGCATACAAAATTGGATTGAGATGATTTTGTTTTTGAAATTTCATGATGCTTTGAGGGGAATCAAAATATGAAATCAAAATTACGATAAGGGATTTTTTTTATTAGAGTAAGAGATGGAATATCCAAGAAATAACTTGTGTTTGCTAGAAATAACACATCAAAAATTATTCATATGGATGAACGTCATTGTTTATAAATAAGTGTATAACAATCATGCCTATGCATTTCCATGTTGACATATCTTTCGTGCCTCACCCTATTATTCCATTTTATTCTCTTATTATCCTAAATAACTTATATGTACTTTTGACATACATTCGAATCACATTCTTAGAGTTTCACCAAAAAACACAAGTTCATTTATATATGGACCACTAAAATTTACACTAATTATTTTTATAGCTAATTGTCTAACCCCTTATTCAAGATCTAATTTAGAAGGTTTTAATCTATGTTTGATTCATAAACCCCTTTTTTACTTACCCTTACTTAGTTTTTAGGTTGTATGTTTATCCTATGTGGCTTAGGCTAGATTCACCATGCATCCATATATCTCAAGTAAATATTAGAATCACATTATGTCCAAACCATCGAAGGAAAATAATTACTTCATTCAATGCTATTCCACCACCATGTTGTTAACAAAACCTAATAACCTATAAATCATGCCTTAGAATGAATATTTTTCATTAATACTAAAACATTAGTGTATAGCTCCTAATTTTATTTTGTGTGAATAAAACCCACATCAATAATGTAGTTATATCAATCCAATTATTACACATAAGCTTTAAATGTTGTCAATTTCACCTTTTAGGACATCTTTCCAACCATTATGTAAGGTTATCCCTACACACTACATATTATATAAAAAAAATGCAACCCCATTATTTAGTGACCTTCCATGATATACAATGGTTTACATCTTTGTTATTTGTATCATATAATGGTTTGACCCCTTCAAACATCTCCAACTAGTTTTAGTCTACACCCATCCCCATACACTTACCATATCATAATCATATCTGATTTTATATGTATGTTTCCTCATTCACCTCACTAGTTGGACTTCTATGTTTTCATTCTATGCCTTATTTATTTTTCATCCATGAGTTCTAAATATTAGGCCATGTAAGATTATAGGTTCACCTGGGATGTTTCTACAATAGACTCCTTAGGTAGTTAAAATGTAAGTTCCTACTTAAAAGTAGATTTAGATTAATATAACTACCCTTTTGATGTGGGTTTTATGAAAACCAACTAAGCGTATGAGGTAGCTTCTAATTTTTAGTAGCGATGAAAAATATTCACTTCAAGGCATGAGTTATAGCTTATTAGGTTTCATAAATAACTTGGTGGTGGAATAGTAGCCAATGATGCAATTATTTTCCTTATATGGTTTATATATAATGTGAGTCTAATAACTACTTGATATGGATGGATGGTTAATATATTCTAAGGTGTTGAGGATCGAAAAAAAACATAAAAAATAAATAATTTTAGGGAAAAAAGAGCGTATGTAAATCAAATATAGATGAAACACTTATAAATTTGATCTTGAACAAGGGGTTAGAAAATTAGTCAGAAGACTAATCAGGATAAATTTTAATGGCCCATATAGAAATGAACTTAGTTTTTTTATGAAAATCTAAGAATTTGTTTCAAATGTATGGTAAAATTAAGCAAAATATATTTAGGTGAACATGAAAATCAAAATACACAATTTAATGAGGCATGGAAGATATGCTGACATGTGTCTACATTGACATGATGGTTATAAACTTATCTATAAACATTGA
>JARHVA010000315.1:5190000-5257500 GCA_037957365.1 Torreya grandis
CAAATATTTTAAAACTCAGTAAGCATAATCATAAAACAAACACTACATAAAATTTAAAGATAATTGGCTATATAAAATTAGATGAAAATATGGTAAGCATAATCACAAAACAAACAAACAAATATAGGAACATATCTAATGGGCAGTCTATTAATTTATAAGATTTACATTATTCATTAAATAATTCACATTTTTAGGGACTTTATCTTTCACAACACAAAATCTTGGGAAGATAAAATCTAACCCAAACCAAGACCCAAAAAATCTTGGGAGGATAAAGTCTAACCCAAACCAAACCCCATGTTCCACCTAAGCCATTCCCACCCTTTAGTAATGGAGGAGAATTTAATTCTTATCAAATAATTTCCTCACAAATTTTTAACACAACATTTCACAATTTTTTTTTACATCTTTTCAACACTAAAAACATTATAATTTTACAGACTTTAACCCCTGATGATAGTGCATATTCTATATGAAGCACATATACAAGATTTTTCTATGGATTACACCATTATCTTTCCATTCATTTTTCTTCTCCATCTATATTCCCTTCTATTAAATTATCCCCACTTCATAATTTTTTTTTTGCAAATAAAATAATGTAGTTTGTAAGGGTGAGTGGGATACTACATTATGCAACCATGAAGTCCCACCCCATTTATAAGTAGTATATAAGGTTGAAATATTTTTGTATAAGGCCTCCTATAGATTCCCCAACACACACAAGTCAAGGATGGTCACTTTAGATTAATAAAAATATATGTACTCACTAGTTATTTAAAAAAATTAAAAAATCCAAGGCCATATGAGTTTCAATATATTTATAATTATTGTCACTTCACACATGACTAGATGGGTGATAGAATACTAATTCAAGACATTAGGTGGCCCACTAACCTATGGTTGGAAATTCATTACAAAACATCACAAGTGGTTATGTGATCCTCACACACATGACATGTATAAGGGTTACAACATATATGTTAAGCACATGGTCAAATATCACTCATTGGATAGGAATGGGTTATTAGGTCTATTTTTAATTCTCCTTATCTATGTGTATTCTATCAAACACATGTGACATTTACCCTTATTGTGTCACATACAATATAATATATGATATAATAATGAACAAATAAATTCATCTATAATATAACCATAATAATTGGTGAGCCTTATTTTAGTCTCTTGATGGAGGATGTTTGTATCATAAATAAATCCCAAGAAGAGATCCAATAGTAAATATAGCACTATTATAAAGTATGAATACCACTCATATCTATAAAAACACTATGCTAGAGGAAATAATATTCTATTACAATATGATAGATCTTAAACAAGATATAATGGAAGGTAATCTAGCATGCAACCCATATGACCTCACACTTCTCCTTCACATCAATGGATTATTTATCAAGATATAAGGGAAGGTGACAAGTATTCCATAGGGTTCTATGTTACAACTTTGTAAATATAAAGGAAAGGAAACTACCACGAAACACCTAAGGCCCCCAGTTTCTCCTTCTAGGAAATTTAATATAGGAATGAAACTTGTAGAAAGAATAACCTCTGATAAAGGCAACATTTGTTACTCTATTAAATGTTTATTCCTTTCAATATATGATCATAGGGAAGATTCTCAAACATTAGAACCTCCTAATTAGATGAAGGTTCCTATCTAAGGTACTAATAATATACATATTTATTTTTGAGAATGAGGGAGGAGAATCAGTGTTGGGCCCCATAACCTAACATTGTCATTTCAATCCTAGGAGAAAAAGTGAAAATCTCTTGGCCCCAGGGTCCTATTAGGAATCATATTACTACACCTCATATCATCATCCATACATGTCATTAAAGTAGTGACCAATAACATACATGGATTTGATTATGTAATGTACCATGGAATATTGATTGAACCATTCAAATCCATCTCAATAAATCATAAGGTTAGTTCATAAATAGTTAGACAACATTTTAAGATAATTCATAATCATGTTTGGAATCCATATAATAATGAACAATAACAATGTATCTTAATAATAAACATATCTTAATCCTTATTAGTTATTACTACATCTCAAATCATATCATATCAATGTTAGAGATAAATAAAAAGGGACAGAGATAAAATGCATTTTTAGAGTGTTTAAAAACATGCTAGATATAATCCAAAACTTGTAGCATGAATTCTAATGATTGTAACAAGCTAAACAAAATAAATATAATCAACATGTGTGTATTTAATTAAAATGAGGGATACCTATCATATATCAAAAATCATATATATTAATAAAGGAAGAGAATCATATCATGCACACCATAATGAAAAGGTCCTTGTCACAAACATATTAACGAAACTACCAATATCATAATGAATGTAGAAAACTTCAACTCACAACCCTTTTTGACTAGAACCAATACTACTAAAAGAATCTCGAGAGTAACACTATTTAAATAACCTATCAATGATTAAAACAATTAAAAGGCACATGAGGATGTATAAAATGAGGTGTGAAAATAATTATTACATATTACTCACCTCAAAATGGGGGCATACATCGATATATTCTATTACTATATTTAGATTCACATGGATGTTTATTTTTAAAAATATGTTTATAGTGATAGACTGATATTTTATCTAAATATTTAATTTTTTGATGAAGATGTGAGTTAGAGTTTCCATGACTTATTATTAATTCCTAGAAATCTTCAATTCCATTTAAAGCTCAATAATTCCAATTTTTCATATTTTATGTTTTAATTTTCAATTTTCAAGTCTAGATATTCGTAAGAGTGATAGCTTAATTCATATATCATTAGGTATATTTATTTCTATGATTTTTTTAGTTTTTATTTCATAATTTGATGTTCCTATTAATTTATTGAGACATTTATTTCTTGATTTCATTCTTGATTTTTTTATGTACTCCAAGATTCACCATATTTATAAACCCAATCTATGAGAGGAACCTATCCCAGTATCTAAACTAATCATCCTTCCATATTTAGGTGAGTGTATGTATGTGATTAAATTATGTTTTTATTTAGTTCATCCATGTATTAAAGTATACATGAATCAGATTGAAGCATTATGTAAAGGCTTGATTTTGATAAAAGAGGCTTCTATTAAATCTTTGTAATTCATTACCACACTTGGTCCACTTATGTACATTAGGATATTATTAGACACTTTCACCTCACATTAGATTCTCATGATCCTTTTATTAATATATATTTTCATTAGATATACTTCATATTTATTATTTATCAATAATAAGATCCCATATAGTCATCCATTTTTTAGCTTAGTCTATTATGTAAGCTTTTTCCCCTCAAGGTTAGAATCGGTGGTCCACTAATTATGTATTAGTTAGAATATATGATTCACCATTTATAACCCTCATCTTTGTATGTGTCCATTATGATTTAGTTTGGTTCCCCATAATTTGAATTTATCGTATCACTATTGTATAAGGTTATCTAATATTCAAAGTGTCATAGGGATCCTTATATATACAAATATATCCTTAATAATTTATGAATCATGGGAATTACTTGGATATATATTACAAGACATTTGTCTAGTGTACAATCATCAATTTTTATCAATATTTTTTCACATTTAACAAAATATTATACATATTAAGCTTAAATTTCATCATCATTATTTTTATTCTTCTACCATCACATATTCATCAAAAATTAGATCTTAGTGAAACATATAGTTACATTTGAATATCTAGGGATAGGAGGTGAAGTCATATTATAATGTTTTTTTTTTAATTCACTTAAAATAAATAGAACTCTATTGACCCTAGTTCTAACCATGTGAGATATATAATTTAATCTACTCAAGAGGTTTCCTAAGTTGGCTAAAATGCACTTATAATATATTATTCATACATTTGAGGATTGGATCATCATTAAATAAGCGGTAAATCCTATAGATATTTTGGTCATAGTAGTGAAGAAAATACATATTCCATACTTTTTTTAATGTGTGAAGTATCCCTAAGAAGTTGTTAAGATAAACAAAAATTGTTAGGGACCCCTTATCCAACAGAAGCACAATTGATTACTTTCTTATAAGCAATTAAACACGAAATTATACCAGAATGATAAAGTAACTAGAAACTTGAGACAGAAAAGAATTTGAGAGACAATACACACTCTTGTACTAAATATTACTAGAAGAAAATACAATAAGGAAGATGCCACTTCTTCCTCCACCTCAAAGGCTTGCCACACCTCAAGACCTTCTTCCCTCTCTCTCTTGCTCAACACAACAACTCTATAGCCTGAGTTATTATCCCTCCTTGAATGCTTCAGCTGATCTCCTTGACCTTACACCTGTAGATCTCTTTGACCTTGCTTGCTTCAATGCTTTTACTTGCCTGCTTGATAATTACAATACATGCCTCATGGGTCTTTAAATATAATCCCATGGTTACAAAAATAGAAATCTAACTACAATAATTAGACACGCAGCTCATGACTATAATTAGTCATTTAACATGCAAACATTCGCTTCACTTAACTGACTGTTTGTCAACAGCAATTCTGGAACACATAGGTGACCGACGTCGGTCCCTGCTTACCTGGTGCTGCCGACGTCGACTGACTAGCTGCCATCGCTAGTTTCCTTCTGCATTGCATCTGACTGACGTCAGTCATGCTGCCAATGTTGGTGCTTCTGGTTCTTCAACAACCTCTTCTTCGTGTCTGCAAACAGTTGAACCTTTTAGCTCCACACCCTAACAATCTCCCACTTGGAGATAAATAGCTGCTACTATACCTATACCTGTACACCATCTATTTTATTCATTTGGCTTTGTATCCCTCTTCAAAGTCACTCTTGAAGACCAACCACCATGCAAACCTGTGATGCTATACCTATCACTTATGCCAAAAGAATTTTGCTACTCCCAAATTCTTCATGACATACTTCTGAACCAACTCTACCCTTAGCTCAGAAAACTCCCTGTATATGAAACCCTCTAACAAGTAACACAATATAGTAATAGGATAATGTAGCTAATATTATCCAACCTAGTAAAGATAAAATACAATGGTCAAACCTCCATTGCCCTGCAGCCTAATCAAGACTATATACCGTAGCCTTCTATCTCAGGTGTCCATCCACTCTCTTCTCTAATATGGGAATCCATCCCTCTATCCAGTGCTTTCTTCCAGCTAACAACTCTACCAACAAATACCTATTTGGTTCTTCTCCAAGGACTCACACTCCTCATCCATGCCAAGCTCCCACTGTTTCTGGATTCTACCTGCATTACTTCTTCCATCTTCCTAGTTCTTGACTATCAGTAAGCAATATAAAGAAGGTGAACAATGAATATGAGGTTCACATACCTTTTCTGACCTCCATATGGGTGTTTAAGACTCATTAACAGCTTGTTTTCCACCCAACATCCATTCCAGTGACCGATCTCAGCCATCTCCCAGTCTGCTCCTGACTGATGTCAATTCCCTACACTGACCCTGACTATCGACATCATTTCCCTGGCTGACGTATATGTCCCCTTGTCGACGTCGGTCATGATGATCGATGTCAAACTTCTCCTGCTCGACTCTACCGACCCTGCTAGTCTGCACATGACTGATGTCAGTTTCTATTTGGCTGACGTCGGTGACATGGGAGCACTGGCGTCGGTACCTGTGTTTTTCTGTAAGTGATGAATTTTTCATCCACGAGCTCATCTTGGATCAAACCTCTATCCATACTACCCTGCTCAGATTTATTCAGCTCCTGTGACTGATCTATGTCCTTCATCTCCTCCATAAACACCAAGGCTTCTTTGTTCCTGTCAAAAGCATCAAATTTCCTTTTCCTGCAATGAACTCTATCTATGATTTCTAAATCTGAATACATACCTTTTGAATCAAGAACATCCATTCCCTTCTTATTCATGTGACCAAGCCTATAGAGCCACATCTTCAAATCTACAGTTGAAGTAGATAAACCAGAAGTAAAATCAGCAATACAAGTAGATAGATAAAGAGTATCTACTTTCTTACCTCTTGCTAGAACAAGTGCGCCCTTGGTAACCTTCCAAGAATCCACTGTGAGGGTTATTGTCCATCCCTCATCACCCAACCTTCCTAAAGAAATCAAACTTTGCTTTAGAATTGGAACATGCATGACCTCCTTCAACACCCATGTGTTGTCAATCTGCAATCTCAGCTACACTTTCCCTTTGCCAACTATCTGATAAGGCATATCATCCCCTAAATAAAGCACTCCAAAGTCTCCCTATTCATAATCATGGAACAAATCTCTATTTGGGGATGCATGAAAAGATGAACCAGAATCTAAAATCCATGATACTACCTGACTATCCAAAGAAAGTATGAGAGCATCCTATACCACAATATTTGCATCCTTTGCTTCTTTAATACCTGCATGTTGATTCTAGTTATCTCTCAACCAACACTCCTTCTTTGTGTGTCCTTTCTTTCCACAAAACTAGCAGGTAATACCTTTGGACTCGGATCTCCTTCTCGGCCTTGATTTCCCTTGCTCAACCTTCTTCCTTTGCCTTCCCCTGCTTTTTGCACTTAGAGCATTTCTTGATGATTCACCTGTGCTTGTCCTGGGTATTTCCTCATTCAAGATCACACTCACATCATCATCAACTTTTAAGATTTTAGAAGCAGATGCAGAATTACTTACTGCCATAACCAAACTGTCCCAACTTTTAGGCAAAGAACATAAAATCAAGAGAGCCTTTACCTCATCATCAAAAACAATATTGACTGAAGCTAATTGGTTTACCAAACCATGGAAATCACTGAGATGAGTATGTACTGATCCACCTTCCTGCATTTGCAAAGTAAATAGCTACTTCATAAGATATACCTTATTAGAAGCCGAGGGCTTTTCATATAAATTTGCCAAGGACTTTATCAACTCTTTCGTTGTCTTGCACTGTGATAAGCTGGAAATCACAGAGGATGCAAGGCTCAACCTTATGGAACCGAGAGCCTTCCGATCAAGAACACTCCATTCTTCATCCTTCATATATGTGGGCTTGCATGCAACCCCACCCAATGGTAAGTACAAATCCTTCTGATACAGATAATCCTCAATCTGCATCCTCCAATGTTGATAATTCTTGCCGTTAAACTTCTCCATTCGTAGCTTACTTTCTTCTGCCATTGCTGAACTCCCACTCAATCAGAAAATCCTGTGAATGACCTATAATTAAAAACAATACCCTGCTTCCTACAAACCGTAGCTCTGATACCAACTGTTAGGGACCCCTTATCGAATGAAAGCACAATTGATTACTTTCTTATAAGCAATTAAACACGAAATTATACCAGAATGATAAAGTAACTAGAAACTTGAGACATCAAAGAATTTGAGAGACAATACACACTCTTGTATTAAATATTACTAGAAGAAAATACAATAAGGAAGATGCCACTTCTTCCTCCACCTCAAAGGCTTGCCACACCTCAAGACCTTCTTCCCTCTCTCTCTTGCTCAACACAACAACTCTATAGCCTGAGTTATTATCCCTCCTTGAATGCTTCAGCTCATTTCCTTGACCTTACACCTGTAGATCTCCTTGACCTTGCTTGCTTCAATGCTTTTACTTGCCTGCTTGATAATTACAATACATGCCTCATGGGTCTTTAAATAGAATCCCATGGTTACAAAAATAGAAATCTAACTACAATAATTAGACACGCAGCTCGTGACTATAACAAACACTCACTTCACTTAACTGACTATTCGTCAACAGCATTTCTGGAACACACAGGCGACCGACGCCGGTCCCTGCTTGCCTGGTGCTGCTGACGTTGGCCGACTAGCTGCCGTCGCCGATTGCCTTATACACTGCATCTGACCGACATTGGTCATGCTGTTGACACCGGTGCTTCTGGTTCTTCAGCAACTTCTTCTTCATGTCTGCAAACAGTTGAAGCTTTTAGCTCCACACCCTAACAAAAATAGAGGATAAAATTAGTGCATGAGGATACAACCATCAGACATAATTGACCACCTACAGATTCTGACATAAACATAGTTGGCAGGCTATTTATTCTAACCCAAAAGTGGAAACACATTCATATTCTTTGGGCAATAATTCAATCACTCCCAAAAACTTTCCCTAGCTCCATAATTCAAAATTAAACATTGAATTATGTTTGTTTCAATATTGTGTATCCTCTTTCCATGTCTATTTTCATTACTTCTTAAATCATTCATTATAATTTTGCTAAATATTTTAGGACATTTTTAATATGTAATTATTTGTATTATTCAATTAACTTAAATCTCCATTATACATTAATTATAAGTGTTGAACATAATGACACATTATGTACTAGGCCAAATTTTTAGAGTGTGTTTCCATGTTTGAATAATTTTCTTTACAAGATAGGATTTCAATATGTAGTAAAGGATTATAATGTATG
This sequence comes from Torreya grandis, assembly GCA_037957365.1. Classification (NCBI taxonomy): domain Eukaryota; kingdom Viridiplantae; phylum Streptophyta; class Pinopsida; order Cupressales; family Taxaceae; genus Torreya; species Torreya grandis. The sequence goes on from JARHVA010000315.1 coordinate 5,198,455, forward strand.
GCATCTTCTATTAGTTCTATAGTGATGGTGGATGGAGTGATAAGTCCAACAACCATCCACCTCCTCTTGTTTTACTATTGATTTTGATTGTACTAGTAGATTAATTTTCATGGTTAATATTTGTTTATATTTTTTGGTCTTGTAACACATGGTTTGATATTTGGTTCCCGTGAGCTACACCCACTTTTTTGATTGAGGTGTTGTAATTATATTTATTTTGTAATAGTTTATTATATCAAAACCAAATCCTCAACATATACAAGATATGGATGTTGGCATTATTATTTGATTAAAAATATTATACTATATATTAGTACAACATTATCTTACAAAGTTAATTATACACAAAAATAAGTGGATAAAAGCATACTCTAAAAAAACACATCCATCAAGGTCGAGAAGTAGTAACAATTTAGATCAATACATGAAAAATAATGCAACAAAAAAATATGAAGTAGGGATATATAATGGAAACAACATAACAAAATATAACATTAAAAAATGGGAGAAATAACCAAAATAGTTGAAAAGGTGAAGGATGATAGAGTTTGTCTTTCAAATCCCCCTCCCCTCAACTCCTTCACCGCCACCCCTGCCCCCCTCTCCATCCCGACATATGTGTCATTTTATAAATTCTCAAGCCTTTCAAATACTCTAGTAAATAAATGTGCCAATAATGGTGATAGGTACTTATGTGAATAGAAGAGATTAAATAATTAAACATTTATATAATCCATTTCACAAAGGGTTTCCTTGGGGTGATAAATTTTCTATGATTTTTTTTTTCGTTCTTCATCCCCTTCAAAGGCATATATGACTCATTTAACACAGAAGGCATAGCTTTGCATATTGATATTCACGATGCAAAGAAATTTGAGGGATATTGGTTTGCAACAAATGTCCTAATTAACTTGATGAAATCCTTTTGTTTCTTTAGAGTTTTTATATAAGATGTCCCTCAAAATTATTTCATGTTTGATAATTAGCTTTAGAAGGAGACCAACAAAAAGAAAAATAAAAATGAGTAGCAATCAATACTTTAAATAAAAATTTGAAGCTTTCCTACTAAAGAGAGTAGTTTAGAACCTGAACAGTTTCTGTGTGTTCCAACCAAAACCTGAACAGTTTCTGTGTGTTCTCACATCCAAGAAAAATTGTTTGGAAAAAACCCAAAGAATTTAGATTCCTACTCATTGTTTTGGAAGATGTCGACAGAAAGAAGGAAAAGAACATTCAAAATTTATTGAGGCAAATGACATAATTATATGGATTGCCAATGAGATGAGTTCGAAAACAGATTTAAAACATATAAAACTGTTGGACATCGTAATATCATAATGTTTTAATTCGAAATTATCATAGAATATTCATAAAAGTTAAAGCATATTTATCCTAAACTACACTAAATCCTTCGTCTGGACTAGGTTCTGCTTGTTTTGTATGGATTGTGACACAGCATTTAAGGTGCAATCGACGGAGGCTTTCTTGGCTATCGACAGCCCATCTATTTTTAGGCTTAATTGCATGTTGTAATGAGGATTACTGAACTGTTAGTTTGCTGTCATGTTTATGTATTTGCTAGGTAGAATATGGCACTCGTCGATGGATTTTCATTTGCATTGATGACTGCGAAGGAAGCCACAAAATGAAGGAGAGTTCGATACACAATGTGTATGTATATATAGAAGGGGGCATGATTGTGCATGCTGGGACTTATTCGAGGCACTCTTGCATTTTGTATGTTATTGTGCATATATCACACGTTCTATTTTCGAAGTTATAAATGTTCTAGTCCATGGCATGAGTGCTGTGCCAGAGCGGTAATCATCAACACTCCTAACTGGGTCGTCATCCGATTGAGCCACACACTAGCTCCGAAAAAAATCTGAGAGCGCATATAAAACATCTTCAATGTAAATGAAAAATCTCTGGTCCATTAAAGATAACATTCTATTTGTCATGAAGGAGCATTGATAAGTTTGAAATTTCTACAATATAAATGAAAGAGTTGTATTGATTTCTATGTATGATTTATAATATGTAAGAATTGTACTTTTACTCTGAATTAAGATATAAATCAAACTATCGTAGTTATTAAAATTTGTTTTTATTATATATTTAGATTAATTATTGGTATCACTAATTTTTTTGTTAATATAGTCATTGATATTGAAAAAGTTAGAATTATGAATTGAAAATGACTTGAAAATTTTTAGTACTAAAAGGAGTAGGGTGATGAAATATAGAAAATGATTAAAAAAAATTATTTATTAAAGAATATAATAAAATTTTATTAATAAATTTAAATGTAACATGTTTATAATTATGTTTGACTTTAAATTTAATAGGTATTTGTATTGAAATTATTATTATTTTTATTTATAAAAGTTAATTGAAAATTTGAAATATGTAGGCTATATGGTGATGTTTGAAATCATTTTTTTCACATTTTTTAAAACCCAGACATAGTGTTGTGACTAAATTGAAGTCATTTGTCACTATTTATTGAGAAATTGGCAAAAAAATATAATTCAATTATTAATCAATATAATATATAATAATATCTAGATAATAATTTTAAGATTGATAAATAAATGTATTTATGTTAAGACTCTTCATCTTAACCATGCTTTTATAGTTTGTTTATTTAATAAAAGGCCTCAGACACATATGGTTTGTAAGACGTCCCTCAAGCCTATTATAATATATAGGATAGTATAAGGTAATATTATAATAGAGTAATAATTCCACATTCATGGAGAGTAGTAGTTATAAATATGAGCTTAGAGTAGTATGAAGGCATCCAAAAATTGTATTAAATTGAGTTTGCACAAACGAGGTTGACTCCTTTAAGAGACCAATGATATTATAATTTTACTATTTTAATAAAAATTTATTGTTTTGAATCAATATAATTCTTTTATTTTTGTTTTAATTTAAAATATTTGTATTCTAATCTAATCTATTGTAGGAAGAATCTTATCATTTGGTATCAATGTGCTTTGCAGGGATGCTTGCCTTAATAGGACCCTGGTGATCAAAAAGTGGTAATAGATCACAGCTACGAGTTAGATTTTACAACCCATCTACATCGAAGTCCATGTTTTAAAAGTTGTACATATGTCTAGATATTTAGTTCCTTTTTAACAAAATGTTGTCTTCACTTCATGTCACGTTTGATACTCTATATGTGTGCATTAATGTTTTGACTACTCAAGATCCCCAAACCACCATGTATGCATCATCTATTCCTACTATACCATCTAGATTAAGAATTTATGTTGCCAGTGGTGTACTTTGTCATCAATGTTGATCTTTTGTGATGATATTCATTTTTAATCCAATTTTTATTTTATTTCAATTCAACCGAGTTTAGTAAATTCAATCAGGTTTGGTTAGAATTATGAATCATTACTTTGTAATTTTCTTCTATTTCAATTCAATTTTGGCCATATAGCTAATACACTTCATTCTCCATATCTTTATCTTCTAACATTTATGGTATGGATGTACCCAATCTATTTCTAATTGCTTATAGTTAAAAATTCATATTTGATTTAGTCCCTTTCACCCATTGATCCCATTGTAATGACTTAAAATTTTAGATCTAGTTGGCCACACTACTAATAGATCTACATGTAACAAAAGATAAATAGTACAAAAAATTTAAAAAAAAATTTAAAAAAAAAAACAAAAAATAAATAAATAAATTTTGGTGCCCATAGACCAACTTCACCATTAAAATTTTATAATCACACTAATAATTTTAAGGAGCACGTCTAAAATTTTATAAATAGAAAATTCCCAAATTCCAATACTTCAAATAGTGTTGTCTTCCCCTCGAAAGTTTTTTTTTTGAAATTATTTTTCACACATGTACAAATTACCCAATTATAATTGTATTAAAACATATATATTTTTAATGTATAACTTCCATACATTATTTTATGGCACCTAACCCTCCTAGTAAATGGTTCTTACCTATGTTGGGACCATGGATAACGATATTATTGAACTTCACTCTGAAGTTGATGCTTTTCATGAAGATATCCACAAAATATTTGGCATCAATGCTAAAAATTATGCACTCAAAATTCATAGGGATCATCACTCTGATGGCAGTTCTTCTTGGAATTGACCCCACCATCTAGATTTATCATTCCAAATAATATTTCAGCTTGCATCCCATGGAGGAAATAGTCCCTATTACTTCCTTTCACCTAGAAAAAGATGATGTTTAAAGGTACCAATGGTACCAAAAGTGACACACCAAAATTGTGTTGATCAAATTTGTCAAACTCTTGTTTATACTTTTTTGGCCTAGTGCCTATGATGACTTCATAGGAACATTAACTAATCTACATCAAATTTGTACCATGCAAGATTATCAAACAAGGTTTGAGAAATTACCAATCAAATAGAGGGTCTCTATGATGAATTTTCCTAAAGCTACTTCATTACTGGCCTTAAGGATGGGCTTTGATTTGAGGTTGATATTTTCCAACCCCACATAATGATGGAGTCTTGACGTTTACCTATGCTCATTAAAGAAAAAATCACCTCCCAATGTCACAATTTTAATTATGAACCATCCAAGACCTTTTTATAGTATCCCAACACCAAGATAACCCCCATCAAATACCTCACATAATCTAAAATGCATGCACATCATAAAAAATGGTTTTGGTATAACTGTGATGACAAGTGGATCTAGAACACAAATGCTTAGAACAAAAAATTAACCTTCTCAATGATGATTCTCCACCAGATACTTAAGATTATGAGGATACCACTGAAGAGTTGTTATAGGAAACTAATGATTTTGGGACCTCAAATTCCCCTCCTAAAATATCCATGCATGTTTTTGTTAAATTCACCACTCCCCAAATAATGTGTGTGAAAGGATTTTTTAAAACACAACACCTCACCATTTTATTCAATTCTATCAGAACACAAAACATCATTGACCCTTGAATGGCTAAGTAATATAAATACTCTAAACACCCATATTCTAAATTTGAATTAATGATTGCCAATGGGTGAACATTACCATGTAAAGGAAAGTGCCACAATGTTCACATTTATGTCGGTGACTATAACATTAGGACTAAAATGTTTATTCTATCCTTAGGAAGATGTGATGTATTATAAGCCAAATGGTTAATGTTTCTTCGACCCAATCTTTGGGATTTTTCTAAACTATCAATGTAATTTACTAATAATTACCATCACTACACTCTTGAAGGCCTTCATCCCAGATCCATAAGTGTTATCAACTCCCATTGTATGTATAAAATTATTAAATAGGGGTCTCATGGTGTCATTTCCTAATTATTCTCTTTACAAACTACTCCTCCAATAGGGGTCTCATGGTTTCATATTAGAATTTTTCTATTAAATACACCCCCAACATTCAGCATTACTACTACCCATTTCATCATAAGACTGAGTTTGAAATTATGGTTCACAACCCTATACATTTAGGCACCCTTAGACCCAATACTAGTTGGACTATTCTTCACCCATCTTTCATGTTTATAAAATAGATTATTAATAATGACACTACATTGATTATCATGAATTTATCAATCTCATAATCAAAGATAAATTCCCCATTCCATTCATCAATGAACTTATCAATGAATAACATGGTGTAAAGGTTTTTTCCAAACTGGACCTAAGCTGTAGCTATCATCAAATTCATGCTCATGAAGACAACTTTTCAAAAATAATATTTTACACACATGATCATCGTTATGAGTCCTTATTCATGCCATTTGGGTTTAAAAACTCTTTCTCCACCTTTTAGAGATTAGTGAGCCTAGTATTTCAGCCATTTATTAGATGTTTATCTTAGTCTTCTTTAATTACATCTTCATCTACAACCATATGTTAGAGGACCACCTAAACTACCTAGATATAGCCTTAAAAATTGTTACATCCAACCACTTATGTGCCAAACATTCTAAATGTTATTTCATAGAATCATAAGTTGAATACCTTAGACATATTATTTCATCTGATGGTGTTCATATTGACCCCACCAAAATTGAATCTATGACAACCTCGACGATATCTTCAACACTCAAAAGTATATGAGTTTTCTTTGGCTCGATAGGAAACTACAATAATTTTTTAAAGTATTATGGAAAAATCATAACACTATTAATGTTTATGCTCAAGATAGACTCATTTCTATGGTTTTCAACATCTGAAAAATTATTTGATAGCCTCAAACAAAAAATCTACACCATCCCCATCTTGGCCATGCCTGATTTCTCCTATCTATTTATTATTGAGTATGATTCAAGTAGTATATTTATTATTGTTATACTCATAAATAGGGGTCATCCCATTGTCTTCAGTAGCAAGGCACTCATTGGGTGTAATTTGGCATGTCCCACCTATGATAAAGAGATGATTTTTATTTTCTATAAATTCTATAAATGGTGTCCACACTTGATTTTATGGCATTTTTACATCAAAACTAACCACCAAAGCCTCAAATATTTTTAGATAAATCGTTATGTTATCAATAAAATTTACACCCTTTGAAAGGTAGTTCAATCCTTCCAAATTTGATGTAACATGGAAACATCTCAATGTTATGGGTACCTTATTAGAGAGTTGAATATCTTGGTTAAATGGATAGTTCCCATTGATGAATCACTTAAGTTCAAACACTACTCTAACACTTACTAAGAAAAATGAGAGAAACCTAATTTCATGAACCAAATGTATTTGATGATTACCAACTAGTTATAATTGCTCTTCAAAAAAGAGACTAATCTTCACATGACACTAATCCAAATCTACCTCTCTACATCAATATTTATCATGAATGTTTTTGAATAAATATTGGGCTAGGACTACTAATAAATAGTTCATGGCATGAAAATAATAAAAATACAACTCACTAAACTCCTACACACTCCATTTGAACACTTAACTATACATTTAAAAAGGATTTCAAACTGAACATGAATGTTAAACTAGGATAATCATGCCAAGGTAGTGAGATTGTCACTTATCAAGATCAACTAGTCAAACATACATAATGAGATTATTCCATATATAATGTAAAACTAGGTTATTATTCATTAATATAAGGTTTTAAATGTGTATGCATTTTCCATAGTTAGGTGTAGGATCCCAACTTAGCAAATTAAGGCTCAATAAATAGAGAAATTGAGATAAGGAGAAAAATACATAAGAGAAGAGATAGACAAGTGTCCAAAAGGAATTATAATAATAAAATACTTTAAAACTACACCCATAATGTCTTTAAATAACAAATTTATTCATTTTGATATTCTCTTATGATCCAAGTTGCATAGAAGTTTCAAACTTTGCTTGAGTCCTTGACTAGCTCTCCAAAACTGCCCTTTTCCTTGGCTTGTGGAATGATAAGTGGACTTATTTATGATAAAATAAAGTTTAGTTACACCTTTTATCTACTCTTGAAACTTATCAAATGATCAATTTAGGTTGTATTTTACACATCACTTCATTCTCGTGCTAGGTGTCTAGAAATCTCTTCACCTCACTAGGCCAATCTTGCTTACAAGTGTCAAAAATTGAATTCATCTTCTCCAACCTATTATCTCTCCATTTATGGCATATTAAACTAATATTATACCTAAAATATCAAATTTATAGGTCTCAAACTACCCTTAAGAATTCATTCTACACCAAAATCTGTAAATTAACCTATGTCCTTATAGACCTATAATCATGAAAACCACCTTCTTTAAAAACGTGTATGGATGGCACTAATAAAATTAAGAAATATTTCAGGAAATAGTATGTATTGATACATATATTCCAAGTTTTAGGTCCTAAAAATGAGTGAAAGTGTCTTTTTCATCCATTTATCTCTCCTAATAAGGTGTTAGTTAGGCCTCCCTCTCTAAACACTAAATTTAGCATCCACAAGATTTTCACAAGTGTGAAAACTTTTTTTTTTTAATCAATTTGATTACCTCCTAAGTTTCATCCATGTCAATTTTGAACTTTTGACAGCTTGTATGAACCTACCAAGTAGCTTGAAAGAAACCACTTTTGGGTTATTATCTATAATTTTATACCTACAAATACTAATCAATGAAATGGGGTTGTGATTAGGAGGGTTTTATACATGGTTTTGGTCATTTCATATGTTATCCAAATCATATAGAGTCGTTATAATTTTTTTCTCTCTCATCGAATTAGATTAAGTCTTCTAGGCAGCGTAATGGTGTCTTAGGGTATTAAAAATGATTCATACAGTATGGTCCTCCAAATTAAGAAAAAATTCCTAAATATGAAATTCTAGGAACCTATATAACACCTTATAACTCCATTTTCCACCATGCATATTTTTAAGAAAGATATGAGCATAGGATTTGTGTCTTATAAGGTTGAGTGTGTATTTGTGAGGTCAAGAGAGAGATGAGGTCTATAGGTGGTGTTACGAGTTTTAATTTGAGTTTCAAATGACTTCCATAGGTACAATAAATTTACCATGACCTTCCTACATGATTATATTATCACTTATATTATTTAACCTTGCTACACACTCCATTAGTTGATGCCTAGGGTTCTCAAGCCAACTAACACAAATTACCTTAGATTTATGTGGTCTCTCTTTTATCCATTACTCAGTTATTATAAAATTCATGGAATTGTTTTATATACTCTTTAACATACCCTCAATTTCCTGAAGCTTCTAAAATAAACTCCAACTAACCACTTTATTATGACTGCCCTTGTAGGTATGTGTATGTAATTATGCATGTTAGGCCTAAACAAAATTTCCATTATTTACTTTAATTTAGGTTATTTTAATGGATTTAAGGATTTATCCTATTTCTATGAAATAATATTAAAATGGTTTTCTTTCCCTCAGTCCTCCTATAGACCTTTAACCTCTTAAACAAGAAAATATTTCTCATCAGTAAGCGGGCATGTAGCTTGAATTGGTTGAGTAGGCAGGGTTTCCATTATTTGGCTATTGGATCAAGAAACCAAATGAGATCATATTGTATCTATAAAAACATCTTAAAATATTTTAATTTCCTCAACTTATCACAAGTCTTCAACTCTTTTCTTACCTCAAGGAAAGTCTCTCATGGGGCAAACAACCATGTAGGTTTATGACTATGTATGCAGGGTTTTGGGCAGACTTTTATTTCATCATTATATTTTTCATTTCATCATATTTAAATTTATCTTAATATGAAATAATTAATTTTATATTAAATTGAGATATACCTCAATTCTCTTCATGTACATTATTTTCCTTCTTAAGCCTTGAAACTAGCTTATTGACCTTAACAAGTTGTAGATAATTATTAAGTTGTTTTGACTACACTTAGGGTTTTAGAGATTTAATTTATAATATTTTAAATTATAAACGAATTTATATATTATTGGTATTTTTAAATCTCTTTCACCTTTCCCAAGACATAATCTCCTTCTAAATTCACAACTACCCTTTGCACCTTCTCAAAGTGGTCATAAATTATTATTTAAAGAGATTTTGAATATGTGCCTTGAAATTGCTCTTATAAAATACATATTGACACTTTGAATCATTCAAACCTAATTTATAATTAATTTATACTTCACTAAAATTTACATATATCATTTTCAAATCATTTCACAAAACTTTACCTTCTTCAAACTTAGGCCTGTGTAGAAGTATCAACTTTATAGACGTTTTCTTATCTGACCCTCATTAGCTCTCAAACCCTTAAATGGTTTTATGATTTTTTTAATTGATTTATAACCTCTGATTATATAATTAGTGGTGTATTAAAAAATTTATTATTTTGGTGACAATTATTTGTAGTCCAAAAGAGAACCTACAGCTTTGTCCCTTGTAGGTTTCCTTTTACTTGCATAGGCTACTATGAGAGTCACTTCTTGAATATTAAATTAATTTATTACTTTAAAACTATCAAATTTTGTCCCATTTATTTTTCATTCTCTCAATATGTTTATATACTTATTAATTGAATATTACATTATCTCAATATTATCTATTCTAGTATGTACAGTCAACATATATGCAAATTATGTGTATTTAATGTTAAAGGTTTTGAATTCATTCTTGATATTTGATGATATAATAGAGTTATTCAAGATAAAATTGGTTTTTAAAAATTTTAAATAAATCTCTCCATTTCCAAATTACCTTTGTTATAGGTAGCTTGTACACACATAATCAACAAAATAATAGAACATTGTGACTTACTTGGAGAAGGTGTTGTTGGAGTAGACAAAGGAGACATGATGATAAGTTATATAATGATTGGTATTATAAAATGAAATAAAACATTAACTCATAACCTTATATATTCATAACAATGGAACAAACATAAATTATGATAGTCACCTACACAATATGTGGAAGACTAACTTTCTTGCTTGACTAGTGCATATATGGGTTAGATCATGATATAAAATGGTGTAGGATTATTTTTTAGACATTTTAAGGACCTATAAATTATTCACCTTGAATTCATGAATTTGTACCTATAACTATACTGGCCAAAAACTAAGACAATGGGGTTTTGAACCCCAGTAAAGCATTTTAGATCCCTAGTGATTATTCATAAATCTAATGAGATAAATTAAAATACCAATTCCAATATTTACACTCCCATATGGATCCCAAACTCTTGTTTAATTCTTATCCCCCAACTCCACCTATATGTCCCGTATCATTCATCTAAATTTGATCTTGATGAGCTTGTGAAGGGAAAAATAGAGCAGAGATAAAGATTAATGCATATGTTAGAATTGAAAGTGATGCACTATTGAGATATGAGCTATGAAATATGAAGGGATTTTATAAAACCATTTCATCTTGGAAGATGAGTTTAAAATTCCATACACATGACAAAACTCCTATCTAAGGTATTGAAACTCAAGATTACAAAATCTTCCTGATGTGCTGACAGGTGTGGTAGTTATGTAACTAATCCATGGTATTTTTAAAGTGTTTTAAATATTTATCACATGGGTAATTTCTAAATACATGAATATTAAATAAAAACCACCTTTTTCCTTCATTAAGCTTCCCTTAAAGTTTATAAAAGAATTTTAAAGTTTACAAATCACCATGAAATTTTATAACAAGGTTATTAAGACATAAAACGACCTTTAAAGACACCTAAAGACCTATGAAACTTCTTTATTAAATATTTTTATTCCATGACAAGACTAAACCACCATAAGACTGATTAAAGACATTACCTTAATTTATCCAAAATTACCTTAAATGATGCTAATAAGGTTTTATGAAGACTTTTAGAGACCATATATGGCGTGAGAAGACCTTCAACTAGGCTGTAAAGACATGGGGAAAATATTTCACTATAGGGGTTGACATTTTTACCTTGAGGGTTAATATTGATCAACAGGTTATCTTCCCAAAGTCAGAAAAATGGGTTTCTAAACTCATAGGTTATGACTATGATATCACTTACAAAAAAGGCAAGGAAAATTTGGTGGTTGATGCTCTCTCTCCAGTATAAAGACCTGGTGCACCTATATATAGTCTCTATTACCATTTCTGCATGGATCTATGATATTTAAAAAGAATGGCATAATGATAGTCCAACCCAAACACTCATTCTTCAACTATCTACAAATTCATGTGCTAAACCTCACCATACATGGTATGCCCACACATTGTGATATAAAGGTCAACTTATGTTGGTTTTAGGATCCGAGTTCAAACACAACATTTCTAAGTAAATGCATGTTTCCCCTTCAACTAGTAATTCAAGGATTCTAAAAGCATATGACCAAGTTTACCATAGTTTATTTTTTCTAGGAATCATGCAAGATATCAGGACAATTTTTGTTGAATGTGATACTTTCCAATTTAGCAAAGGTAAAATAGTTGCCCCACCTAGTTTATTCCAACCACTTCCATTTCCTCCATATGTTTGGATAGACATGTATATATATTATATTGAAGGTCTCCTAGAATATGGTGGCAAATTAAGTATTTTGGTAGTTATGATTAGTCTTTCTAAATATTCTCATTTTTATGCTCTGGACCATCCCTACACTACTTTCACTATCACACATATAACTATTTATTAAACATTATTACTCCATAGAGTTATTTCCTATTGTATTAGTTTTTTATTCTACCTTCATAAGTTGTTTTTCATAATAAATATTCAAACATCTTGGTACAAAATGGAAAATGAGTTCAGGATATCATTCATAAATTGATGGCTAGGCCAAAATTATCAATAAATGTTTCGAAACATATCTTGTTTTTTTACATAGAAATAAAATAAGTGGGTAAAATGGTTACCTCTTACATAATGGTGGTAAAATACCTCCTATCACAAGGCTACCAAGGTAACCCTATATGAGTCCATTTATGGACAAAATACACATTCTCTTATTTCATATGTACCAAGAAGCTCCCCAATACAGGGTCTTGATTATACCATCAATACATGTGACAATATCCATCACCTCATCAAGGTTAATCTTTACATGGAAAGAAAGTGCATGAAGAAATAAGCAAACCAACAATGTTCAAAACAATCCCTTCAACCTGGAGATATGATTTTCTTTATTTGTGACCTTACAAGAAATGCTCATTAAAACTCAAAGGACACTATATATTAGTTTTAAAATTATATGGGTCTTATAAAATTATATAATGAGTTGGAAATGTCACCAACTAGTTAGAGCTTCCACCTTCATCATGTGTGAAACCTATCTTTATGTCTCATTCTTGAATAAATTCCTTGGCCACAATGTCACCACTAAGACAGTGCTTCTAAAACATGATGGAGAGGTATATCTCATTTTACAACCTAAGGATATCCACAATAGGTGCTCTCATTTACTATACAATTAGGTCACCATAGAATTTCTAATATATTTGTAGGGGATGTAACCAAAATATGCTACCTTTGAACCTCTTATTTCCATTCAATATCAGTTTCCTCATGTTACGATTTGAGGGCAAAGATTTTAATGTGGAGGGAATTTTAGGAATCTTCATCCTAAGCATATTTTTTTAGTTTGTTTATTTAATAAAAGGCTATTGATATATGTGATTTGTAATACATCCCTCATGCCCATTATAATAGATACAATTATTGAATGTGATAGTATAATAGTGTAATAATATGACATTCATTGGGAGTAGTAGTTATATAGTGATAGATTACTATAAGTAGGAGTTTATTCTAGTATGAAGTCATCCATGAATTTCATGGAATTTGTCTTGCTCAAAGTAGGTTACCTCCTTGAAGAGGCCAATGATTATAGAATTCTTCTATTGTAATGAAATTTTGTTTTTTTGAATCAATATAATTTTATTTTTGTTTCAATTTTATATATTTTTAGTTTAGTCTAATCTATTATAGTAAGGATCCTATTAATGTGAAGTATATAGTAAAATAATATTATAGAATTAAAGCCTCACTTATTTTATACAACTTTATATATATAATTGAAAATATCTCTAGAGAGAGGAAAGGATTTCTTCTACCAAAAAACATCCAAGGATTTCATGTGGCTTTTCCCCTTCAACATGCTCTAACCAAAAGCTAAGGAGTCACTATGTTATGTATGTAGTGGCCATAAAAACCAATAATACTAAAAAAATTTGGCACAAGAAAGACTTGTGTCAAAAGAGAACAAACATGATTTTAATCAAGCCCAAAGTTGGAAGAATTCTCACGCATCATAAGGAGACATGTAGAGGAAAGCCAAACCCAAAAACAACCTTTTTAAGAAGAAAGTAAAGACTCAACCAACATTAACAATATTTTTTTTCAATATCTAATATTAAAATGTGTAATATATAATTCCTTAGATTAGCCATCCACCATAGAGGAGGAAGGCCAAAACCTTTCACCTCCTATTGGTCAAAAGACCAATTGGCAAGATCATATACAACTTTATTGAAACCCTTGGTAGCTTAAGAATAATAGAATCTATCAAAAAAAATTCACGCCATTAAATTTTAATTATAATTATACAAATTATAAATTCCATGGAGATATTAGAGCTGGCATTTGAGAGTAGCTTAATCCAAAACTTAGAACTGACAACCAATTGGACTTTCTTCCATCCCACATTCTAGATGTTCTTAGGACCTTCTAAAATAAATTATCTTTCAGCTAAATTATTATTGGTAGTCCTATTTCTATTTGAATAAAATAAAATTATATAATTATCCTCCTCCCTATGAATACCTCTAATTATTCTATACCCAAGATATCTCCTTGATGTACCATCCATAAAAACTTTATTGATCCCTAAGATGAGAATCAAGGAATTCTATAACCTACCACTTTAAAATTTTAATCTCTTACTTTCTATTAATAATATAATATTATATTTCTATATTATTTTTAATGTGGATGATTCACCTAAAAAAAATTATAATTAGTAATTATTTATAATATAATTTTAACTACTTGTTAGTTATTATTATTTATTTAGTTATTATTACTTATTTTACACAGATAAACATTAAAATTATAGGATAAAAGGGTGGACGATTGGAAATAAATATGTTTTATTTATTTCTATGTCTAAACTCAATTAAATATTTTAAAGTTATACTGTACCAAAATTTTTAATCTTCTATCTCTTGGAGTGTAAGCCTTCTATCAGACCTAACAATGATAACTCAAAAAGAATTTTATGGGAGGATAAACATTGTATATTTTTGGTTTTTTTCCATTAAAATTCTATCCAGATATTGATGTCAAAATAATGGGTTATGCTTGTGATGACACCCATACAAACATAGCTAGAGGTTCTACAATCATATGTTGTTAGAATTTTCTTGCTTTAAGTTGAGGATTCCTTTACCTATCTATCGAGAGTGTAGGAAATATCTCTTCACTTTAGCATATCAATAGTGAATGATATATGAGATAATATAATTTTTTATTTATAGAATATAAATTCTTAAACTTAAGGTAGCTTTCTATCACGTCAACTTCCTACTATATAAGAGGAGGCTTACTTCCAATGTGGCACATAGTAATGTAAAATAATAAAATATTAGATCCCAAGATATATAACATAGGAATCTAAGTGGGGCCACTTAAATGTAATATTCATCAAATTTTATCTATGTGAGATTAAAATAACTTATAAAATAGGTACCTACATGGGGCCAGTTAAATATAATCATTATTAAATTTTGACTCCTGATATTACAATAACTTTCATACATGTAATGGGCATCCACCTTAATCTTGATTTAGATAAAGATAGATAGTATTTATTATAATGTCTACTAAGTGTTTAGCTCCCACATCAACCTAGAATAAAATATTATCTTTGTAAGTCCTTTACATAAAGGTAAAATATGCAATTTTAATAAACCACAAAACTAGCCAAATGTTGAAAACTCATATTATGTGAATCATACATAAAGTAATATCAAGAAAGGTTGGGAACAAAATAATTATTGAAGAATTTTATTTAAACATACATGTAGATATGTGGTATGATTATGTAGATACCCTTAAATCAATTTATTATCTTGCTAGAAATTATGTGTTCTCTCAGTTTTTATAAGATACATGTTCCATATTTTGGTGTCGACATTGAATTTTTAAGATTCATAGAAAAACCTTAGTCTTTATGTGTAGGTCAAGATTTATACCATATATCAAATAAAATATGGACTTCTTCCATATTCATTCCATCGCATAAGCTTTCAAGTTTGAAGCATAGACCAAATTGAAGATCAGGAAAAAAAATTCAAGTCTCAAGACAAGCAATAATATGGGCCTTCTAGTAAAAAATTTAAACCATGGTATGGACCTTTATTTCATCCACCAAAAAATTTAGCAACTGTTAAATGATCAAAATAAACATTCCAAGACTAACAAGTGTTTCTCTATTCTTAACTCATGTTGTATTTAATCTAATGTTTAATGGTGCACTTATAATACTCTACTTGCATAAATCAAGGTATAGGGAACAAGCACTATGGCACTAGATGATGGTAAATGGATCATGAATTTTTAACCAAGTTTTAGGGTTACCTTAGTCAGTACCACAAACATTTATGCTTCCCCCAACATGAATTCAATCAACTAGAAAGATTGTTCTATTCTCAAATGTAGATAAATGGTCAAATACTAGAGCTAATTGTTGATAATACAATTCATAAGAACATAATTTTTCATGAATGGATTTTAGTATTAAAATTGTCACTAATGTCTTGTTGACAACCATACTCCATTAGGTGGTTCAATGCAGATCTGAGAAATATGTTATTTAGGACTATCAATTGGTGTACAAAATAAACCCTTTATAATATGTAATCATTTGTGACATAGCATAATTATATGTATATAATATTTTTCTTTTTCAAATACTAATTTACTATCAACATGTAGTCTATGCAAAAAATCTAAGAAATATAGAACTATCTATAAACCAAGAATAAGTTACAATAAGAGTTACACTAGAAAATATTTTTACCACTAAATATATATGAGTGATAAATTCTCTAATGTTAATTTTTTTATTTTGAACCATAAAAAATCATCTAACATGAACTATTATTAAGGTTACATAAGCTAATAATCACTCAACTAGGTGAAAAGTCGTGTTAATAAAAATTATAAAAAAATTACCAACATAAAAACATATATATTTATTGTTAAATTATATATTTAAAAATAAGTGAATCCCTTATGTGAAATATAATAAACTAATTTATATATTTTAATTTTGTTTTAAATTTCATAGTTTTTCTATTGATAAGAGTATCATAATACTTCAGAGGCACATTATTTTATTATTATTAATTTTAAATAACTATACTTTCATTTTTACAATAAAAAAATTCAATATATTATCTTTTATATCCTTGAGGTATATTAAAACTTTTAATAAATTTTGAATATAAGAAATAAAAATAAACAATGTAGCTCATATCCTCAAATAAATGTGGTCTAATGAATTGCAATGTTTATAAGTTAAGTGGTGTTGTTGACATTGCTTTAAGGATTTCAAAATAAAATCATCAGGCATATATCATCTCATATAATCCCATGGTTTCATAAAACAAATTTAGTTAAATTTTCTATAGGTATTTGAAATAATTCCATTGCCATGTTTGGATCAAAATCCCACAACCTTTTCCAAAATGGGAAAGGCACATCAGCTATTTAAAAATTTAATAAATATACCATGTCATCTCTCAAGGTATTGATACAATCAATTTTTAATTATTCATGCCAAAAATTGGCTAATCTTTAAGAAACACACATGCTATTTGATGTTTAAAAGTATTTAAATCCAAAATCCAAAAACTTTTCCTAAAAAGTCATATCTTAATAAATGCACCCTAACTATTTAAAATAATTAAATATATGCAATCTCACCACATTGAATTTAATTTTAAAATGTCAAATTTAACATCAACAAATGTTATTTTATTTAAAACATTTAATTTAAGTGCACACAAAATCCATGCAATTGTGATTAATTCATTGAATAATTTTTCAGAAGTGTCTAATTTACCTAATTCACCTTTACCATTTTTTTATTCCTAGAATTTAATTTGATTGCATATAGAATCCATAAGGACTATAAGAATCTTCATAATAATTATCACTGCTTTATTGAATAAAATGCTAAGGTGTTTAATTTACGTAATTCACCTTTACCAACAAATTCCATGATTACATTATATTCTATATAATTTTTTGATTTATATCTAGTTCATATTTTACGAAGATGTGTGCCTACTTAAAGTGATGATGGTGGAATTATTAGATCAAAATATATTAACTTTTAATAAATGTGTTTTTGGTTCATAAAATTATTCCTATATTGAGTTCTATAAACAAAAATAATAAATTTCATCAAATTTTATAATAATTTAAGTCTATAAAAATAACCCAAGATAAAAACATCTATATAAATGATTACATAAATAATTATTTACCCATCCAATGTCCACCACATCATTTTTTATTTTTATTAAAGGACTAAAGTAAAATAAGGAAAAACCATTTTTAATTTCAATGCAAGTCTTTATACATGTGAAAAGTGACACGATAACCTTCATGCACTCAAATTCTCGTGTTTTTTTTGAGATAACATATTAAAATATGATGTTATGGAAGAGACTATTTGTTTGGTTGATTTAATATATTTGGTTTAAGTATCAAGTTGTGTTGAATAGGAAGAGCTAGTATATATGATTATTTGGGATTATATTCCCATACTGGGTTTTAGTATCAAGTGGCAAAGGATGTTTATATTTGTCCCAAAAAAATAAACTATGTGAAAATACCTATTAAGGGCAGAAAATTGAGGTGTAATAATGTCCCAAGTGAGTACAAAATTCAAAATAACTAGATTGTGAAGTTTGACTTAGTTTATGCCAGGATTTAGAAATTTGTTAAAGTTGGTTTAAATAGTTCTATATACCTCAATGGATCTACTAGATTGATATTTCATAAAAAAATTCATCTAAGAATTTAAATCAAGTTGATGAGGCTATACCTTAGGATGAAAGGAAAACTCAAATCTAGAAGTCATGGGCTTGGCAGGCTAGAAGGTAAATTTATCTTGCTAGGTGGGTTTTGGTCAATATTGTTTTATCATCAAGAGAATTTAATTTGAAAATGATCAAGTTAGATAGAGGAGTAGAGAAAAAAAATTGTATCTTGAGCTCATAGTCTATTTTTATTTAATGTTACTATCTAGTATAGAGGCAGGTACTCATGGGAATGCTTTTGTTCTATTAAAATGATATTTTTTAGGAAGCATGATTCAATGGTGAGTAAGGATTTGTTTTGATGATGAGAAAAGTATTGTTTAATTTTATTGTTTATTAATTTTTATGTATAAGTTTGATTTTATTTGATTCAAAATAATGTATGCTTGTTGATTCTAGGATTATATGTTTTATTCAATACAATTTTTGATATTTTAGTTTGATATGGGTATAGTGAATGATTATTTTTGATAAATTGCATTGACATGGGTGCAATGAAAAAATGTTTAATACTTAAAGCATCAAACATGCATATAAAATTAAAGAATTAATTTCATATTTTTAATGCATGCAAGAAAATTTCTATATTTTATAAGTCTATATCTTGAATGCAAGACAAGATGCAAAATTTTCATCTATTTTTTTAAAACTTGATATAATATGTAATTAAAGAATTAAAATTTATGTTTTACCAATATTAAATAAAAGATAATGATTTTAAATATATATTTTTCTTTTAGGTTTTCTACATTTTGTAATGCAAGTCAATTTGAACATTCTTTATTTGTGTTGTATGTGAATATGTGTATGATAAAAGCTAAAATTGAAAAGTATTATTTGCTATTAATGAAATATAAATTTTATTATCTAATTATAATTTAAAATTCAATCCATTATTCTTTCAAATCTATTGTATGTGAAAGCAACTACCAAAAAAATAAATAATTTTTGATGCAAAGAGTGTGAAAGATAAATTATTATTTTTTGTATTTTTATATAAGAATTATATATTTAATAGATAATATAATTAAAACAAGAATGTTATATTTTAAATAAATTAATAATAATAAAATAATACTAAATCCTTTAACATAATAAAATCATAGAATAGTTGGAGAAGAATAAGTTGACACAATAATAAAATTATTTTATCCTTATGTTGTTAACTCTGTGTATAATTCTCAATAGTCATCCATAGATTATATAAAAAGAGAAATCAAAAAATAAATATGAAAACACAATCATAATTTGAAGTAGAAACCAAAACAATGGCTAGTTTCTTGTTATTAATAAAACACTATGTTACAAGCTCATGGGTTTCTTCCTCTAATTTGTGTGCATGACAAAAATACGACTATAGAAACTTGAGATGAATTATTCAAAACTAAATAAGGTACACTATATCTCCATAAAACATGTATGTTAATATATTAATATAATTTTATGATATAAAAAATAGGAAAAAATGATGTATTTGTAATGAAAAAAGTTCTTGAATATGGGATTTAAATAAAGTTTGACTATAAGCTTGTTGGAGTGAACTTGGGTGCAGCTTAAACTATGTTAGATATGACTATGAGTGAAATTTAACATTAGTAAGGTAAGTGAAATATAATCATATAAAATATGATATAAAACATTAAGAATGTGCCAAAACATGTCTCGAAAGCGAGTCTAGAGAATCATGAAAAGGTGTTGAAACCACTTCTTTTGTGTAAAGTGTGGTTAAACAAACACCACAGTGGTTATATAGAAATATTGGAAAAGTTGCATTAACCTCCATGATATTTTCTCTCTGCAATACCAAAGTTTAAATTTAAAGGATAAATACTTATAAAATGCAAATGTGAATTTGGACAAGGCCAAAAAAGATGCAAAAGATAAGAAAGAAAGATAAAACAAGGTTTGAACATGTTTTATTTATGGAGGTTCTTGCATCATTATCAAATATCTTGAAATATTTCATTATGACAAATTTGGGTGTGTACATATTTCCCCCTTAGGGAGACATCTTGCCATGAATTGACAAAGATGTTTTAACAAAGTAGTGGTGCACAAAAAATCAAAATGATTGTTATAAATATTACATTACTTACTTTTGCAACATAGTGAAACTAACTGAGACATCTTTGTTACTGACAAGAAAATAATAATAATTGTGTTACGAATAAGCACACTCGAACCAACTATGGGATGGACATAGATGGGCTAGTAGCTTAGTTCGTAGATAACTCTAGAAACAAATGGAAGGTCCTAGGTTTGATTCCTATCTAGTCCATATGATGTATAGATCAATATGTGGTATCATAGCCAAGTTAGAATCCCCAAGCACTTGCAGTGTGTCTTCACAAAATAAGGCACACCCAAAGCAACGATGGGATGGCCACAGAGGGACCAAAATCTCAATTGGTAGAGCACTCCAATAGTAAATAAAAGGTCTAAGGTTGGAGTCCTAGCTAGTCCATATGATTTGTAGATCAATAAATTATGAATAAATTTTATGATAAAAATTAAAAATATGATAGCTTATCAAATCATGGAAAAACATTATTTTTTGTTTGTGTGGTGATGAAAATACCACCTGAATCATCCTATCAGGGGACTAACCTTAGTTTTGTGTAATAAAATGTCAACTGACAAGACTAAAATGTGGAACTAATTTCTTTTAATTAAACTATAAAAATTAAAACAATGTGATTTTTGGCATTTACATTGTTAAATGTTTGTTCAAATCTCAAGAACTAAGGAATTTATTGAAATATGTAAAAATATAATTTTTAATATAAGTTTATCGAAAATGGAAACCATTTCATAATAAAAAAAAAGTATATACCTAGACCACATATTAAGAAAACTTCCAAATTTGGAAGTCATTTTTAATTTCTACCTTGTTAAATTTTAACTCTAGAATTCTTGTTACAAAATCATAAAAAAACTAGTCAAAATAAAGAATGAAAATAAAGCATTGTAGGAGTACCAATAAAATTAGGTCAAGAAAGGCATAGTCATGTTCACTCAATTTTATTTCCAAGATCATATGTTTAGAATTTGATTGAATAATCACATTAGGTATAGTGAACTTGAAATTTCTTACTCAATGGGGGCTTACTGCAATGTAGTAGAAATGGAAGTGTTAGGATTTTCTAAAACATTTCAATTTTTTTGGTGTTTTTAATTATTTTTAGATAAATGGGCATGGTGCATATAACATCTGGTCATGGGGTATAATTTATGATCTTTTCATATTGTTGGTTAGGATTTCACATTAGTAGTTGCTTAACCACTGTAGTAGTTGCATTAATTTTTTAATTAGGGTAAAATATAGGTTTTGACTATGTCCCATCCTAGTTACATTAAATAGGCTCGATGCCAAGATAAACTAATAACCATAAACAACTAATAGAAAAACAAGAAAACATCTATCTATACACAATAAAATAACAACTAAAACATAATGAGAACAAAGAAAGTTAGATTTTATAGATCAAATACCCAATTCTTTAAGCATAAGGTTCCATTAATTTCCCAAATTATTTGGGGTCGTTTCAATGTCCTCCACCTTATAATTATTTATCTTCATATTATTTCATTTACCAAGCCCCTTGATTATTTTACTTATACATGATCCACTTTGTTGTTATTTACCTACTTTGATAATATACTTAATAACATTAACGTTAGACACATTATTTTTTATCTTTACCTTGCTCATCTAAACTAATTTCTAAATTGTTTCTTATATCACATTCTTCTTAGCTTCTAAATTCTCAACATGGACTTATAATTTCTAAATTTTGAAAATCATGTCTTCACACTCATAAAAAACATTCTACTTAGGAAATCTAGTACTGCCACCAACATGAATTTTCATATTAATATATTAAAAAATATAAGACAATAAATTCTTATGAAGATCAGTGTCTATAGCCATAGTTTTAAGACAATATTCGATGCTAACATTGCTACCATCCTTCTCCCTATATTTTCTCTCATAACGTAATTTTGGCTCATAAGGTAATAATCTTTTTGTAGATCCACCTTCAAATCATCAACTATTTTATCCACTTAATCTTGAATATTATCTAACACCTCATTCTCCTCCTCTTCCTTTGTAGTTTCCTCCTCTAATTCCACCTCCCTCAAATCATACATAATGAATGCAAATTATTTATTCGTAATGTATTCGTAAGGGTTAGAATCATAGGAATTCATAGTAATTTTATTGGTGATTGATTTTTGATTAGGACCCTTTCCATTTCCTTTAGTGATGGTTTTCCATTTCCTTAAAGACTCCACCAATTTAATAACAACTGATAGGCCAACCCCAAGGGACATATCCTAGTTATACTAAGGAAAATTTCCTCATGTACATCTGAGTAATGGAATGTTTAAGCAACATCAACAAATAAAAAGGCAAGATGATAGTAAATTTGTGACTAAAATGATTTAATAGTTTCATAACTAACGGTCAAAAATATTTGTAATTTAAAATTATTTTAGCTATTACATAGCCACTATGATGATTTGAAAACCCTTTTACTCCATATTTTCCACAATCCACCATAATGGTTATATAATCACCTCCTACACATATACATGGTTTCACCATGGAGTAGGCTAGAAAGTATTTCAAGGCAAAATTACTAACGTGGCTCTTTTTTTATGTTTTTAATGGGATTATATACATCGGTAGGAACAGAGGAGTAGGAATAGATCTTGAGTGTGACTAAGCTACTCACACTACATGAGATTGCTATTTTGGATGGGGTATGGATATTGACTATCGTGTATGTGGGAATAGTTTCCCTAGTAAGAAATATTTTATGCAAATTTTTACCTATTGGGATGTATATTTGAATAATTTTTATTCACATGTGACCTTGGGGATTAGAACATCATATTGTTCAATGTATAAAATATAATTTGGTTTTTGTGTAAAATTTAAATTCTTACACATCAAGAGTTAACTTATAGATTGAGGCTTATTTATGTGTGGATTACTTTAGATATTATTATGCACTTGATGTGGGTGTTAAATAGGGAGTTAGACTTATATGAAGTGATATGGCTATGATACCAAACTTTCACAAGGATATTATTTATATCTTATCTTTTTTCATAGTGGGGGATAGTGGAATGGATCATATTATTTACATTTAGGACCAAGTAGCGGGATGTATATAAGAGTAAAGTCAACAATTTTCCTAGGCACATGATATGTTATCCTAGATAATGAGTATTTTTAATGAATTTCAATGTTGGGATCCCTATCTATCATTAAATTAACACTCATCATGTGTTTGATGTACAAGATCATGATATTTTATCAAAGGATTGTAATTATTATGGATGCAATAGCTATAAGATCTTCCAGGTGGAGATGGATTATGCCTCCTAAAGACATGCCATAAACAATGGTTACATTGATACCTACGGAATTGATTATGCTAGTGTATCAAGTGATGATATGGAAATAGGGTCATGTGCCTTATCAACCCAATATATCACTCAAGATATATTTTAATGGGAACTCCTTATTTTATCATTGTACTATCAGTGCATAACTTGGTTGTGGTGGTGTGACTAGATACAACTAAAAACCACAATACATGGGTTTTATAAAAATTGATAAAAAAATTTACAAAAAGAAGATGTAATAAATAACTATATTATTAGAATATTTTTTGTACAATATCACAAAAAATTTAAACCTATATTTCATTGAGTGATACCACCTCCGCATGGAATCCAGTCACTATCCCTATCAACTTTAGTTATGGGATAAACTTTACATTCACATAATCCAATAGCTTCCTTATCACTATAATAATTTATGATTATTTCTTATTATACTCATTATTTCCTCCTTTTGTGTGTGTTCTTATATTTATATCTATGTTCCTTGATTTGAATGTGAGAAGGATGATATGCATCATTTTATATAATCTTGAGGCCTTCCACCTCATCTCAAGCTAAAACATAATCATCTATAGCCATTCTTAGGTAATATTAACTTTGACATGGCGCATCGTACCAAATAGATTCCTCACCAAATGATAAAATAATAGACTTTTCCTCATAATAGAGTAAATATTTCCTTGACTTTTCCTAATAATAGACCAAATATTTCTGAGACTTCACATAATATTTATTAAACTTCTCATAGTAATAAACCAAATATTTCTAAAATATTTATGAAATCACTCTTTTTGAATCATTAAAAATTAATTACTATTTATTTAGAACCATCTTGACCCTAGTGACATATTTACCATGACAATGACATTTTGGTATTACCATAAGAATTCAAAAAATATAACTATTTATTACCATGGCCCATCATTTTAAAAATATTCCATAAACCAATATGTATTGTTTTAATGTAAAATTAACTTTTTAATTTATGACATTCCATGTATGTCATTATTTGTAATGAAATGACTTAAATGTTTCTCAATAATAGAACAATATGTCATAAAATTAACAAAAGAATAAGAATATCCACATTAAAATTTGACAAAATATCATAATACTTGATAAATATGATTGAGCTATTTTGACAGAATAATCTCCATAACAATGTAGTAAGACAATAATTTTAAATATGATGATCAAGTTCTAACTAGTACCTCTTATATTACTCTACATATCTATGGTTATTCCATAGACTGACATTACTAAGAACATAGATAAATGTGATAATATAGTATTAAATGCATGTAAGACATAAGTGAGACACATGTAACCCTATACCTGTTACAAGTTAAGGGTGTAGAATTTTCCTCCTCTTATAAATAATTTTGTGCTCAATGTTGAATTAGTCTTGAATGTTGTTGCAAGAAAGCTTTATCTTCCCATGTTGCACTTTCATGATTCATAATCTTTGACTCAATCAAATACTCATTAATATATCTTATTTGCATCCTTTTAGTACATGTGTGATGTATATTTGTGGGTTCAATAATGACTCTATCTTATTCATATAGCTCTAGCAACTTAGTCTCACAAATACTTTCTAAGTTAACATTTTATTTTTGAAAACTAGTTTATTTAAAGATGGAAATGATAGTTTTATATTTAATTTTTTAAATAATTTTAAGTTAATATCTTGTGTTTTCATATATTATATGTTTTAAATTTTATAAATGTCTACCAATGTTTAAGATAATTTCATTTTTAAATAAAACTTATTTTAGTGTTATTGTATTATATTATACAATTGTTAAAATGAATTTAAACATGTTTATCCATTTCTATTACATATATTGCAATACACTTCCTTATTTTTATCAAATATTATTAAATTCATGTATCGTCTTCTATATTCCTTATACTCCTATTTTTAATTCATATTGAATTTTTTAATTTTCCAAGCTAAGTTTTAATATTATGATAATAAGTAGCCAAAAAAGTAGAAACATACCAAAGGAGACTCTAATATGATCTATATCTATGAAATAAAATAAATGCAAATAAAAATTGCATAGGAAAAGATTTATGATTTACGACATCCATCATCATAGGCCAAAACATCACATACCCATTATAAAATAGAACATGATGGAGTTTTTAGATTTTAGTGGACCCCATACAATTTTTGTCTTATAATTTTTTAAACATTCAATCAAAGATGAGCTTGACCATATCTTGATCCACAATGGAATATGCATTTCCAATACCAAGTCTAAATTGCATTTCTCAAAGAAAGCAAAGTAACTTCATAATGTCAAATAATTTTAAAAATATTGATATTATTATTTTATCTCTTGGTTACTTTGTTATATAATGGCCATAAATATTTTGATACATATATAAATATTTTAATTTTTCATTCATTAAAAATAAATACATCTTCAAATGTTACCATTAGATAGTATGCAACGGAAAGCATACATATTGTATATTTAATGCAAACAACTATGTCAACCTAAAATTATTTGATGTAATATATACATTACCAAAAGATATGGGTAAGTGCACAAAGTTGGGGGATCAAAAAAGGGCCTACCCATTAACATATTTTTCATTTAAAAAAAAAAAAAAAAACTTATGTAGATTAGTTGAGATGTCTACAATCAATATTTGAAGATGATATAAAAACATGAACCATATCATTTCAAGTATAATTTCCAAAACACTAATAATTTTCTAGAATAGTTATGTATGATTAGGTAAAAAATCTAAAACTTAAATAGTAACTCTTATTATTTTTTTAGGAAAACAATGTAGATAGTCACTCATATGATGCAAACTTTTTATATAAAAGTTAGTAATGTTTGAAACCATTTTATGTGAATTTAGACAAGATCATCTATTTTGTGACCTAGATTTTATTTAAAAATTTTAATGAATGATGTTTTTGATTAATTTTACAAGTAAATAAATACTAAAAATTGACGAAAAATGGACAGATAGTTGTACGACCTCCATAACTACATCAAAAAAATGTTATTTAATTTGTTTTAAATTACACCTAGTTTGTGAGAATATAATGTTTTTCACATTTATATCAATGAAAATTAAAAAAACTTAAACATATAGGGGCATGTAAATTTCTGTCATGTAGTGGCCTAAAAAATCCATAGTTAGAAATCAACATAGATAAAAATCTTCAAATAGTCCAAAAATTAAAAAAATCATATATTTAGAAAGAATAGAGTGTCATCATTGTCATGGTAATAATTTCATGAATTGGCTCATTAAAATTGATAGTGTATTTGGAGATGGAATTTGAATTTTTTTTTATTTTTTATCAAAACTCTCATATTTAACTATGTTTTGATAGGTCCAATCTGTATACTCATAATATTTTAAAACCTTATAAATTATTGATACTTTCTCTCTTGGATGAACCCCTAGGGTTTCAATCTCTCTAAGTGAATTCCTTAATTATTTTACTAGGAAAGAGGTCGGTATATCATTGGTGCTTTACATGATTTTTATCCCCTATATGACCACTTATTATCTACACAACCATATCCTATGCACTTCCCTAAGCCTTCCCTCCTCTCTTACACACTCCTCTAGGTATTTCACCACCCTATTTAGCCCCTTTTAACCCTAAAACTCTTTTTGAAAGTTTACAATACACTTTCATCTTGGACTAACCCTATATTCAAATTTATATTTTCTTTTTAAGGATGTAGGTGGGCCTTGGTCAACCTAGATGGAACTTAAATTATATTTTATCAAATAAATATATAGATTCAAATTGGATCGACCCTATCATCTAATCTTTTAGGAAGGTTCAGGGTAAGATTCATGTATATATACACATCCATTTATGTCATTTAGAAAAGAAAAGAAGAAGAATATTATATTCCACATCTGTTTATCCACCATTCTACTTAAGAGGTGTATCTTAGGGTTTCAATACTTTTTTCAGAGATATGGATCTTATCTTTTGAACAAGTCTTTTGGATGTATAGAAAAGTTGTTTAGCCTATAACTAACTTATCCTTGTTATCCTTATATACCACAACAACCTCTTATAAAGCACTTTGGCTGAGGGAGATATTGAGGCTTGATGGGTTCATCTTAAAAGGTAAGTGTTCCTAAATTTATTCCTCTTTTGTAAGAGTGGATAGAATTACATTTGTACTCATCTTTCATGCATTAGGATTTCCTATACATTGACATGAGTATAGATCCTCTATGCATGTTTGGTTTTTAAGTTTATTAAACCCACTCTGTACAACAAGTTTTGGTGAGAACTAGATGAGATTTTACTTTGCTTGTCATTTACTTAGTGAATATGAAAACATAGGACCTAAATAGGTTTATTGCATAGTGTTATTTCTGTAGAAGCTTTGGAACCCTTTCTACTAAAGTTATTGTGGTAAGATATCCTTTAGTTATGCCTATCAGATACATATTAGTCATGTCCCTTAATAACTAATGTATTAAAAACTAGAAGTGTAAGTAGGATTTATCTTCTCTGAGTTAGAAATTATTAATAGTGTCATGAACTGACCTTGTGGCCCCTTACAGATACTGGACTGTGGCTTTGTTTATCATATTTTTATAGAACTTGGATTGATGATAGTTGATGTTAGTTTTATTTTAGATGATATAGATTTCAATACATTAGATAGCTATTGTCATATGATATGTCACAGTTGATGCCTACATTTAATTCATTAGATACTAATATGCATACTGCTTACACTAGATTCGCTTTATCCAATTTTATGTATATAATGATTTAGCTTAGTTGAATTATTATAAGATATTTATCTAGCATGTTTCACTAATGTAGATTGACATTGAGTACTCTTAAAACTATAGGATACATTCACATGGCATGCTCAAGATCATGGTTATCAAGACTGACTCTTGTTCATTTTTTAGATATTGATGACTATGTTTTAATTACTAATTCATGTTGATGATTCATCCTAATTTATTATTATTTATCAACATCATTTAGGTATTTTTGACATCTTATTTAATGGATGAAAGCACCAAGACATGATCTAGGCTTGACATTGGGTTTGGACATCTCATGCATACATGTAGGGAATTTAGTGGACAAAATGTCACTTTGACATGTATAGCATGTATTATATGGTGTTGAGCCACCATTATTTATATTCGATTATGTTATTGATTTTCATCATTATTTATCTCAACATATTTGAGCTTGGATCTTTTTTTCTTATTTGTTATTATATTTCTAGATTTTGGCTTAGTTGACTCTCTTGCCTATTTCTTGTATGATGGAGGTTATACCTTCATGTTTGGTTGTCCTTGTTGGGTGTTGTATACACTTAATAGTGAGCCCTTTGAGTAGTTGTCCATTCGCTAGGTTGGTTTGGGTGATTAACTACCATGAGCTTTTCTCAACTTAAGGGATTTTATGATTGATATCTTTTATCTTTTTCTATATATTGGGTTGATATTATGATTTCGGTGATAAGTATTATTTTAATGATTTTTATTAATTATCATTATCTTAAAGGAATTGATGATTATCCTTATCATTTTAATAACTTGTTGATTTTGGTCTATTATTATTATTATTATTATTATTATTATTATTATTATTATTATTATTATTATTATTATTATTATTATCATCATCATCATCTTAATAAATTTAGTATTTTATTGATTAATTATTTTATTATCAATATTATTTTATAAATTTTATTGTTTTTGGTCAATAATCAAATTTTGAACTATTTTTATTATTTATTTTAATCATTCATTATTTTTTATTTCAATGATTTTATTTTTGTTATTATTAATAATTTGATTGAATATTTTTTTTACTTACGGTATTTTATAATTTTGCCAATAAATTATTTAAAGATCTTGTTATTAATTATTTAATGATTTTCTCTCAATTATTTTTATTTTAGTATTATAATTTCCCTATTGGATTGTGAGTGAAGCAAGTTAGGGGGTGGAATTAATATGTTATTTTTTATTATTTGGTTTTTTTTTAATGCTCAAAGCATTGATTATGAAAGGGGTTAGTTTTGGGAAATGGTAGGTATGGTGTATGGTAAGGGGAATATGGCAAGTAGGGAGGGGGAAGAAAAAATGCATATGGGAGAAGGCAAGAAGAGAACATAGGAAAATTAGAGATGGATACATAGGGATAGGGGGAGAAAGGCAAAAAAGAGGTTTAGAGAGAGATGTATGGAGTAAAGAAAAAATTAGGAGAGGCATCAAAAACCCCACAACATGTATTCCTTTTGGGATCTTTTGGCTTGCAATATTATTCTAAGTAAGTTTCATTATGATTATTGAATTAGGTTATAATCTAGTGACTAAATAAATTTGAGAGTTAGTCTTACCTCTTCCTTTGCATTAGAAGCTTAATATCTTAATTTTTTAATTTGTATTGTGTTTTTTTATTTCTATATTTGTGTGAAAACAAGTCATCATACCCTAAACTATTGTATGGAATGATTATATGGATTTATGCATATTTATTGAGGGTTATATTCAATCAATTTGGGGATAAATGTTTCCTCTATTTTATTTTGTCGCATAGTAAAAACCTATTGCACTTTGGTTGGGTAAAATAATTTTATTTATGCCTTAAATCAAAATCAAGTCATCACACCCTGTTAATCCTCTGTGAACTATCTGAATGGGATTTGCTTATGGAAAGAGGGGTTTTGTTACATTGATTGGGTTTAAATTTATGTTTGAAGTTGAATAATTATGATCTAAATAGATAGATTCTTTTATCCTAGGTTCTTTTGTTTATATGGCATTTTATATTTGGCAAAATTTATGGGTGAAAACCTGGTCAATTTTGTTTAAATCATGAGTGGTACTCTATTTATATTTAATTCATGGTTTCGGAGTGATGTATAAACTATCATAAATAATTTTGACCTAAAGGAAATCAGTTAATGGATATAGTGGGATTAAAGTGACTTAGAGAATACTTAAATATTGTAATGAATTACTATTGTATCCTTATGTAATCTGATTTGAACTAAAAAAATAATTTGGGTTTTAATGTCTAATAGAGCTAGATTTGTTATATTTTGGTTCACCAATATAATATTTAAAAATTGAATTAAAAACACATTTGAGTATATTAAGATTTAAAATATTGTGCCTTATTTCCTTTATTATTCATTCCTTGAATCACCCTATGGCTATGAGTTTTTCCTTCATTCGACTATGTTGGTATAATTACTGACACATTTGGGTTAGACATGTTTCAGAATTGGAAATAGTTAATGTATATTTTAGTCTTATTTTATGATATAACCCAATAGGAATAAATATATGTGAAACATTAGCTAATTATTTCCTTATAAAATACTAAATAGTCTTATTACCTATGTTATACTCCTATGGTTGGAGTGGGTATTTCCTTAATCGGTTAGGTTAAAATTACCAGCCTAGATCTATTTATTTGGCTATACCATTTTGGTTAATGAGGCCACTTTTCTATTTTTTTGGATATATTGAATTATGTGAAGGAATTACTGTTTCCATACTTGTCTATGTTAAATCCATTTCTATTTAAATTTTGTTAATGAATGTTGTGCCTTCCTATTTTTGACTCAATTAAGTTTATGTGGTTGTTGGGAATTGTTTCTACTAAGTATAATTATTTTACGCTTAGATCAGCCTTTTATACTAAGCATTCGACCTTGGCTAGACCTCCTAGTCTTATTAATTGGGTATAATAGATCTAGATTTACATTGTAAATCATCCTCTATAAAGACCCAATGTATGCCTTGGGCATTATTTAGACCAACTAGTTTAGATAAGTTTTATGTTTTTATGTTTACTGCATTACTTCCTTATCCTTGTTGATGTTTTTTACAAGTCTTTATTGGTGGCTCAGTACCATGTGTATAACTATTACCTTGCTTGAGTACCTTGTTACCAAAAAGCTCCACCAAGATGATGGTTGGGGTGGTATAGGCCATCAATGGTTGGGATCATAGGGTTAGTGTTGAGTGGTGTCCTCCTTGCAGTGTTCATCCTTCCCCATTGATGCACCTAAATTTATATGGTGTCTTGTCTCTCAACCATACATGATGAATTATTATGTTGGAGTAATGGATTATGGTTGATTAACTATTTTTATGTTGTATTTCATCTTATTACCTTATGTAATTTTGTAATATTGTTACATTGGAAAAAGAACATTATTGATTACGATGTTGACATTGGAGGCATTCTTATTGATATTTACTTGGATATTGTATAATTAAATAGCTATATTTATTATTTTGGTGTGAATTTATAGGGGCTTTATTTACCATATGAACAGTAGTGTATTAGAATTCATTATTTTATACTTGATATTTTCATATTGTTGTATGTACATGATTTACTGACATACTTATTGATTTTAAGTAGGAAAGATATTGGAAAGGTTTATTATTGAAATAGTTGTAACCATAATGTCTTTAACCTTGAATTTATGTGAAGGTAAGATGGTGTTGTCTTATGATGTGTTGGAATTAGTGTGAGGTTGTAAATTTCCTTGATGGAATTATGTATATTTTTACATAGTTTTCATGATGAAATTTTATTTGGTAACATTATCATAGCATGGAATGTTTAAATAGTATGTGTACTTATCATTTGTTTAAGTGAATAATGTGATGATGTAAGATATCCCTTAATTTTAGCATTGTTATTGAACACATGGCCTTAACAGGTTTATAAATTTGACTAAAAATAAGGTGTTACAAATAGTTTATATAAATAGTCTCTTGATGATTAAAATCAATATGTTTTCATCACTATATTATACCAATTAATGTTTATTGGTCATAATATCATTTTAATGATTTTAATTCTATTATTTAATGACAAAGAGGGTAAGCAACTTCTCTTATTTTACCTTTGTTCAAAGATGAACTTCCTTAACAATGCTCATGAATTTAATATGAATTGAAAGGTTCTTGAGTTAATTTGGTTATTTATTGGTTCTAGGCATATTATACATGATATTTTCAATTATCTATTACACCTTAATCATATCTTAGTCCTTCAAACCAACATCTTACATCAACACCTTATTAACCTTCTCTAGACATAAGGTAGTAGGATTTTTTATCCTTTTCTACTTGTACAAAAATGTACAGAGGTATATGGGAAAAATGATCACTAATCCTAATAATTTATATCAATTATTATTCTCACATGAAATTTTAAGGCCAAACTCTTCAAATAAAGCACTCTTTTAGACATTTGTAGGTCACTGTTTAGGCCTATTAGGCCTGTTCTACCTCCACACACACTCAGTCTTCTCCCATCATACTAGCATGTATAGAACCAAATCATAAGAGTCAAAATATATTTATAAAAACTGATATACAACCAATGAAAAATATAAGTGACTTTGAATGTATTTTAATCTTCAAACCCTAGCCAAAGGGTTTCTCAATCTTCTGCAGGCCTGAGATGTTTTAATTGTTATTTTCAATTGTTTCCAAAGGTTTAAAATCACTATAATAATTTTTATAGGTATCTAAAATTGTAAAACACCTTCCAAAATTTTTATATCATCCACTCAACACATCTGTTGGACATTTATGATGATTTATATATTAGGATTGTGTAGATTGGTTTCACTATCATAGAATTTTATTAGGTTTTATACAAATAATCATGAAAGAAATATCAAAATTAGATTAAAAACCTTTAAAGAATAATTATCTCACTCAAAAATGTCTCAATAAATACCAAAACTTATATTTTCCTTACACCGATCTATTTCATTCAGTCATTTGCCAGTGGATATGCAAATAAAAGGCAAGGTATACAGTTCTCTTTTTAGAAAGTATGAGGAATTCCTTTGAGATTTTGAAAAATGAATCTTCTCCTAGTCATAAGTGAAAATTAATTTTATTTATTATAAAATAGACAATAAGGAAGTTTTGCATAATTCACCCTTAGTGATCAAAGAACATCATTGCTTTACTTACACATTTAAATCATAGTTTATACAGAAACAATAGGGTTTATAAACTTTTTTCTCCAACAAAAATAATTTCAATAACATGTGATAAATAATTTCCAACCATAAGCACATCCCTAAAAATATCTCATAAGATTCTTTCTTGCATGCATGACATTGCGAAGTTAAATCTTAACATAATGCTAATGGAAATAGGGTATGCAAACCTATGTTGGGGTTTACTTGTTCATATATGAGAAACCCTGATATAAGATTGTAAATAACTTTAAAAACACTAGTAAAAAACTAACCACATTCATTAAGATCATCAAAAACTTAATTTTATGGATATTTCCTCATTGAATATTCTGCCATAGGGTAAGTGCACAAATTTGGGGGACAAAAAAGGGCCTACCCATGGACATAATTTTTCTAAAACTTCATAAATTTAAAATTCAATAGATAATAAGAGATGGCTACACTCAAAATTTGAAGATGGTATAAAAACATGAATTGTATTATTTCTAAAAATATACATATTTTTTAAAAATGGTTAGGTATAAGTAGGTCAAACATCTAAAATTTCAAGAGGACCTTTTATTTTTTTATAGAAAACATACTATATAGATGGTCGTGCATCCCACCATTTTTTGAGCATCGTTAAATATTGTTTGAAACCCTTTGGTGAATATTTAGATAAAATGTTCTACAATGTTACATTTTTTTTTAATGAATATTTTTTTTTATTAATTTTGTAATTAAGTAGATCCTAAGAACTGACAAAAAATGGATAGTCATCTATTTGATCCACCCTAACTACCTCTTAAAAAATGAAAAATGTTTTTTTTTAATTGTGTGTATAATTAGGCCTATAAACATGAATAAGCATGTATATGTGTGGTATGTAGTGTCCTAAAAAAGGAGAAGTTAGAAATAAATATATTATAAATTGTTAAAATATCTCAAAAACTATAAAAATCATATATTTAGAAAGGTGGCAGTGTGCTCGTCATGACAATATTAACTTTTTTAATTTTGATGTTGAAATTCATAGTGTATTTTGAAATTGAAGTTAAAATTTGTTAGTTTTTTTCAAAACTCTCGTTCTTAGCTATAGATGCATAGTCAAAAGCCTCTGTCTCAAAAAATTTAGCCATTTTTTATTGTAAAGGCTCATTTTTAAATTTTAATTCAAATAACATGTACATGATATATAACACATACACGTTTATACTATGTATACATTATGTAATGCATTATAAAATCCATGCATGTTATATAAATCACATGCATTATTTGTAATTAATACCAAAACCATCTCTGGAAGCATGTGGGAGTTGCATATGAAGGAAAATTTGGCTAGAATCTTATATTTACTAGTCTAAATGTTAAATTTATTTTCTTATACTTTAAATTTATTTTATTAAATATAATAAATTAGGGTCACTTAGCACCTGATAGAGTTGAGCTCACTATTGAATGACTTACAATGTGGAAAATAATTTTTTAAAATCCAATTAGTTCAATAATTGGGCATTTTCAAGGTCTAAGTATTAAACATAGGGATTTTAAGACATAACTTTCAAAATTGATATCCATTTTTGGGAAACATATAGTCATTTTTAAGGTTTTTGTGCCTTCCAAATTGATTCCTAACATTTATAGGCATCTTAGGTTTGTCAAAATTTATGTTTGAAAATAACTCACTTTTAAATTGATCCAAAGTGGTGTGAACAGGGTAGCATAGGTCACATTGATGACCTACACATATCAAACAACAACTTTGTGTTAATTTCACTTGTTCATCATCCCTCCCTCATCCTTGACCACTTCCTAATCAATGCCTCATCACCCCTAATCACCCTCTCATCATTCCTCATTATCCCTAATCACTCACTCATTGACCCTTACTATCCCTAGTCATCTCTAATCATTCCCTTATCATCCATAATCAATCTTACATTGACCCTCACTATCCCTCATAACCACTAATCACTCCCTCCCCATCCCTCATCATCCCTAATCAATATTTCCTCATCCCTCATCATACTTAATCACTTTCTCATCCCTATTCACTCCCTCCTCATCCCTAATCACTCCTTCATTGACCTACTTTATCTCTCATCATCTCTAATAAATCAATATTATCATCCCTAATCACTCCTTTAATTATCATCACCATGCCTCATCATCCCCAATCACTCCCTCCTCATTCATCATCATCCATAATCAATATTTATTCATCCTTTATTGATCCTCAGCATTGCTCACCATCCCTTGTCACTCTATCATTGACCCTCACCATCCCTTACCATCCCTAATCACTCCATCATATGGCATACGCATATACTCTAAATATATATTTGATTCCAATATTATATTTTTTAATCCATTATAATATGAATTAACTCTTTTCTAGGACTTTTTTCTTCAATACCCATTTATGATAGTCAATTTTATTACTAAATAAATTGGATGATATTCCAAATTTATAGTCAAGTAACATAATTACTAACACAAAATAGAGTCTAAATTTTAGTTCATTGAATTATATATTTTTTTACATATAACTAAATGAAAAATTATTTAGTTCCACCTTTGGTATTTTGGTTCAAAAGATAAAAATTAAAAACAAATCTCTTGTATATTTTTTTAATATTTAGAAGATTTGAATCAAATGCAGATTTATTTAGTATTTCCCATTCCTATATGACATAGATCTTTGTTAGGTTCACACATGAACTCCTTGTGTGTGTAATGTGTCCCAAATATTTTATCTCCTACATGAAAAATGAACATTTACTCATGTTATAACAAAAATATGTTTCTGTAAAATGTGAAACACTACTTCAACATGGTGTAGATGTATCCCATGTTTTTTAAAGATTACGATGTCATCAAGGTAGATTAAAAAAATGGCATAGGTAAAGGGATTTAGGATGTATTTCAACATATTGAAATTAATTAATTAATTATATGAGCTAACCTAAAAGGCATAACCAACTAGTCAATTAATCCTTCTTTTGTTTTGAAGACAATATTCTAAATGTCTAAAGGTTTAGCATGAATATGATGATACCCAAACTTAAGATCAATTTTGGAAAATAATTATACACCATTAATATTTTATAAAAATTCCTTAATATTTAAATGAGAATAATAGTTCTTCACTTTAGTCTTGTTTATATTTCTTTAATTGATTCACAACTTTGACACAAACACAATTAGGATTCTACAAGGCAATGATTTGGGCATGATGTTTCCAATATCCATGATTTCATTGATCTACTAGTTGATATATTAATTTATATAAATGATATTTTGTATAAATATATTTGATGTAGAGATATTTAATGGATCAAATCAATAGTATTGTTTAGTGTATAGTAAGTACGAATTTATTTAGGTGACTAAAAGATATCATTGTATTCATCTAGTTTATGGTTCATTTACTTTGTATTTATTATTGTTTGAAAAACCATATTATGATATGGTGACATAAATATGTCATTACTTATTTACTTCATACCATTAAGAGTATAGTTCTTACTAGAACTGATAATATTCTTGCACTTCTTGGCACTAATGAAAAGAAAGCTTATGAAGTAATTATGATAAATGGTATTTCAAATCATGACAATCTATAATAAAATTTAAAGTATTTAATTCATATAGACTAAATGTCAAATATATATATATATTTTTGCCACATTTAAAACATCACACACCTTTAATGGTGAGATGTCACAAAAGATTGCATCTTCAAAAAGTTTGATTTTGTATACCAAGTGATCCATTTTTACTAGCCTACACTAGACCATACACTAGCATATGGTTATGGATGGTGTATAAATTTCAAGTTAAATTTTTGAAAATATGATTAAGGATAAATTAAATTCTTATAACTTCCATTGTAAATGATGAATTTTATCATCTCACCATTGTTCTACATTTGTTAATGAAACAATATTTTTAATTCATATAATTTCTTGTTGGGGGAAGTAAAGATATTTTTAGCACCAACCATATAATTGGGTTCATAATATATTATCTAATTACCTTATTATAGTGTTATATAACTTCTACCTACTTCTAGAGATGTGAAAGTAGAGAGTTCATAGTGTGACACTCTTCATTAGATTGAATATTGAAGTTATGGATTAAGCACCACTTTTCAATCTTGGACTAATTGTTGTAATCATTTGAAAATTATTTTTCACTCTCTATTATGATCACTCAGTCAATAGATACACAAATATAAGGCCTTAAATGTAATCATTTAGATCATAAAATATCCTCATATGGAAAGAAATTGATTGGTTCTAGGAAATCACATAGCTTGGTGATCCTCATGTATTTACTACCCATTTTTGGTGCTATGGTAGTTTTACATTATTCTCTTTTTATAGTGGATATTTAATTATGAATTACATCATTTCTAATAGTCCCATATTTTTTTATAGGTGTTAAATATTTGTGTTTCAAATTTTCCTCCACATCATTTTCATCATTATGTATTATATTTTATGATAACACTCAACTCTTCACTTATTAGCTCCAAAATTGTTAAACCCAAACAAAATACCACCATAAAAGTATTGGATAGAGCGACTAATTATGAGGAGGGATGAGGAAGAATTGAGTAGAGATTATGGGGGAGTCAATACGGATGATGAGGAATGATGAGGGTCAATGAGAGACTGATTAGGGAGGATGACAAATTGATTAGGGTTGATGAGTGATGTTAAGTACTAATGAGGGAGTATTAGGGGAGATGAGGTATTCGGAATGAGTGATTAGAGATGATGAGGTATGATGAAAAAACAATTAGGGATGATGAGGTGATGCATAAGCACCACTAGCCAATATAAATAGTGATCTAGTTTACATTTTTTGAGTCTATAGAAGGTGGTCAAGGTCAGAATAAGTCTGTAGGAATCTTTCTAAGTTTTTAGTTTTGTGTCAATTTTTAATTAGTGTTATATTGGACTTTCCCATCAAATAATCAACTAAAATTTTTGAACTTTCATAGAGACTTCAATCTTGTTTCAAGAAGTATAATGTTAAATTTGGTGTGGTTAAATTTAATGAGGATTTTAGTATATTAAAACACATATACATAAACTCATATTTGAGAAATATGTTATTATTTGAGTTAGTTGAGGACACTCTCAACATACACAAGAAGTTAAAATTTAATTGATGGTTCTTTGGCAATAACAGTCTCATCCATGTATTGTTTTGTATTCAAAGTTATAGTAAAGAGAGTTGGAGGGGGTGGGATTAGAAAGGTTGAATGTAAATAACCCCAAACAAGTGAATAAATGAAAGTTATGATTATTTTAAATTAATAAATCAAATAGACACTTCATCTTCTTGAATATGTGCAAAGATAATTGACAGTATGCATGATCTTGAACCAAGATTAGTAACAAGTTCTTCTTGATCTTGGTGTGAGTGGTAAGTTTACAATACCAATTATTTTATGGTGATTATATCACTTGTCATTTGAGTTTCAAATATTTTTAATGTTCAAATTACAAATGATATACCATGTGTTTTTACAATTGTGTCTTGAAATCTGAGTGAAGGAGAGAATATTATGGAAGAGGAGATTCTATTTCGTGGGGTTTTAGAATGTATGAGTAATTATTAACTTTATATAAAAATTCCTTAAAATTATTTAGACATTTTATGTTTCTAATCTTCAAAGGACATCTTGTGTTGAACAACATAACCCTATATTGTGGGAGTAAAAGTTCTGAGTATACATCTGTGTGAGAAGGTATATGCATGTATTAGACTGAGAAATCAAATGTATATGTTGGTGAGTTTATTATAATATGGTAATTAATTATTATATTATTTAAAGTATTTTTCATATATTAGGATCAGAAAAAATAAAACTAAAAGAGTCATGTGGTCATCAAGAAACTTAACATAGTCAAACTGGTATCTTGTGGATATTGGAAAATTGAGTGTTGTATATGAAAGGCATTGGTTTTTTAAAGAGTGTAAACGTTTTTATTAATATTTTAAACCTTAAATTTGATTAATAACCCCTTTTTTAATGATTTATAACAAGTGACATCTTCTCATATTATTGTAGACTTGTGATTAAGTACATAGTCTATTCAAATTCAGTTAAGTAAATCTACTGTAGCTTAATAAGGGAAATATAACACTTCAAAAATGTTAATAAGATAAAATAAGACCTAATATAATTTTTAAATTCATTTTGAATTCATTTTGAATATTTAAATCTCATTTTTACCCTTCTCAAGTCTATAAAACCAGTCTAAACCATATATTAGGGTATTTACTTTCAAAGTGAGGTTTTAGGAGTTGTAACTATCAATAATTCATGAGATTTGGTGAGAAGTATGAGTTAAACATTAAAAAAGATAATATAGTGTTTTTAATTTCTGTAATTATGTATAATTATGGATGGGGGAGGATTGTGTGGTAAATGGGTATAAGGAAACATAAAGACCTAATCTAAGAGTAGAAAGAGCCAAAACAAATTATCAAATAGTTGAACCAATGCCTAAAACTTTGTGAATGTTTTAGATAAGTTATGGGGTATCCATAAATGATTATTTGAGTCTGTATAAGACCATACCAAGGAAATTAGCTAAAAAAAGGCTACAAGAAGAGTCTATGACAGAGTAAGAGGTAGTTTATTATATGAGGATTGTGTTGAGAAGAATTTAGAGAGAACTAAAAGGAGTGGAAGGAAGTTTTTTATATCCCTATTAAATCCTAAATAACTATAAACAATATTTAATCCAAGTTTTTATATTTCATAAAGACTAGTAAGGGGGATAGTCTAAAAGTAAGAGAGATTAAATGCATTGAGTAAGGAGACCCTAAAAATACCTAAGTATTGACTTTATTTGATTTAAAAGAAACATTTTACACATCTTAAGGTGTGAAACTATGAGAGAAACACTATCAGATGTTGAGTGACCCTAATTTATTATATTTACTAAACTAAATTTAAATTATAAGTTAAATGAAAACCTAACATTTAGAGTGTTAAATATAAGCTTCTTGCCAAAGTTGACTTCATGTGCAACTCCCACAAGCTTATGGTCATGATTTTCATCTTATTAAAAAATAATGTGTACACATTATATAATGCGTACACACTTTATAATAGATTATATAATGCATACATGTTTCATAATGCATATACATTTCATAACATATATGTTTTTCATAATGTGTATTAATTTCATAATGTGTACGCATTCCATAAGATGTACGCATTATTTGAATTTACACTAACATGTATGCATTACTGTTTTCACAAGAACATGATTGTGTTATGTCTCAGTAATTATGGAGCCATAATTTAAATAACACTATCAATTTAATTAAATAATATGATCACATTATTTAGTAATGCAATCATGTTACCAAAATGTCCACAGAATTGTCCCCTAACTCCATACACATACCCCACAATCAATGTCATAGCATATCTAAGAATTTACAAAAAATATTGATTTTCTTGTCCTCAGAATAACAAATATCAAATTTATTCACTTTATTTTTGGGTTGTTCAATGTTCTCCTTTCAAATATAAATCCCCATCAATTCTGATTGATTACACAAGACACTTAAAACTCTTTTTGTAATACATAGCCTTCCTAACTAACTTATAATTTCCTCTTATATGTTGAGGAAAGTTATTTAACTACCTAATCCTTATAATAACACTAATTATTTTTAGGAAACACAATGACACAAGATAACCACACTTTGACCTTTTACAACATCACAAAATTGGATAAATAATATAAAATTTTCCAAACATATGAATTGGCCATTTAGGCAGGAAAATTCCTAATGGGTCCAATTTCAAAATTTACCAAGATCTAACACCTAACATGGACTCCTGTAGACTCCCTAAGACCATAATAACATAATAATGACTCTAAACATGGATTTATACTAATATATACAAGGGGTAGTAATGTTCATACATCATATTACCGAGGAAACAAAAGGAAGCTTTCCTTGAAAGTTATAAGTGATTTATCTTTGATATTCTTGTTTGGAACTTATTGCTTAATGACATCTCCTACTAGATCCCATGGTATATTTGAGACACATATACATTTTTGATGGTTATTTAATCTTATGATGGCTCCTCTTTGATTCTTCTTTCTTTTGCTTGATCCTTTGGGATCATCTTCTTACACGCTGATCTCCCAATTGATCACCTTAATATTCTTAGTGGTCTTTTGCAACCAACCTATACATGAAACACACAATTTAACTAAAATAATATTCTTTTTGTTCTCTTGGAATACACTCTTTTGAACTTACATGATTGGTTTGTCCATGCTTGGATTTTCTATTTTTTTTATTTCTATTGATGGTTCCACCTTCTCTACTAAAATGCATTCACCCTCTTGCTATTGTTCACTCTTTACTTGCTCACGGTCTTCTATTTCCATGGCCAATTATCTCAACATACCCACCTTTTCAATGAAGTTGTCTAGATATTCATTTATTTGAATGAACTCCAAGTGATATGATATACTTGTAAAAATTCCTTCCACATGTTCATCTAAATATATCTCACCTCTCACTTTTTCACTTAGTTGGTCCTTTGTTCTATGTAGTTTTACTCTCTTAAGGAAGCCTTTTGTACCTTGTTCCACCTTAAGCAAGTCTATTTCACGTTTCTTCATCCTTCATCAAAGCTATCTCCTTGGATCACATTCTTTGAGCAATCAATTTTCTCTCTCCTATTGAGCTTATTTAGTTCCTTGTCTCTTCTTAAGCCTCTCTTGGTATTTAAACTACCTGAACAACTACCTACAATTCTTCATTAGTAACATTTACAAATAATCTTCAACATACTTTGAATGAACTTGAACAAATAAACAAACTAAAAATCAGAAGAAAAAAAAATGTGTGCCTTCTTTAGCTTGTAACTTTGTCCAAATAATCTTTCTTGATTTGATACCAAAATGAAGTAGAGGGCAAAAAACTTCTCTTACTTTACCTTTGTTCAAAGATGCACTTCCTTAATATTTTTCTTGGATTAAATATGCATTGAATGGTTCCCAATTTCATTTGGTTAGTTCATGGTTCTAGGCACCCTATACATAATATTTTAAATTCTCTAGTAGCCCCTAATCATATATTAACATTATCAAAGCAACATATTAAATAAACCACTTCTTCCCATTCTCTAAACAAAGGTTAGTAGCATTTTTTGATCCATTTCTACTTGTATGGAAATATATGGAGGTATATGGGAAACTAATCACTAATTCTAATACCCTCTATCATTTTTTTTCCTCACATGAAATTTCAAGGCCAAACTCTATAGATAAGCCACTTTTTTAGACCTTTACAGGTCCCTATTTAGGCCTATTAGGCATGTTATGCCTCCACACACACTTAGTCTTCTCCCATTATACCAGCATGTATGAAATCAAATTATAACAATCAGAATATCTTGATAAACTCTAATATCTAACCAATGACAAAATTTGATGAAATTTGAATGGTTAGAACCTCTTTAAATGGATTTTAGTCTACAATCCCTAGCCATAGGGTTTCTTAGTCTTTTATAGACCTGAGAGGGTTTAATTATTATTTTCACTTGTTTAAAAAGGTTTCAAATCACTATAACCATTGTTATACATCTGTATAATTATCCAACACCTTCCCAAACCATTAGATCATCTGCTCAACACCTATCCTAGACATTTATGATAATTTATGTATTAGACTATGTAGTTTTGTTTGAGTGTCACATAATTTTATTAGGTTTTATACAAATAATCCTTAAAGGATTACCAAAAAAGATTAAAAATATTAAATAAAAATTATCTCACTCAACAATGTCTCAATAAATAATAAAACTTGTATTTTCCTTACATTGATATGTTTCTTTTAGTCATTTTATAATGGATATGCATAGAAAAGGTAAGGTATAAAGTTCCCTATTTTAAAATTATGAGGAATTTATTTGATATTTTGGACAATGACTCATCTCCTAGTCATAACTAAAACATACTTTTATTGATTATATAATACATAGTAAGGAGGGTCTGCATAATTCACCCCTAGTGATCATAGAACATCATCGCTTTACTTACATTGTCAAATTATAGTTTATATAAAAACAACATGGTTTATAAAATTTTATCTCTAACATAAATAACTTTGATAATGATTGATACAAAATATCCAACCATAAATACATCCATATAATTCTCTCATCAGATTCTTTCTTGTATACAAGGCATTGCACACTCAAAGCTTAACATAATGCTAATGGAAATAAGGTATGCAAACCTATGTTGGGGGTTACTTGTTCATATATGAGAAATCCTAATATAATATTGTAAATAAATTTATAAACATTAGTAAAATAACTCACCACATTTATGAAGATCATTAAAAATCTTACTTCTTTGGCTCTTTCCTCATTGAATATTCTATCATAGTCAATTGTCATAGTATATAGAACATTTGCAAAAAAAATACTTTCTTATTTTCAAAATAACAAATCTCATATTTATTCACCTTGTTTTGGGGTTGTTCAATGTTATCCTTTAGAATCCAAAGCCCAATCAACTCTAACTAATTACACAAGACACTTGCAACTCTTTTTTAAATACATAACCATCCTAACTAACTTATAATTTCCTCTTATACATTGAAGAAAGTTCTTTAACTACATAAACCTTCTAAAAACACTAATTATTATTAATACCCCTAATGACATAGGTTTATCAAACTTTAACCTTTTACAATATCATAAATTTGAAGAAACAATAAAAAACTTTTCAAATATTTGAATTAGCCATTTAGATAGGAAAATTTTTGATGGTTCCAATTCTAAATTTGATCAAGACC
Organism: Torreya grandis; assembly: GCA_037957365.1. NCBI lineage: Eukaryota > Viridiplantae > Streptophyta > Pinopsida > Cupressales > Taxaceae > Torreya > Torreya grandis. Next base: position 5,243,254 of record JARHVA010000315.1, read on the forward strand.
TAAAACCTACCATGGAATCCTACAGAATCCCTAGGACCACGAAAACCTACTAATGAATCTAAACATGGAAATTATACTAATATATACAAGTGGTAATGATTATCCTACATCACTTAAGCGATGAAGTAAGATGGATTAATTATCTTCATATATATACCCACCCTATGGATTACAGATTATACCATTAATGGTGTTATAGTGATTTAGATATATGACATACTTTCTAATAGTCTAGTAATATAGATGGTTTTAATGCAAGTGTTGACTAATGGAAGTTGGATATATTGTCTTTAATGTTTATATGAGAATAGATAGTCATTGGTTATAGTAGATGTCAGCATTCTTAAAATTTAATTTTATCCTTGTCATTTGATTAGTGGTATTTCTTGTATGTGTTCATTAAAGGAATAAATGATCCCAAAATCAAGATAAGGATTTAATAATTGGTGGAAAACTTAATGATTACATTTGGTTATCCGATTAAATAGTCTCCCTTGACAATGAGTTGCTATATCACAAACTTCCTTAATAAACACATAAATAAATGATTAAGGCTAAATAAGTAACAAACTATTGCATGGTCATACACATGATAATTGGATGGCATGAACACCTATTTTATAAAATAACAATATATGATAACTAAATAATAAGTAAGCAAAATTTAGGTGTAGATCCCTATGGTTAGCTTAGAGGATGGTATTCTTGGATCACAATAACTAATTATTTCTCAATGCCAATTTTACACTTTTTCAATAGGAGGCTCACATGTGTGATGTCACCTACCTTGAGTTTAGTATATTATATCTCATCTAATTTAAATAAGAATATTTATTTCTTCATGGAGTTACATTGTATGTGTGTGGCCTTTGTTAATTAATGAGAACAAGCTGTAAGGTTTCCTAAAGGACCTTGGATCATAGTATGTGATCAATAGGGGTAGGACAATGAGTATTCCTCATTTGGGTGATTGACCAAAAAGGTTTTGGATCCTTTAGCTTATGCCATGTACGATTTAGCAATGGAATAGAGATTTCCACTCACTAATTTCATGATGTGATAAGACTCACCTAAGAAAGTTATTGAGATAAACCCTCATATTTGGTGATTTAGACCACATGATTAAGTATTACCATTGTATACTATCTTATTTTCTTATCTAAAAAGTTGGATAACCATACATTCTTAGATGTTCTCAATTCCATTATAGTTGATCATAACCTTATCCATTTGGTATAATTAGGATGTTGGTTTTTCGTTATTAGTACTTCTTGTAGAGTTTTTTGAGATGCATTGCACTACACTAAATTAATGTAGTAAGGGTTTTTGATGATTCATTATGTACTCTAAAAGTTAACTTCAAAAAAATAGAAATTAGGGTTCTTATATCTAGTATCAGAGCCTGTGCTTTAGAGGTTTTAGATGAGTTTGGACACATTGTACTGATTTTTGGCATATTCTTAAAAAGTTGGTTGAGTTTTTATGTGGTTGTGCATACCTCTTCCAAGGTATTACATTCCCATAATGCACTTTAGGTGGATGTAAATACACATAGTGTAGATGTACATAACCTTATGAAGACCTATTTTTATAACATGTATGTGTATGCCTTTTGATGGTTGAATTCCACCTATATGTCTTTGTCATCTTTCTAAGATTGAAATAAAACATTGTATGTTAGTGTGCATAGTAAACTAGGTCTAGATTTGTATGTCTTTTATGTTAGTGTGCATACCAGACTAGGGTTGGAGTTGTCTAATTATACATTCATAGGGCATGCTTAAGGTCATGGTTATCAAGATTGACTCTAGTTAATTTTTTAGCTATTAATGACTATGCTTTAATTACTAGTTCATGTTGATGATTCATTCTAATTTCTTATTATTATATTAACATTGTTTAGGTACTATTGATGTCTTATTTTATAGATGTATGCACTAGGCTCGACATTGTGTTTGGCTATCTCAAGTATACACGTGGCTGATTGAGTGGTTAAAATGTCACTCCAATAGGTATATCATGTATTATATGGTATTGAGCCATCGTCATTTATATTCCATTCCACTATTAATTTTTTAATGATTTATATCACTTATTTTTTTTTTCTATTATTATTTCCTTGTTGTCTTGTGAGAGAAGCGAGTTGGGGGCTGAATTAATATTTTTTCTTTTATTAATTTGCTTTTTTCTCATGCTAAAAGCATTGGCTATGAAAGTGGATACTTTTTAAAAAAGGTAGGTAAGGAGTATGGTGAGTAAGGAGGGGGAATAAAATGCATATGGGAGAAGGAAAAAAGAGAACATAGGAAAATTTAAGAGGGATATGCAGGGGTAAGGGGGAGAAAGGAAAAAAAAGAGGTGCAAAGAGAGATGTATAGAGTAAATAAGAAATTAGGGGAGGCATTCAAAACATCATGACTTGTATTTCTTTTGGCACTTTTTAGTATGAAATATTATTCCAAGTGAGTTTCACTATAATTCTTGAACCAAGTTATAATCTGGTGACTAAATCAATTTATGAGTTAGTCTTACCTCTTCCTTTGCATTAGAAGCTTAATATAATAACTGTTGCATTGTTATTGTGCTTGGTTATTTCCAAATTTGTGTAAAAACAATTCACCATACCCTAAGCTATTGTATGAAATATTTATACAAATTTCTACCTATTTATTAAGGGTTATATTGAATTAATTTGGGGATAAATTTTTCCTTTATTTTCTTGTGTCATATAGTAAAAACATGTTGCACTTTGTTTAAATCAAAATCAAATTACCACACCCTATTAATCTTTTGTGATCTATCTGAATGGGATTTACTTGTGAAAATAGGATTTTTATTGCAACGATTGGGTTTAATTTGATGTTTGAAGTTGAATAATTATGATCCAAAGAACTACATTATTTTACCCTAAGTTCTTTTGTTTGTATAACATTTTGTATTTGGTAGGATTTATGGGTGAAGCCCTTGTCAATTTTGCTTAAATCATGGGTGGTACTCTATTTATTTTTGAATGAATGGTTAGGAGTGATGGATAAATTATTCTAAATCATTTTGACATATAGGAAATTAGTTAATCGATATAGTGGGGATACAATGACTTGGATAATATTCAAATCTTGTAATGAAATACTCATTGTCCTTATGACATCTAATTTAAACTAAAGACCAATTTAGGTTTTAATATCTAATGGAGTTATGTTTGTTATATTTTGATTCACCATTATAATCTTTAAAAATTGAATTAAAAAAGCACATTTGGGTGTATTAGGATTTAAAAGATTGAGCATTATTTTCTTTGTTATTTGTTTCTTGAATTACCCTATGGCTATGTGTTTTTCCTTCATTTGGATGTGTTGGTATAATTTTTTTATATTTTAGTCTTATTTTATGAGTGGATCTAGTTGGGACAAACATATGCAAATTGGGTTTTGATTATTTCCTTGTCGTAAACTGAATAATCATTTTACCTCTATTATACTCTTGTGGTTGAAGTGTGGTTTTCCTCAACCGGTTCGATTGAAATTACCATCCTACATCTATTTATCAGGTTATTCCATTTTGGTTAAATGAGGTCACTTTTATGTTATTTTTAGATCTATTGAATTACGTGAAGGAATTAATGTTTCCATACATGGCTATGTTAAAGCGAAGCCAATTTAAATTTTGTTAATGAATGTTATGCATTCGTATTTTTGACTCTATTGAGTTTATATGGACATTGGGAGTTGGTTCCATTAAGACTATTTATTTTATAGTCAAATAAGCCTCTTGGGTTAAGCATTGGACCTTAGCTAGAACTCCCAATCTTTTGAATCGGGTTGAGCATTAATTAGGCCAACTAGTTTGGTTTAGTGTTATTATTTTATGCTTACTTCATTTATTCCTTATCATTATTTATATTTTTTGTAAGTCTTTACTAGTGGCTCGGTACTATGTGTATAGCTCTTACCCACCTTAAAACTTGGTTTTTGAAACTATCCACCAAGTAAATGGTTGGGGTGGTAAGGGCCACCAATTTTTGGACTCATAGGGCTGATTTTGAGGGGTGTCCTCATTACATTGTTCATCCTTCCCCATTGATGTACTTGGATTTGTAGGGCAACTTGTCTCTCACTTGTACCTGTTGATTTAAGATGTTGGAGTAATGGATTATGGTTGATTAACCATTTTTATGTTGTAGTTCATCTTATTACCTTTTTCAATTTTGTAATATTGTTACATTGTAAAAATAACATTATTGATTATGATGTTGACATGGGAGGCATTCTTGCTGATAGTTGCTTGGATCTTGTATAATTAACCAACTGTATTTATTCTTTTGGGGCACATTTATAGTGGGATCTATTTATCATATGAGTGGTAGTGTCTTATAATGCATTATGTTATACTCTATCTTTCCATATTGTTGTATGTACATGATTTAGTGACTTACTTGTTGATTTTAAGTAGTCACAAAATTGGAAAAAAATATTATTAGAAAAGTTATAACCATAATGTTGTAAAGAATTTATGGTTGAATTAAGGAAGTAAATTTTTTATGAGTATGCAAGGTACACATAGAGGTTTAGATGGTTTAATGAACAGTTTAATCTAGAAAAGGGCACCTTTCCACTTGGTTTTATTGTTTTAGTAGTATGATTTGATCAAGATTACACATTAAAAACATAAGTGGAACTTTGGTCATAATATTACAAATTAATACGAGTTACCATATTCATTCATATAACATTTATAGATGTAGGTGATAGTATAGAAAAAGATCAAAAAATATTAAGTGAGTACTGTTTATTTTCCATTGATGATTGATCAAAAGGTACAAAGTATGTGCAAGGTTATTTTTAAATGTTCTATTGACAATTGACTGAGAAGAACATTGTTTTAAATCAACATTAAACATTTGATCATACAATTACACTTTACAATTCAAGAATTCATGGATGTTTTACTAATTATGTAGGATGCACTTTACCACTAACATAAAACTTTTTTTTTTCACTATGGTTGGCCATGGAAAAGGGGAGCATGATGTTGTTAGAGCATGTGTAAAAAGAGTCATTTCAAGAGAGGAGTTTTTTGTCTAAGCTAGTGTTAATTCTATTGATGCAACAACCTTTTTGATGGTCTAATGAGAAAATGGGCCACGTTGTTGAGGAAAAATCTATTGTTCATAGATATTTATGGTTGATTGAGGAATAAATAGTATAAAAATATGATGATTATATGACTATAATGGGATCATGTGATCTCCACTCATTTTGTAACTCAAATATAAGTTCTTGGACTATTCATATTAGACACTTGGCATGTTTCTATTTTACATGAATGGACTCTATTTGGAATGAGTGTGATTAACAAGAGTGGATGGATGAATGGATATATAAACCTCTAATTACAACCAACACATATCAGGTTTCACTAGGATTACAACTTATAGATATGACATTATCACATGACATTGACCATGTATCTAATCTAATGAAACCAGGTAGAAGATTAATCATTATATAACATTTATTATCAATGTTTATATTGATAGATTCAATAAAGTTTTGATTTTTGTGACACAAGGCATGTTTTTTTGGTTATTCTTGGTCTGATGAAAATTAAAGAGGTAAAAATTACTACTTTTATCAGTGTGTGGAGGAAAATAAAAAATTGCCTTCAACAATCATAGATAGAGAAAATATTGATCATCCTATTAGGTTTATGGTGTCATTGAGACTTGTATTTGATTATATACATTAAAAAAATTCACTTGTATGTTTATTTGAAGCCTTTTAAAAACATAGGAACATATTAAAGTACTTAAATTTGTTTATTGAAACAAATATTCAATTGGTAAAATATCACAAGAGGCAATTTAATAGGAATCTATAAAAAGTTTATGAGTAAGACCATGAAGACATTGTTCCTACTATCAAGATTAGAATAGATCCTAGTGGTTCATTAGATTTAGATTCCAATGTATGCTTACTTGTCAAATTTAGATGTATTTAAATTTACAAAGTTTTATTTACTTTGTAGTTAGCACATTTAAATTACATTTTTAAATACTTAATAATTTATTTTAGGTTAGCGGTGCCAAATAATATTACATATTCACGCTATTATAATTTTTAGTAAATAAATTCAAAGTTTTGAAGCTAAAAGAGGATTGATATACTTACACTTAGTTTTTATAGAAAGGGAATTATTAAGGTTGGAATGGGTAGTGTGTCTCTTATCCGGGCATGAATGCAGGCCAATAAACTAATCTTGGACATTATCCCCCACCATAAAGATTTTGGCAATGTTAGTTTTGAGCCATGAAGAACCATTGGTGGAGTTCTATGACTCCAACTTCAACTTTGATAACTAGTCAAAACATGCATTTGGGTGGATTTGGAGGTTTTGGTTGTGGGATAACATGTCATTTAGTTTTATATGCATGTTTTAAGTGATGGACTTGCACTTGTAGTTTCTAGAGGTATAAATGCCATATAGAGGAGAAGAAATTGTCTTTTCGCTACCAAAAAGTTGCATTTCAAGATGACCACTACAACTTCTGCCATATATTCATGTAAAATGTTGCACTTAAGTGCTTAATTTTTAAATTATAGGACTTATACATTCATGTGAGGGTTTCTCTACTTTTTCAAAATCACTTACAATTTCCATTTTATGTAGATCTGAAGTTACCCTAAAAATACATTTTTTATTATATTGGGAAGTGTATTATTGATGATAGAATGGTTATTTTCCCTCTTAACAAGGCATGATCAGAGGCCAAGAACCTAGTATTACACATTATATGCTACCTCATATGTTTTGGTAATGCCATTTTCAATCTATAAAGCACCAAAGATAAAATTATCCAACCCTAGTTTTAATAGTGAGAACATTTGTTGTTAGTGTTTTCACGCTCCTAAAAACTAGTGAAAACACCAATACGAGTGGATTTTGAGGTTTTGGTCATAAGAACACATGTAATTTAACTATACATACATGTTCAATGAAATTTACATTAACTTATAGGTCCTAAAGGTATACATTTCAGTTAGAGGACAACTTCTTTCATTACTATAAAAGTGTTAAATTTTAGAACTCACCACTGAACTGTGCCATAGATTCATCTCCAAGGATAGATAGATGTGATCTACATGAAATTAAAGGGACTAAACACACACTTTATGGTTATTATAGGTAATTTTGAATGACTTATGGTTTACATTTTATGTATCCCTAAAGTTATGGTAAAACTACATTTTTATTGTATGGGAAGGGTAATTTTGAGGTTAGAAAGGGTGGTGGGTCTCTCAACTGAGCATGATCAAAGGATAGTAACATGGTCATAAACATTATATACCACCATGAACATGTAAATTCCAATTCTATTCTATGAAGCACCAGATATGGAGTTCTCTAACTACAACTTCAACTTTGACAACATTTGTTGTTAGTGTTTCCATGCTTCTAAATACTAGTGAAAGCACACTTCTCGGTGGATATTTACATAGTGTTCATGGGATAACATTTAATTTTCCTATATATAAATGTTTTAATTTATTTATTTTCACTTGGAGGTATCATAGCTATGAATGTCAGTTAAAGGAGAAGAATTTGTTTCTTTATTGCAAAATTTTTACATTTCAAGACCCATGACTATAACCTTAGTAATGGATTCATATCTAAGCCTCCATAGAAATTATCTAGGCTGAAATTAAAGGTATTATAAATTAATTTGAGGATTAATATGGTTCATCCAAATTAATTAAATTTTCCATTTTACACACAATTAAAGTTAGGCTAAAAATTGCATTTTTCTTTTGTTCTCAGAAGGGCATTCTTGAGATAAAAATGGGTGGTGGTTCTCTTGACCACGATTGATCAAAGGCCAATAATATGTCTTGTATGTTATCTTACACATTATACATTTTTTTAATTATATTTTTAAGACATGAATAATTTGGGATAAAACTGTGTAACTACAACTTCAATATTGATAACATTTGTTGTTGATGTTTCCACACTATTAAACACTAGTGAAAACATGTTTTCAAGTGGATTTGGATGTCATGGTCATGGGATAACTTGTATTTTTACTTTATATACATGTTATAGCTGATTAAATTACACCTGTAGGTCATAGAGGTTGAAATTATAGTTTAAAGACCAGAACTTATCTCTTCACTATATAAACATTACATGTATAGACCCATCACTACGACTTATGCCACTAATTCATATCTATGGTTACATCAACATGATATAGGTTAATATTATAAGGATATTAAATATATATGAGGGTTCTTATGGTTCATTTAAATTACTTATGATTTTCATTTTATGCATGCCTAAATTTAGGCTTAAAAATTGCATTTTTCCTTTTTTGGGAAGGGAATTATTGAGGCTGAAATGGGTGGTGGGTCTTTAGAATAGGCATGATCAAAGGATAAAAACTTAGTATTGGATATTATTAACCACTTCAAATATGTTTTCAATTCCATATTTGATCCACAAGTCATCAAATGTAGATTTTTCCAACTTTAGCTTGAAATTTGAAATCATCTATTAATAGTGTTTCCATTCTCCTAAATAATAGTGAATACATGATTCCACGTCAATTTGAATGTTGTGGTCACATAAAAGTATGTTATTTGTGTGTGTGTGTGTGTGTGTGTGTGTTTAAAGTTATATATTTTCACCTAGAGGTGTTAGATGTATAAATGTGAGTTAGAGGATAAGAAATTGTTTCTTCCTTGTAAAAACATTACATTTATAGACTCACCACTGTAACTTGTGCCACAAATTAATATCCAATGTTACATCAACCTGATTTAGGTTAAACATAGAGGTATTTGAAATTCATGTGACGTTTCTTTTGGTTCATCTAGATGATTTACAATTTTAATTTTAAACATACTTGAAATTAGGCTAAAAATTGCATTTCATTATTTTTAGAAGGGCATTCTTGATGATTGAATGAGTGGTGAGTCTCTCAATTGGGTATAATAGGAAATCAAGAATCTAGTCCCGTATGTTATCTGCCACCTTATATGTGTTTAAAATTCCATTTTTTATCAGTAATCATCAAATATATATTTATCCAACTACAATTTCAACTTTGACAACATTTATTTTTAGTGTTTCCATGTTCTTAAAAAGTAGTGAAAGCACACTTTTTGGTAGATTCAAACATTTTGGTCATCAAATAACGTGTCATTTTAATCCATAGATATTATGAAAGTGACGTATTTTTACCTATAGGTTTTGGAGCAATAAATACTAGTTGGAGGATGAGAACTTATCTCTTCACTATAAAAAAGTTACATTTATGGACCCATCACTACAACTTCTGCCACATACTCATATCCAAAGTTCCATTTACATTATGTGAGGTGAAATTATATGGATTATAAATTCACATGATGGTTATTTTGGTTCATATATATGACCTGTGGTTTCGATTTTATGCAAGAATGAGTGGTTAGACTTCAAAGTGCATTTTTCTTGTTTTAGGAAGGGCACCCTTAAGGCAAGAATCAGTGGTGGTTCTCTCTACCAAGTGTATTCAGTGGCCAAGAATTTATCTTAGATGTTATACAATATATTATTTGTATTTTAAATGAAATTTTAAATATAAAAATCATGAGAGGTGCATTTCTCCATTGTATCTTGAAATTTTACAACATTTGTTATCAGTGTTTCTATGTTCCATAATAGTAGTAGAAAACTTTATTCTAGGTGGATTTTCTAATTTCATGGTCATGGAAGCATGTGTAATTTAACTCTACATATTTTCTTAAAGGTATGAATTTTCACATGGAGGTATCAAAGGTAGAAATTATAGTTAAATGACAATAACTTTTCCCTTCACTATAAAACCATTGTATTTATGGACCTATCATTACAACTCATATCACGGATTCATATCCAAGGATACATAAACATGATATGGAATAAAGCAACCAAGATTAAAATTTCAAATGAAGGTTATTTTTATTCACATAAATGTCTTATAGTTTCCATTTTATGCACAATTGAAGTGAGGATAAAAATGGAATTTTTCTTGTTTAAGCAAAGGCATTCTTGAGGCCATAATGAGTGGTGGTTCTCACAACTAGACATGATCAGAGGCCAATAATATGGTTTTCGATATTATAAACCACTTTTAATTAATTTTCAATGCCATTTTTGAGGCAAAAATCAATAGAGGTGGATTTATCCAACTACAGCTTCACCTTTGACAACATTTATTGTTAGTGTTTCCATGCCTCTGAACACTAGTGAAAACATGCATCCAGGTGAATTTTAAGGTTGGAGTCATGAAATAAGATATAATTTACTTGTAAAAAATATTTTAATTATTGGAGTTGAAATTTTAGGTCATGGAGTTATAAATTCTAGTTAGAGGAGAATAACTTATCTCTTCACTACAAAAAAGTTGCATTTCAAGACCCATCACTACAACTTGTGCCATGGATTCATCTCCCAACTTTTAGTGATGTGAAATTATATGAATTGTAAATACGCATGATGTTTTTTTTGGTTCATCTAAATACTTATGTTTTTCATTTTATACAGGCCTAAAGGTAGGGTGAAAACTTCATTTTTATTGTATTTGGAAAGGTGTTCTTGAAGTTGGAATGGGTTGTGGTCTCTTAACTGAGAATGATCAAAGGAAAAAACCCTAGTAATATAATTTATCTTACACTTTTCAAAAATTATCAATTCTAAATTCAAGACACAAATCACTAGACTTGGAGATCTCTAACTGTAGTTTCAACTTTGACAATATTTGTTGGTACTAATGTATTCATGCTCTATAATAGTATTAAAAACATGATTTCATGTGGATTTATAAATCAAGGTAATAGGAAAACATGTAATTTTACTATATATATACATATATATATATATATACATATATATATATATACATATATATATATATATATATATATATATATATATATATATATATATATATATATATATATATATATATATATATATATATATATATATCTCTGTGTGTGTGTGTGTGTGTGTGTGTGTGTGTGTGTGTGTGTGTGTGTGTGTGTGTGTGTGTGTGTGTGTGTGTGTGTCTAAAGTTATTTATTTTCAATTAGAGATCTTGGAGGCAAAAATTCTAGTTGGAGGACAAGATCTTGTCTCTTCACTATAAAATGATGCATTTCAGGACCTGTCACTACAACTTTTACCACAAATTCATATCAAAGGATAAATAGATGTTGTATAGGGTAAAAATATAGGTATTATACATGAAAAAATATGGTTCTTACTATTAATCCAAAATTCTTATAGTTTCCATTTTAGACATGCTTGAAGTTAGGCTAAAAACTTCATTTTCTTATTTTGAGAATGACATTCTTCAGGTGGGAATGGGTGGTGGGTCTCTCAAATGGGAATGATTAGAGGCATATAACCTAGTGCTTTAAAATACACAACACTATTTATGTGTTTTTAATTCAATTTAAGATCCATTAAAAACCAGAGATGGATTTCTCTAACTGCAACTTCAACTTTGACAATATTTATTTTCACTATTTCTATGCCTCTAAACACTACTGAAAACATGCTTCGGGGAGGATTTATATATTATGGGAATGGTAAAACATAATTTTACTATCAAAATGTTTTATAATTGATGTAATTTTACCTATTTTTCCCTTAGGTATAAATACCAGTTGGAGGGTAAGAACTTCTCTTCACTGTAAAAACATTGCATTTATAGACTCATCATTATAATTTGTGCCATAAATTCATATCTAAAGTTACATTAACATGATATTAGGTGAATTTTAATGAATTTTAAATTCATTTTATGGTTCTTATAGTTTATCTAAATGACTTATAGTTTGAATTTTATGCATGTCTGTAGTTAGGATAAAAAACTAACTTTTTATTATTTTGAGAAGGGCATTCCTGAGGCCTAAATGAGTGGTGGGTGTCTTGAATAGACATGATAAAAGGATAAAAACCTGGTCATAGATTTTAAATCTTACAAATATTGTATTATAAAATATATTTTTTATCCATAAATCACTAGAGGTGGATTGTTCCAACTGTAGCTTCAACTTTGATAATATTTATTGTCTATGTTTCCACACTCCTAAACAGTAGTGAAAACATGCTTCCAGGTGGATTTAGACATCATTATCATGGAATCTCATGTAATTTACTTCTCTATATGTGATTTAATATATTTATTTTCACCTATAAGTCTAATATGTATAAATATTAGTTAGAATATATGAACTTGTCTCTTCACTTCAAAAGCATTGCATTTATGGACCCGTCACTATAGCTTGTGCCACATATACATATCCAAGGTTCCATCGACATGATCTAGAGTAAAATTAGATGGATTTTAATTTCATGTGAGGTTTATTATGTTTCATAAAAATGTCTTATTATTTATTTTTTATGCATTCTTGAAGTTAGACTAAAACTTGTATTTCCCTTAATTTTTAGAAGGGCATTCTTAAGGCTAGAATGGGTGATGGGTCTCTTATCTGGGAATGATCCAAAGCCAAGTACCTAGTCCTATATGTTATCATCCAGCAAGTACATATTTTAAATCCATGTTACATGAGAGGTAGAGTTCTCTAATTTCATGTGCAACTTTGACATATATTGTTAGTGATTTTATGCTCTTGAATAGTGGAACATATATATGATGAGAAGTGAATAAATGGATAAAATATATTCAGTGGAGAGGGATACAACATATTTTATGAATTGAAAAAAATATATAACCACCAAAATATTTTAAGGCCTTAGGAGAGATGAGAATTGCAATCTTTAACTACTTCAAAGGGATAAAAAAGAGCCTATAAACACGAATGTAAAACATATACAAAGAGATAACATCCCAAAGGAGAAGGTATAACATAATCTCTTCATCAAACATGCACAAGTAAAATATATAACTTAATCCAAATAAGGTATGGAATATATGATTATATCATTACTTATTTGAATTGTATCACAGGTATCCACATTAGAATAGTGATAAATGGTGTAGCCCAATCATTGAAGGATAAAAACATATATCTTCATTGAAAAAAATGTTACATTTATGGATCTATCACTGAAACTTATGACATGAATTCATACCCAATGTCTATTTAAGTTCTTTGGGGTGAGATTATAGGGATTTTACATACACATGTGGGATTTTCTGATTCATCTAAATGACTTAGAGTTTCTATTTTTTATACACCTAAACTTCGGCTTATAAACTAATTTTTTATTGTTTTGGGAAGGGAATTCTTGAGGTCAAAATTGGTGGTGGGTCTCCCAATCAAGCATAATATAAGTTGAATAAAATATTCTTATATGTTATCTACCACCCCAGGGGTTTTATTATTGCTAGTTTTAATGCACAAAGCACTGCATGTGGAGTTATCCTGTTGTAGTTTCAACTTTGACAATATGTGTTAGTGTTTCCATGCTCCTACACAATAGTGAAAACATGATTCTAAGTGAATTTATAAATATTTTCTATGGGATAACATGTAGTTTTATTAAATAGATGTGTTTAAAGTGATTATCTTTCACCTTTAGGTTCTAGAAGTAGAAATGTCGGTTGGAGGATAAGAACTTGTCTTTTCACTAAAAAATAGTTGCATTTATGGACCCATCACTACAACCTATGCCACAAATTCATATCCAATGTTCTATGGATGGGATTTGAGGTGAAATGAATGGGATGGTACATGCATGTGAGGGTTCTTATGATTCATTAAAATTACTTAAAATTTCCATTCTATGCATGCTTGAAATTAGACTTAAAAACTACAATTTTATTGTTTTATAAATGGTGTCTTGAGGCTATAATGGGTTATGTGTCTCTAGAATAGGCATAATTAGAGGCCAAGAACATGGTACTCGACATTATCTACCACCCTAAATGTGTTCTAAATGCTATAACATTTGAGTCACAAAGCACTAAAACTAGAGTTATGTAATAGGTGTTTTCAATCCCTTCATTTAATCAACTCAATTTAGTTGATGTCATATAAAACTAGGGTCGATGCGCAATAGAAGACTGAAATAAGGTATAAAGCATAAAAACCAACAATTATTTGCTTCAGGCTTGTTTTTATATGGATCAATTAACCATAAATATCTAATCTAATTAAATGAATGAAAATATAGTTTGATACTTTTGAAATAAATACTCTTCCTATAATTGAAAATGATTTGAAACAAACACACTTACTAGAATTGAAATTGATT
>JARHVA010000315.1:5262500-5370000 GCA_037957365.1 Torreya grandis
GTATGTGTGAATAATAATAGAATATCATTCATGTTCACATGTGTGGAGTGAAACTAAAAAAACTTGTATCTATCCATGGTTATAATAGTCTGAATGATCATCTTAATGTACAATAAATATGTAAGAAGTGTGAATTTTTAGTTGAAGTGTTTATATGACTTGGTTGATGAGTCCAAATTCATAAAACATGCATTAATATGAATAAGTTAATGGCCCCCTATTCATTTTAGATTTGGTTCCCATTGTCTCTATTTATATAATAGCCATTTGCACATCTTGAGATTGCATGATCTATGTAATTAGTGTGAAGTTTTGATATATTATCACACTAGGGGAAGGAATAATTGGATATTTTAGTATGGTTGTTATGTGATTTAGGTAGATTCGCTATTTTTTCTTTTGGGATTGCATGGGATTTATTATCTCATGGAATCCAATCCTTATATATGTGTATGTTCCTATATTGTTTAATAATGTAAAATATGTGGTGTTTTAGTTTTGTTTTATCCCAAACATTTAAGCTAGCCAACTAGTTGGTTTTTTAACTATGACTTTCAACAATGCTCTATGGTTTTTATTACTAAATTTACTTTTTATTTATTTTTTCCTTTTATATTTTGTTCCATTTTTTCATTTTTTACTTTTTTAACATTCCAAAAAATGATAACATGATGAAATGATGAAAAATTGGGAAGTGGTTGTTATAGTTCATATGCAACACACAAATCAACTAAAAAGATGATTATTCTCATAAACTTGATCTTTTTGTGAGCCATCTACATGAAAATTAGATGGTGTAAAAACATTAATTAAAATTATCCCATTATTCTTCATAATGTTTAGGTATCTTTGGAATACTATATTTGATCAAACATGTATGATTTATGCAATAGTGTGTAATCATCAAAATTTATTGCAAAAAGATTTTTGACTGATCTACGAGACTCCAAAACTACACTGATGGAATCCAAAGTCAAAATAAAGGAATCTAGGGCTAACCTTTTCGACTCTATAACTATTCAATATTGGTCCATGGTGATCTAAAATAATCTTCTAAAGTCTCTTATCTTGTCAAAAACATAGTGCTTGCTTGGAGTGCATATATTTTCATATTTCAAGTGATATTGAAGCTCCCCAATTATCAAATATATGTCGGAACCCATATGTTTATATCAAACAAAAAATAATTATTAGTGATACCTATAGATTATACTCAAAAATCAAGTGTTAGTTTTAAAATATTATTAAAAAATGTTCATAAGTTATCCAATAATATGATCTTTTTGAAAACCTTATATTTGATATGATGCTTATATGTTTCCCCATGTTTAGAAAATCTATTTTATTAAGAATGTGTAAAAAGAGAAATTAGGAAACAATGAAATAACCTTTATTATTATTAGATGAAATTCAGGTGGGGGAAAAGTTATCATTTCATTATTGTATAGTAGTTACTCTGGACATTCACATGTCTAACATATTATTAATCTTGGGGTGGGGGCCACCATGAATGGACTTGATACTAAAACAATTAGATGAATGGTTAATTAAAATTATTTGATAAATATTGATATGGTAGAGGTCAATTGGTCCAAATATGAAATGGATGATTAAATTAAATACTTCATATTTATATGAAAACCAATAATACATACCTGGAATTTCTTGATTCAGTGTCCATGGTTCTCTTTGGATATTTGTAGGCTTAATTGAATAAAATCCTACCCTCTTATTGCATAACATTACACCTCTCTTAAAAATAATTTCTCCCAAATCTTGAGAATATATTAAGTAAATACACTTTTACAAAATTATTTACAGTTGATGTTTTTCTTGATCATCCATCCATAATTAATCTTGATAGGTGATGGTCCTTGGTGATTATTATCTTCCATTATGATACTCTAAATATGAACTTTTTCATAACTATTTTTGGTTATTGTTTGATACCATGTAAATTTATAATAATTTGCATTTTGATGTTCCATGTTATGCCTCCATGATTATTTTGTTAACACACAAATTCTCCAACATAAGTGAGCCATAGTCCAAAAATAATGGATTATTATTATTATTTTGTTTCACATGTTAGGATCTCCATAACCTTCATAAATATAAATTTACCATGTCATAGGTGAATAACATCACATCCCTTTATTACATAACATTCTTCTCGCTTAAAAATAATATCCCTCAAAATATGGGAATACAATGAGAAATTATACTTTTACTAGCTTATGTACATTTGACATGTTTATTGATCATCCATCCATTCATAATTAATATTGATAAGTGATGGTCATTTGTAATTATTATATTATACATGATATTATGATTCTAAAATTTTCAATGACTATAGTTGTTTATACTATGATTCCTTATGCATCAATAGTCATTTGTGTTTTCATGTTTTATGTTATGATTCCATAATTACTACCTTGAATGGTGTTGTGTATTTATAGGATTTACCTCATTTTATTTTTTAAACATTATTTTCATTATATGTGTGTCTTTAACTTTTTTATATCTAGTTCATTTGTCCTCTAAATATAATAATCATGGTTTTCCTCTTGTTTCTTTTATTCATATTTTTCATGTTCTTCTTACCCTTTCTTTCACTCTTGTGTTCTTATTTGTTCCCCCTGTACTTATCTTAATTTTATTTTCTTATTCTCTTCTTCAAATTATTCCTTCTAGTTTTTTATGATTCCTACTTATGATTTTATTGAATTTCTACCTTATGCTCTTGTTTAGATAAGCCCTATGATTTTAATTGTTTTTTTATATTTACCTTATGATTTTATTTAGATTATTCATGTACTTTTAATTATTTTTAATTTTTTTAATAATACGGAATACAATATGCAAACAATAAAAGGAGTGTATAAAAATAATGAATGTCATGCTCACATGAAAAGATGAAAAAAATTGGAAGTGGAGTAGTGAACAATTTGGGTCATTTAAGTAAATGGTTCAAGCACAACTTGTTAGAAGTGATCAATGAGGTAGATCAAAGATAATATGATGGATATTCACTAGGGAGTAAGCAAGAACAATCCAAAGGAAATAAACCTAATGAAAAGGGCCACCATAGAGTACATTTGAGGGAAAATAATACACAGATGGGAAGGAAGAACCCTCAACTTATGGGTATTTTGCATATGGATGAAAGGTTAGATTCAATTATAGAGCTCCCTTAAAATAAAATCTAAAAATTGGTTGGCGGTATTGTATTATATTGATTGAATCCTTAGGTAATTGTGTTTGAATGAGTGGGTTTTGAGGATAACCTAGAATATTTGAGGTTGAAAGGTTTGATAAGAAATTTTGTAGGCAGATGGATAACCATTGGTTTGATAAAATTATGGGTGTAAAAATGCTAGGGTCTAGGAATCATCACAAAATTCCTTCTAAGGGGCTTATTTATGATCATATGTCCATCAATAGAAAAGAAATATGAAATTTTAGATGGTGGCCCATACATAATGGAGGATGTCAGGCTATAGTTTCAGCCTTGATGCACTAATGTTAATCTTTTTTATACAAAATTAGGTTGATTTTCTATATAAATCTATATTTATGAACTAATTAATGAGTATTGGAAAGAAAAGTATATCAATTAAATTAGAAGGAGCTTGAGGAGTTTATGGGGCTTGACCCAATCACCAGTGAATGTGTTATAACATCCTAGTCTAGAATTCATGTGATGATACACATGGAGGCAAAAATACTAGAGAGCATATTATTGTAATCCCTAGGGGGATGTTGGGAACATCTCATCGATATGGAATATATTTCAATCTAATTTTAAAAATGTTATAAAGTATGATATGCTTTCAAATAGTGTTTATAAAAAGGTGCCCTTTGAAAAGGAAATTGATCTTAGGCTATAAAGCATGGACGTAGTCTAATACTGAACATAGGCATAATAAGTAGTAGGGGCTTAGGAATTGAATGTGGAAGCCATAGTCAGTTTAAAGGAGAATTTATAATCAAGGGATGAATTTTCACATGCTACCTTACATAAGGAGATTCATTTTATCTCTTTTGAAGCTAATAAGCTTAAAGAGTGTTTAGACTAGCAAGATGAAGTTAGGATGAAGGAGGAATTTTTTGAAGAACTATTAAAATCACAATTAGAGGATTTAGGTTGGGTGTGGGATATACATTTATCCCTAATATTTGGTGATTTTAGTGATGAAAAGGAGATTAATTATAGGGAGGTTAAATCCATATCTATAAAATATTGTTTGATTTCACTACTGAACTTTGGATCCCATATCAAAAGAGGGAGAAAATATGGAAAAAAACATCACATAAGAGGAAATCTCAAAAGGCAAGAAGTATACCATCAACTTCACTCTTTTTCTTAAAAAGTGAGGGGTGAAATACCCCTCAATGGTGATATGAATATATTTATATAGATTTTTATGGGATTGAATACCCCTAGCAAGAGGCATCTACTTAGGCATTAGTTGGTAAGTCTAGGATACATGATATTTTTCCATTTGAAAAAATAAAATTTAGATTAGTTGAGGCTAAATTTCTTATGATTAAGAGTTGGGATTGATGGAATGATCTATTTTTAGATTCTTTTATGGATTTTAGAGGTTTGGCCATCATCAGGGGTCCTCAAAAAGTCCTAGTGGGGGAATTTGGCTCTAGGCAAATTGGAATGTTTGTAAAGTTTTAGAGTATACTTTAGAAATGTCCTTTTTTTGTTTAATGTTTATACATGTCAAACTCTATGGCCCTCAATGTGTAGTTTTGGAAAGAGATTTTGGGGCATAAAATAGGTGTCCTGGGGTGGTGCACATAGTCTCAAAAGGATTTTTCAATATTTTTAACTTTTAATGAGCTAGTCGATATGCGTTCAAAAAATTAATTTTTTCTTGGATGAACTATCAATCATGTTTATGTAAGAATGGATATAGTTTTGGTTTTCTTATGGTGTTTGAGTAAGTATTATATTATGGAAATTAAAAGTATTCCTATTTATATAATGGATCATGCTCCAATTGAGATTTATATTACATAAGATAAGCCCCCCCCCATGCCCCTTCAAATTTGAGCTAATGTGATTACATGACGCATCCATTCATGATCTTGTAAAAGATTGGTTGAAGAAGACTCTTCCCCTTGATGTCAAGAATATATTTTTTATGAGCTAAAACTAATCCATATTAATGGTTGTCTAAGATCTTAGAATCAATTTAGCTTCAAAAAAAATGAAATAAAAAAAAATGTGGACCCTATGTTGGAGGTCATCAATCAAATTGTAATGATGTTAGGTACAGATGTAAAATTGTAGAATGAAGATGAATATCTCTTGGATTAGTTATATCAAATCCATCTAATGAAGGAAGTTTATTGGAAACAAAATTAATGGGAGTAGTGGCTTCAAGAGGGTGATAATAATATGAAGTTAATATATATCTCCACCTGAGATCAAAGATTGGCCAACTGTATCTCAACCATCTCCACTAGTGATGGGGTCTTGTTTGAATAAACTTTAGGAACAAAAAATGTGGTATTGGATTTTTTAAAATATTTACTTGGTTGAATTAAGACTCTCTCAGAGCTAAACTACATTCCTAACTAGTGATAGATTATTAGAATGATAAGTTGATGTCCCCCTTCTCTAAAGAAGAGATTAGATATGCAGTGTGTTTAATGGGAGGGATATGTATCCTAGGATGAATGGATTTCTAGTTTCCTTATTTAAGTTTTTTTTGGGGTTTTGTGGGTGATAAAGTGATGAGTGTGGTCAATCTTGGGTGAAACAAAAAAATTCTCATGATTTAAATTACACTTTTATATCTCTTGTGCTGAAAGGTGAGATTCAATCCACCTTTAATGATTTTAGGCCTATATCATTTTGTAGTACCATATAAAAAATCAACTCAAAATCCATTTCAATCCATATTAACTGTATTCTTGACTCCTTAATTTCTAGTGATAAATGAGGTTTCACTATAGACATGTAGATCCAAGAGGGGATTATAATCATGCATGATTTTTTACGTTATCTTCTTTGTAATCTTAAGAAAGGTGGTATTGTGAAATTAGATATCATTGATTAAAATGATATAGTGAATTTGATATTTTTTATCAAATTTTTGGAAAAAATTATATTTGATATAAGGTGGTTTATTTGGGTATTTATTTACATCTCTAGTCCCTTATTCTCAATTTTAGTCAATGGATAATCTCCAAGGTATTTTGAAGCCTCAAGAGGATTAAGGAAAGGGAATCATATTTCTCCATTTATTTTCATTCTTATGGAAAAAGTCCTAGGGTGGAAAATCTTGTTGGCACTTTCATATGGAAGATTATAAAAAATACATGTGGATGATAGTGTGGACATATTCATGTACTAGTAGTTCGTAGATGATATATTGTTTTTTAGTAAATGCTTTAGTACATGATGATTATATCATGAATAAAAAATTTCTCAGTTATGAGGCAACATTAGGGTGGTTATGTTACTGATTAATATCTAGTAACATTATTATTATATGTATATTAGTTTAGTTACTATAAACTAATACTTAAAATTATATTATTATTGTATAGGTAGGATATTAGTGTTATTTGGTGAATTAGTTGAGATTTTTAAGGGATATGAATTTCCGTATTTATAGTGTAGACATTCCCTATATATTTATTGTAATGTGTTCATATGAAACATATTTAGAGAGTGTGAATAAGATTATATTAGCATGATTAAATATTCTCTTTATTGACCTGTGGATTATACATAACTTTACCTTCATGAATTAAAGTTTTCGTAAGATCTTGATCCTAATAGTGGTATCAAAGTGTGAATTTTATTCAATGATAAAATTTTACTGATTCTTTCTAGGGGCAGCTAGTATGTGCACTTGCCTCAATTAATGAAATTCATTTATATATGTGGGTTTTTTAGTTCACATTAGTTTTAAAATCATATTATAAGTACAGAGGAGACCTTTATTTTGATATATGGGATCAAAGACAACTTGATGTTTGCATTGGTGAATACATGATTTATTGTATTCAATTTCTTGGAGCTTCCATTGTGTGAATTGATCACCATAATTCTATTTCAATTATTAAAACTCACCAATAACTTAATTATAATCTATAAACCAAGAAACAATATAATTAATTATGTGGTCAAACTATTTTAATTTACAAACATGTATGCACTATTATTGGATCGACTAGTTCATGAATCAATACATGATTAAATTTTGTATGGGATTTATCATTTCTAGGGAGCTTTAAATGACTTCCAATGCCATTCATAGTAGTGATTTGATATTATATAGTTGAGGTCTATCTGATTGGTAAATAGTGGTAGATCATGTGATTAGAATATACATTGACCATAGAACTCTAAAAACTTAAGGTTTTTTTGTAATGCCTATGTATTCATAATAAAACATATCCAATGAAATCAACCATGACATATCTACTATATTTGTAGCTATCAACATTAGGAGGACTATTTTAATTGGTCTCTACACTAAATGAACAATGCAAGTCATCCAATAATTCAATTTATAGACTTATTTTCACATAGGGGCTTCTTTATATTATTGGATAACTATTGTGCACTAGTTGATATATCATTCAATGTGGCTACAAGTTTGACATGGAATATATTTCAAATATATCTAAATATCAACCAAAGATCTACCAAATGAGTTCAATATTCAAAGGACTATGTTATAGTGACATATCAGTCCATGCATGTTAAAACACTCGACTTTCACGTAGCCATGATCACTCTAATCATGTCTTTCATCCCATCTAGGTTTGCATTGAATTTTATATGCATTACATTGACAAGTTCTCTAGAGTCTCAAGGATTTATCCATCATTTTTTTTATTACATCATATTTCTATTACAATATGTACATGGTCAATTAGATTCGATTTGTGTTTAGTTTTGAGGAATGATAATCCAATTTTATAGATTATTCATCTTAAGGAAGTATATAGAAATTATGTATGTAATTTATAAGTTAGAGGAATATATATGTACACAAATTCAAAGTGTCAATAATGTTAATAAATATATTGTATGTAAATAGTCATTTTTTAATATATATATATATATATATATATATATATATATATATATATATATATATATATATAAGTAAAAAATCTCTCTTTGTAATGGATGTAATTTCAGGTGAACGTGACATCCAGTTTGTAATGAATGTGTAAATTGTGAGGAGGAGTCTTTTAATATAAAAGAACATAAAAATAATGATCTTCATAACCATATTTATCAAGTAAGGAGTGAGATTTTGGAGGTTGGAGGCACAAGAGGTTGGAGGTATTTTAGTGACCTCTCGTCAATTGCCAATGACAAGGTTGCACCAATGATGTGGTGACTTTCATTTCAATTGGGCATAGTGTGTTTGCTTTCTTACTTTGTCTAGTAGATAAATAAGAAAATAAGTGTAATTCATGTTCTAATAATTATTATTTCCTTTTGTAATCCTTCTAAGTCAAAAAATGATGGGAATTAAATATGTACTTGCATACATGACATGGTTTATGCTAAGCCAACAAAACCACTTGGTTGGTTGTTAGCCATGGGACAAACCAGCATTGGTTGTTGGTAAGCCATGGAAAAAACCATCATTGGGTTTTTGTTAGAAATGAATATTTTTTTAGGTTTACTATCCTTGAAAAAATCACATAGTTATAAATTTAGATGTAGTATAGGATCATATTCTCCCAATGTTCACATTAAGGGTGTGTGACTAGGGACAATAATGTTAAAGGGGTGAATGTTACAAATTAATATCTAGTAACATTATTATTATATGCATGTTATCCTATTTATCATAAATTAATACTTATGGTTATAATATTATTGTGCAGGTAGGTTATTAGTAGTATTTGATTAATTAGTTGAGAGTTTGAAGGGATATGAATATTCCTATTTAAAGGGTATACATTCCCTATATATTTGATTAGATGTGTTCATATGAAACATATTCAGAGAGTGTGAATAATATTATATCATTTTTATTATATATTCTCTATATTGACCTGTAGATTATACAAAACTTTATGCTCATGAAATAAAGTTTTGGTAATCTCCTCATCTTAACAGGTTGGTCAGTGAGGTTAAATCTGAAATTTATTTTGTAAATTTGGAAAACATAGTCCAAGTACACATTACCAATATTTTTAATTTTAAGATTGAATGTCTTCCTATTAAATATCTGGGGGTACCTCTTTTTGGTGGGGCTAGAAATGTGAGGCTATGGGATAATATTTTATCTTCTTTCTTGGCTAAGATTAAGGTTTAGAAGAGAAGATGGGTCTCTTTGGTAGGTATTATAATGTTGATCAAATCAGTCATCAGTGCCCTCCAAACTTATATTAAGTCAATTATATCTCTGACTTCTAGTGTGATTAAAGAAATCAACTAGATAATCAGGGATTTATTGTGGTAAGGAGCAATGAATAAAATTAAAGTTGCTCTTTTGAAATGGGATAGAGTGTATCTCCCCCAAGATAGTGTATGTATTATTATTAGTAAATTAGCATCTAAAAACTTTGGCTTCAGGGATAAACTAGTTTGTGTTACGAATCCATTATGGAATAAGATCCTCTAGCATAAATATTTTAGTGATTTTGACACTACTAATATTATTTTTATTCATAACTCACCAAGGGATCACACTTGTGGAATTTCATCTGCAAGTGATTCCCTATCATTATGAATCATGTTCCAAAGATAATCAATAGTGGGCACAAATCATATTTTTGGGAGCTTCATAGAATGGCCACATATAGATTCAAGAAGTGTCATGTCTAGAAGAGGCAATATCCTTCTTGTCAATTGGGGAAGTAAGGTGTGAGATTTTTTGGAACCTTATCCTTGGATTGGGATGATCAAATAGAAATGAAAACATTTAGAATATGTTCATATTTTAAATATTAATAAGGAAGTGTTATGTGGTATTTTTTCTAAAAGAAAAGTCTTCATCAACTCTAAAGAGGATGTTATTCAATGGGTTAATACTAAGTCTAGAAGCTATTCAATAATTTTGGGATATGAAATATCAAATTTCAATGATGTTTCATTTCATTGAGCTAAGGTGTTTTGTTGAAATTAAGTATGCTTGTTTAAGGCTAGTGCCTTTGCCTAGTTAACAACTCAAAAAAGGATCCTCACTTTCAACAAGATTCAAAATATTGGCTTTTTAGGCTCATGTCAATGTTAATTTTATCTCTCAACTAAAGAGGATGAAAATCATATTATCTTTGGCTATTAATTTATGACTAAATGTTGTAATTGGTTATGTGCTATAGTGGGACTGAGATGTGCCAACTTGAGCTCTCTTTTAGAGGATTTATCTTCTTGGCTAGGAGGTCATTTGAAGATTTATTTTACAAATATTTGGAAGGAATTTATAGCTATTTTAATCTAGACTTTGTGGAAATAGAAAAATAAAATAAAATAAGACTAGCTAGTTGAGTAATATTTTGTGTAGTGCAGAGATTGTAATGTCGAAAGTTAGTACTACATATGTTAAAAGAAGTAGTGGGTTTTTTTTTTATCAAGTAGGGATAGGAAAATTATTAGTATTTATTTTCTCTTTAAATATCTCCTTATTAATGAGTCTAGGGTATCTATTAAAAATCTATTTTATGTAGATAATGTTGTTTGGATGCCTCTACCTCTATGAATATTCAAGCTTAGCTTTGATGGGGTTCCTCACAGCAATCCTAGAGATTTTAGAGTCAAGTGTATCATTCAAGACTATGCTAGATTCTTGATTTAGGATACTTCTTTTAAATTGGTCGATGGGAGCAATAATGAAGCTAAGGATCAAGATTTATTTTTTATATTTAAGATAGTTTTGTAGTGTGTCATTTCAAATGTGATAATCAAAGGTGACTTGATGGCCATAATCTAAGATTTTTTAAATAGTGTCAAACCTAAGATATTTTGATCTTGTTTTCCACTTATGAAGTTGTTCATTATTTTAAAGAAGTGACCTTGGTGGCATACTTCTTGGCCTAATGAAGAATTGAGCGGATAAAGTATTTAATTTGTGATAACTCTTTGGGGCTTAGCCTATGGCTCCCCCTACTATATCCAATCTCTAAGGCCTTTATTGACTGGGGTGTGTTTCATTGGTATTTTGGTAGGCATTTTTTAGTTAACAAATTTAATCATTATTTGATATGAGGTAATATAATTTTTGTTTGCATATTTTGTTGGTGGCTCAAGTTAAGGTTGGAGGGATGAAGCCATTTATTTTAATCAATGCCTTATTTAAATGTTATGTCTTTAGGGATCTATTATGCCTATTGAAGAGACTATAGATTTAGGGATGGGTCCAACAAAGTATAGATAGATTGATGTAAATCACCATTAGTGAGTCATTATTGAGAGTAAGGTCCAAGAAGTGAGATATGTCTTTTGAGGGTGCTCTTAGTGCAGAATGGATTAAAAATGTATTCACGGTGTAGTCTGAGAAAATTTTGGAGCTGATAAAAGCCTTGGTGGGTTTTGTTTATCTAGAAACTCCATACAAAGTAGAGGTAAACTCATATTTATTATTTCTTTTCTTTGGTAATTTCATGTTGGTTGAGGAGGATAAATATTTAGTAAAGGTAGTGGTAGAGAGTCTAATAAGGTTATGTTTTTGATTTATTTTGGATGAATCCATTGCATGTTTTCTATAGAAAAATTGAAATGATTTACCGCTCATGAGTAGGGAAAAAGTCTGACGTATCCCTCTTTCAATCATTTGGGAATTAGGGCTGCATTTGGTTGAAGATTTGGCATGCATTCATCAAGTGCAATGGGTCATTTAGACTCTGGTCCATTTTGGGAGGAAGATTACTATGGTGGATGTTGGTTATTTGAGGGATCCCATTTCCTTTCTTTGGGGTTTTTTAGCTATACATTCTTATAATTAGGTGTGGGTTTCAACAAGGTTTTTGGTTAGGTCATTAGAGGATGAAAATGTAAATCCACATCCTATCAGGTTATTGAAAGCCTCATCACATGGGGTGTCTTAGCCTAATAGAGAGGCAGTGGCAATGACTAGGGCTATCTTGAACTTGACTTCAAGGGTTGTGGTTAGGACTGGTTTGGCTATGGTGTTATGGGTGTTGGGTGTGGCTCTACATGAGGATATAGTCATAGATGATGCAAAAAGGGGTTAGGAAGTCCCACGACTAGGTGTAATGAATTACAAGCCCTCTTATGGGGTGGTTTAGTGATATATCTTCTCTCCTTGCTTGTTTGTGGGGTTTTTAAGGTGAAATTGTGTTATAAACTATGTTTTTGTAGATTTTTTTAGTTGGGTATTACTAGGAATATGTATCTTTGATGTTATCTTGGTCCCTTTTTCTTAGGTTTAAGCTAGTTATGACCATTCTATACCTCTCATTCCCTTGTGGTTTTGTATTTAAGACTTATGAGGTTATTTCATTCGAGTTGTACTAAGTATTATGGTCACATTTAAACCTTGATTATCTATCAAAAACACACACACACACACACACACACACATATATATATATATGAAATTCAATACTATTCACTTTAAACCATAGCCTCATTAAATTATTTTTAACATTAATATTATTAGTTTCTTAATGTCTCCAGCTAAGGCTGATATCAGAATAGGCCATTGGGTGATCTTTTGGTAGATTAAGCATGCAAAAATGTTTTCAATAAAGATGACCATAGTTGTATTAAAAAACATGCAAGAGAATGTGCGTCAATTGCTTAATGTATTATATTACCTTGCTTATCAATTATTTACTATATTACAATAGTCTCATGAAGAGGAATATAAAAAAGGTGTAGGGGGAGTTAACTCAGAGGACAACTCATATTTAAACTAAGTGTACATCAATATGGAACTCATAGGATAAATCATAGTGGTACACAATTGAACTCCAAGTGGAACTCAAGATGGAACTCACCCTCTCACCCACTTAACCTCTTATTAGACCTTAGTAAGCTAAAAATACATGTGTAGGGATTATTCATTTAATAAGTAAATGTAATAATTAACATGCTATACTAACACCCCCTTAAGTGTATATTGGGTGGAGGAAAAAATATGCATCCCAAAAACAAGGCATGCTAAGGTACCAAGATACAATGTAACTCTAAAAAAATGGAGTAAAATGAGAAAACCTAGTGGGAGAAAACTCACACTCCCCCCCCAAAAAAAAAAAGATACAAAGAAAAGAAGGTAGGACTAAAAAGTCCCACACCATCATTCCTCCTTAATAATATCATGGATAATCTATAAAATTTGGTCCCATAAAGGAGGCCTAATGAGATACCCAAGTACATAACAATGATCCTAGTATCATACAATATATGAATAATGTGTGCCTCCATAAAGAAGATAAATAAGGTAAGCACAGAATGTCACATGCTAAATGTTGTAGTAATACCCTATGCAATAAATATTCTCTATTCTTTTTAGGAGAAATAAATCATAAGCTATCAAAATACTGAGTTCCCAATCAAGTGGAATGCATGTAGGAATCAAGATGTATATCTCTTGAAAATTCTCAAATGTTTCCCTACTAATGCTGAAATGTGCCAAAGTATGCTCAGAAATCAAATGATTAACTGTAGAAGATGGAAATGAAGAAGAAAAAACTGAAGGGAAGAGACCATCTATAAAATAAGATAGGCATGCAATATTCATTCAAATATTATCCATGGGAATAGGATAACAAGGCTCAATAAGCATTGAAATTGAAGACTTATCTAAAAATGAAGCACACAAATATGGAAGATGAATTTTCATAGGAACATATGAGTTGTCAATACTCTCACTGTGTAAAATCTCACTAAAATTAGTAAAGTCCTATGAAATGCAAGTCTTTAAAGTCTCTAAAGGAGTAACAATTTGCATAAGAATAGATGTAGAATCTACAATGAGACAACTAAGATCTAACATAATCTCATCTTGTAGTGGTACCTTGATAGATGGAAGAACATTATCCACCATGAATGTATCATCACAAGAAATAGAAGAATGAGGAGAGAATACAACGGTGTAAGAAGAGACAATAGAAATTGGAGGAGGTGATACATAAATCTTAGTAATATCACTTCAAGGACTCTTTAGTATGCTCCAAATAGTGCATTGATGCTTTATATATTCCACATGTCAATGAAGATCCTTGGAAACATGTAATAATAGAGTGAAAAAACCTTGTCATAAGTATTAGCTCACTTATCGAATCGAACATGATCATTGGGTGTAGGAATATGTCCATATAAGAATGGAACATCATTCTTTTATATGAGTAAGTGTTCCATTTAAGCACACAATGAATCTTAATTATTATTCCTAAGAAGGATCATTGAAGACGAAGCAACTGGATGAGGAGATATATAAATCTTAGTAAGATCACTAAAAAGACACTGTAGATTGCTCCAAATAGTGCATTCAAACATTATATATTCTACGTGTCAATGAAGATCCTTGGAAACATGTAATAACAAAGTGGAAAAAACCTTGTCACAAGTATTATCCAACTTATCAAATCGAACATGATCAGTGGGTATAGGAATCTATCTATATAGGAATTGAATAAGATTCTTGTGTATGAGTATGTGTTCCATGAAAGCACACAATGAAGCATAATCATCCTTCCTAAGAAGGATCACTAGAGATGAAACAACTCTCGTCATCTAGAATCTCTCAAATGGGGTTGACATGATTGAGAGAAGACATCAAGGAAGTGCACAACTACACAAAATACCTTATAATAAACCCATAACATATGCTCATGAATGGGATATTTGGCACAACTAAGAATGCATTCAAGTGAGAAATTACTCATTGAATGTGAAGAGATGGTGCATGCTCTAGAGATGGACTTTGAATTGGGTAAAAAATGAGACCATATAGATGAGAACAATTAGTGCATGAACTATGCTACAAAAAGTAGTAGGGCCCATACCCCTACCACCCCCCCCCCCCCCCCCCCCACAAACAAGATACTTTATAAATTTATTGTACTTTACATAAGAAAGTAGACCAATGGATAGAGGATAAAAAATATGCACTTTTAAAGAAAAGGGCACTCAATACTGAGCTACCAAACAAAATTTATAGTAAAAAACATTTTCATCATTAATGACTTATTTAAATAAATTTCACTAAAGATTTTAAATTTTTTATCCAAGTACAGGGTAAGGTAGACTTTCAACTACTCTCTGGAATTGGCTTGAAATGATGAACCTCCTCAAGTAATCTAAAATTAGAAAACACCTTTTCTTCCTTCCCCTATGTGCACTTGCACAAAAAAAAACTCACTTAAGGTGAAATATAATAGCCACTTAAAAATAATAATTAAAATATTGCTATTTTAAAAATGATTTTAGGGTAGTTCTATTTTAAAATATTTGGGAAAATTAGGTTTTCAAACTTCACAAAGAAAAGTTGTACGATGCCACTATTATTTCCTCCTCAATCTTTGTTGGTGTAAATTTGTGTAGAGGATGCTTGGCTAAAGATGCCAAAAAATAAAATAAAAAGCAATAGCTAAAGAACAATGAAATATAATACAATTCATAAAGAACAAAAATATAATAATACAATTCATATTCAATTTAGATGCAAAAACAATAAAATATAATACAATGTAATGTCAATTTGGATGCTAAAAAACTAATAATGAAAAAAAATATATATATTAAATAAAATACAATGCAATGTTAATTTGGATGGTTAAAAAATAAATAATTATAAAAAAAATATATCAATAATTATAGAACCAAGAAAATAATACAATTCATAGTTAATTTGGATGCCGAAACAATAAATAATAGTGCAATGTCAGTTTAGATACCAACAAATCAATAACTAAAGAATTAAAACATAACAATCACTAAAGAACAAAAAAATATAAAATAATTTATAAAGACCCTAAAAAAAATATAATCGATTTAAATTCTAAAATAATTTAATATGTCTAAAAAAATTTATAATTAAAAATTAAATAAATATAATACAGTTATAATAAATATATGTGTATAAAAAGAAAAATATAATACAATTCATAAACAGTTTGAATGTGAAAACCATCAAATATAATAAAATGCAATGTCAATTTATGTGTGTTTAAAAAAAATATTAATTTCAAAAGCTTAAAACATATAATAGAATTCATAAACAAAATTATATATATGTATGTATGTATGTATGTATGTATGTATGTATGTATGTATGTATGTATGTATGTATGTATGTATGTATGTATGTGTATATGTATGTATGTATGTGTGTATGTATTCATAATTTAGAAAACAATTAATAATCAATTTAAATGTTAAAATAATCAAATTTAATATAATGTCAGTTTGTATGTTTAAATAATTAATAATTGAAAAATTAAAAAATACAAATAAATAAAAATATATAATATAATACATAATTATTTTGGATGCCAAAATAATCAATAGATAAATAGCACATATGAATAATTAATAGTTAAAAGAAAAATTATAATATAATAAAATACATAAGAAATTTAAATATTGTCGTCGTCGTCATCAAAACAAAAAATATATAAAAATAATTAATAATTAAAAAATAAAAATATATAATACAATGAAATTCAATCAATTTGAATACTAAAATAAATAATAACAAAAGAAAGAAAGAAAAAATAAATAAATAAATAATCAATTAATAATTAAATAAAAAATATATAATACAATACAATGCCTATTCAATTTGGATGCCAAGAAAGAAAAAATAAATTAATTAATACTTAAATAAATAAAAAATTAATACAACACAATGCTTAGTCAATTTGGATGCCAAAATAATCAATAGCAAAAAGAAAAAATATGTAATATAGTGTATAGTTAATAAAATATAATACAATGTATAATCGATAAAATAAAATATAATACATAATCGATTTGTACTTGATAATAATGTATGAGAAGCAATAAAATATAACACACTGCACACAAAAAAAAGTAATATAATGCATGGTCAAGTTATACTTGATAATAATGTTTATAGAAACAATAAGCTATAATACAATGCATAGTCAATTTCTACTTGTAATAATGTTTAAAGAAACAAAAATCTTGTTCATTTGTCTAATGTATACACAATTTGTATGTGCTAGTAAGTTTTATATTAAAAATAACTTTGTTCTTTTGGATATATCGATGAACTTATAAGATTGAATTCATTTTAGTAGGAAATTAAATATTAAATTATTAATTATTTTCGAATACTAATTTATGATATAGAATTTTATATATAATTTATTTGTACTTGGTAGTAAGGTTTATAAAAGCAATAAAACATAATATAATCTATAATCAATTTTTACTTTGTGTAAAGTTTATAGCAACAATAGAATATTATACAATGCATAGTTAATCTGTGCTTTGTGTCAACGTTTTATAAAAACTATAATTTTGTTCTTTTGGATATATCAATGAATCTATAAGATTGAATTCACATTAATTGGAAACTAAATCTTAAATTATTATTTATCATTTTGCCACAAAGTTTTGAATGTTATCTTCAGATTGTAGTTTATTCTTCTCCTTTTCTATCACAAGATCTTCAATGTTCTTTTCTGTTGTGGTAGGTTATCTTTCTCCTTTTTAGCACAAAGTCTTCAATGTTCTCTTCAAATGTTAACCTTTTCTTTTTTCGTCACAAGGTCTGGAATGTTCTCATGTTGCGAAAGTATAATACAATGTATAAATAATTTGTACAGCGGAATGAATGATTAGGGATACCGAAACAATCAATAGCTAAAGAACAATAAATATAATACAATGCATAGTCAATGTGTACTTGGTAATAAGGTTTATAGAAACAGAAATATAATAGAATGCATAGTTCATGGTAATAAGTTTTTATTTATTTATTTTTAAAAAGAAACTACTACATTGTTATTTTAGATGCATGACCCTGTAAGATGCATAGTAAATTTTTACTTGGCAGTAATGTTTATCTAAATAAAAATCTCTTTTTTATCCATAAACCTATAGGATTGAATTTATACTAGGTAAAAATAAATTTATTATTATTATTATTATTATTATTATTATTATTATTATTATTATTATTATTATTATTATTATTATTATTATTATTATTATTATTATTATAACTAAAATTTTAATTATTATTATTAATTGTTTATTAAATTGTAAGTTAATTTTTTTTTTTTCCCCAAAAAATTGTGAATGGAAACCAAATCTTTAATTATTATTTTTTATTTGATCAAATTAAAGGTTATCCTCCTCCATTTTTACATAAAAGTCTTGAATGTTCTCTTATGTTGTGAAAATATCTTCATTTTTTCTACAACTCCCCATTTTTTACATGATATTAGAGTTTATAGAAACATTAACCTTATCTTTTGAATATATGAAAATGTAAGATTTTAAGATTTAATTCACATTATTTAGAGATTATATTTTCAATTGTTATTTTTCTATTTTTTTAGATCAAATGGTAGGTTATCCTTTTTTCCCCATAATATTTAATAATTTTTCCTTCTCTTTTTTTTCAACAATATCTTGAATGCTCTTTTGAGTTGTGAAAATATCTGTTCTTTTTTACTAGTCTTTTTTTATAAATTTATTACGCTAATAAAATTTAAATATTTTGATATATTTTTATTTTCAACTTTATTTTGTAAACTTCATCAATCTTCTTCAATTTGAATATCTCAACATCTTTTTTCTTTAAATTTGTTATGTAGAATTGATATTTTTGTAGTCTAAAGCATAAAACTTATTATGTTGCTTTTTTTCTTTAAAAAAATATCGTTACATTACACCACCAATTTAGATAATTAATTTTGTATACTTATTGAATCTTTTGTAGTTAGAAATATTTCTTATATTACTTTTTTTAAAAATAAATATTGTTACACTACCACTCAATCTAGAAAATTATTTGATATAATGAATATTTAGAACCAATCAAAAGCTTTCTCAAAAAAATTATTGGTGAGAACTATCACATCAAAATCCTTATATAATTTTTTTTATTTTTAAATATATACCATCATCCTCTAATAATAATATAATCTTTTAAATCTAAGACATTCTATTAAATTCATAACTCATAATTAATATAAAAATATATTCCTTTGAATTTAAGATGCTTTGGTACCATCATAACTCTTAGGCTAATTTAAAAATTGTGATTTCAAGAAACTTGCATTCATTATAGCTCCTTTCCTATTACCATTACACGTATAAACTATGGGTAGGAAAGTAGGTTTATAAATATAATACAAAAAAGGAAGTTATTTTTATTACCTCGATCAGAAGATTTGAATATTTTATAATTTTTTTACATTGAAAATAATAGATATTTAACTTTGCAGGGTCAAATTTTGATGGTCACAACTTTTTTATTAATGTTTTAAATATTAGTGATGGTCAGAAATTTTTCATTAATGTGTAAAATATTTAGTCTAACTATATTTTATAAATCATTTAAAAATGTGTTTTTTAATGGTGTATGAATGAACTGAGTTAGAAAAATGTAATTTTTTGACGTATAAATAAAATTATAAATTAGAAAATTTGGTATGAAAAACAAAACTTATAAAACTGATTTATTTTTCTTTAATTTTATTTCAAAAAAAATTATTAAAAATGATATTCTCTATTTCAAATTTATATTTCTATATATCCATTAAAATTTTAAACATTCATTAATATAATCACATTTAATAAAGCTCTCAAAGATACATTTTATTAGTGGTGGATTCAGCAATTAAATAATCTAGTTATGAAAACAAATAACTTAAAGTTGACTACTTTTTTTCTCAGTGAAAAAATACAATGTATTAAAATTTGGGCCCCAAAAAAATTTCATTTAAAAAAAATACAAAACTAATATATAAAATAACATAAATGACATGTAATTTACAAAAATCAATACTCTAATCCTTATTATTAAAACACAAATATTTAAAATACATAATTAATAAATAATATAACATGAATTACACGTACAAAAAATGTTTGGTGGGCATAGACCAATTGCCTTTAATATGCAATTACAAACTCCCTTGAGATAAGTCAATAATGAAAATATTCTTCAAGAAAGGAATCACCTTACAAGATCTCCTAATGTGACATTGGGAAAATAAATTTTATTATTTTTTAATATAAAAATATTTTTTTTTACAAATAATTATTTATAATTCAATATAGTTATAATTTATTAAAACTTATACAATATTTAATACAAATAATCTTAATGCACAATATAATAAATTATTAGTTATTTTTACCACCTATCGACATCCCTATAACTTACATAGATATTAAAATCCCATAGTTGTCAGTGAATAATCACCATTAAACCTCCCATGACATAAACCATGTTTGATTTGACTTTTTTTCATAATGTCACATGATCAACAACCATGTTTGCTTAAGGCTCCCAAATGCTCGACAATCATAGCCCCAATTGCCAACAACCATGTTTTAACTAGTTTCTGGACTTCAAAGTAGTTTTTTTTTTCAAAAAATAAATCTTATCATGCATGGACGTGATGGATACATCCATTATAACAAATTTTCATATTCATTTGTTGATTGTTAAGTGTGTTTCCAAAGTTTTCTTGAATCGATTAATTTTTTTCCTTTGTAATCAATAAAACAGTTCGAATTGACATTATTTTACTAATTCTAAAATGTGATATGTAAAAATTCAAGAATATTATTTAACATGCTATTAAGAAATAATTCATTTCATAAAATTGTATTTTTAAAATTTATTTAATAATTAATTTTAATATCTTAAAAATATACATCATTCATAATTGATCATTTTTATTATATATAAATTATTATTAATTAATTTTAATATTAATATAAATTATAATTATATTAATATATTATTAATTTTTTATTTTAATAAATAAAATATAATCAACCAAAAAAATCAACTTTCAATTATTTATATATATATAATTTAATAATAATAATAATAATAATAATAATAATAATAATAATAAAAAAAAAAAAAAAATTGATTAAAAATTATAATTTTGAACACTAAAAATTTAATTTTCTTTATTAATAGAAAATCATAAGAAAACCATACTTAATAACTTATTTTATATGTTTTGATTTGGAAAGGTACATGTTATTTAATGTTAATAATTTTTTATACTTTATTTTATAATAAATAGATATGATATAATATATGTTGGGAATTTATATTTGTTATAAACTTTTTATAATTATATTGACAACTTAATTTTGTGGATATTGTATTATCATTTTATTCAATAAAAGTGTTTAAGTTTTGACCAAATAATTTATATTTCTTATTCATACTTAAAAAATTTGTATAGTGCATTTATATAAGTTTTCTATTAACACAATTTAAAATATAAATCTAACAATTAACAATAATAATTCATTCTTTTCTATATCAATTCATAATATTACAATTCAAACATATACATAACAAATTGTTTCATATTTCATATATTATCTTATCTTCAAATATATATACATGACAGATTATTTCATATTTCATATATTATTTTGGTTTCAAATCTGAAAAATAACTGACATTAAAACTTTTAATATAATTAATACAATAAAAATAGGGACTGGATATTAATATTTAGAAACTGCAAAACAATTAATATTGTAATTTTTAATATAATTATTCTAATAAAAATAAGGACTAGATTAGATATTGCACGGCCCTTAATAATAATAATAATAATAATAATAATAATAATAATAATAATAATAATAATAATAATAATTTGATTAAAAATTATAATTTTGAACACTAAAAATTTAATTTTCTTTTATTAATAGAAAATCATAAGAAAACGATACTTAATAACTTATTTTATATGTTTTGATTTGGAAAGGTACATGTTATTTAATGTTAATAATTTGTTATATTTGATTTTATAATAAATAGATATGATATAATATATGTTGGGAATTTATATTTGTTATAAACTTTTTATAATTATATTGACAACTTAATTTTGTGGATATTGTATTATCATTTTATTCAATAAAAGTGTTTATGTTTTGATCAAATAATTTATATTTCTTATTCATACTTAAAAATTTTGTATAGTGCATTTATATAAGTTTTCTATTAACACAATTTAAAATATAAATCCAACAATTAACAATAATAATTCATTCTTTTCTATATCAATTCATAATATTACAATTCAAACATATACATAACAAATTTTTTCATATTTCATATATTATCTTATCTTCAAATATATATATACATGACAGATTATTTCATATTTCATATATTATTTTGGTTTCAAATCTGAAAAATAACTGACATTAAAACTTTTAATATAATTAATACAATAAAAACAGGGACTGGATGTTAATATTTAAAAACTGCAAAACAATTAATATTGTAATTTTTAATATAATTATTCTAATAAAAATAAGGACTAGATTAGATATTACACGGCCCTTCAACAATAATAATAATAATAATAATAATAATAATAATAATAATAATAATAATAATAATAATAATAATAATTAATAATTTATAATTTGATTAAAAATTATAATTTTGAACACTAAAAATATAATTTTCTTTTATTAATAGAAAATCATAAGAAAACGATACTTAATAACTTATTTTATATGTTTTGATTTGGAAAGGTACATGTTATTT
Source organism: Torreya grandis (assembly GCA_037957365.1). NCBI lineage: Eukaryota > Viridiplantae > Streptophyta > Pinopsida > Cupressales > Taxaceae > Torreya > Torreya grandis. The sequence continues at coordinate 5,285,216 of JARHVA010000315.1, forward strand.
AATGTTAATAATTTGTTATATTTGATTTTATAATAAATAGATATGATATAATATATGTTGGGAATTTATATTTGTTATAAACTTTTTATAATTATATTGACAACTTAATTTTGTGGATATTGTATTATCATTTTATTCAATAAAAGTGTTTATGTTTTGATCAAATAATTTATATTTCTTATTCATACTTAAAAATTTTGTATAGTGCATTTATATAAGTTTTCTATTAACACAATTTAAAATATAAATCCAACAATTAACAATAATAATTCATTCTTTTCTATATCAATTCATAATATTACAATTCAAACATATACATAACAAATTTTTTCATATTTCATATATTATCTTATCTTCAAATATATATATACATGACAGATTATTTCATATTTCATATATTATTTTGGTTTCAAATCTGAAAAATAACTGACATTAAAACTTTTAATATAATTAATACAATAAAAATAGGGACTAGATATTAATATTTAAAAACTGAAAAACAATTAATATTGTAATTTTTAATATAATTATTCTAATAAAAATAAGGACTAGATTAGATATTACATGGCCCATAGTTAATATTTATAATTGTTATTATTAAATAATAATAATAATAATAATAATAATAATAATAATAATAATAATAATAATAATAATAATAATAATAATAATAATAATAATAATAATAATAAAAAAAAATTGAATAAAAATTATAATTTTGAACACTAAAAATTTAATTTTCTTTTATTAATAGAAAATCATAAGAAAACCATACTCAATAACTTATTTTATATGTTTTGATTTGGAAAGATACATGTTATTTAATGTTAATAATTTTTTATACTTTATTTTATAATAAATAGATATGATATAATATATGTTGGGAATTTATATTTGTTATAAACTTTTTATAATTATATTGACAACTTAATTTTGTGGATATTGTATTATCATTTTATTCAATAAAAGTGTTTAAGTTTTGATCAAATAATTTATATTTCTTATTCACACTTAAAAAATTTGTATAATGCATTTATATAAGTTTTCTATTAACACAATTTAAAATATAAATCTAACAATTAACAATAATAATTCATTCTTTTCTATATCAATTCATAATATTACAATTCAAACATATACATAACAAACTGTTTCATATTTCATATATTATCTTATCTTCAAATATATATACATGACAAATTATTTCATATTTCATATATTATTTTGGTTTCAAATCTGAAAAATAACTGATATTAAAACTTTTAATATAATTAATACAATAAAAACAGGAACTGGATATTAATATTTAAAAACTGAAAAACAATTAATATTGTAATTTTTAATATAATTATTATAATAAAAATAAGGACTAGATTAGATATTACACGGCCCTTAGTTAATATTTATAATTGTTATTATTAAAAAATTCTACTCAAATAAACGATTCGGAAATGAGAAAATGAATCCTAATTGGAATCCGAGGTTATAAGGGTTCATTGAGAAATGCTTTACATCGTTGATTAAATCTCAGTTCCTATTAATAAGTGTGCCGTGGGAAATGTTTAAATATTCTTTATGTTATTTACACTGTAAATCCATAAGCCAAATAAATCCATCGAAATATTAATAAGGATGGATGGTCCTCGGTGAATAAGATAAAATCTTTACAATGGTTTTATTCAGTAACTTTACACTGCCCCCTCGGAAAACATTGAAACATTCTAAAGGGGCATATTAAAATAAATTTTGAAGGAAATAAAAACTAAAGGGACATAAGAAAAGATCCAAAAAGCTGAGATCAGGAAGATAGGTAAGAGAAGTGTGAGAAGATTCACAAATCGTATATTGTTTAGAAAATTAAAGGTAATAAAAGATAGGTATGGCACTGCTTCTCATAGGTTAAGATGGTTCCTCAAAGTCAAATAAGAACCAGTTACTAATTTAAAAAAGCAAAAACAAAAATAAGAGATAGGTAAAGTTCAGATAAATAAGTTGTAATGATATAATCTATGTAAATAAAACATACATTGTTTGGCGTTGTTCACGGAAGTAGTTTTAAAACAAGTGATAAGAAAATATTTTAAGCGATGTATAGTTTTTAACCCAAAAACTCTATTCGTGGGAAATACTAAAAGAATTCAGATGCATAGTCTTTATTTACGTAGATATGGACAACAATGTAGTATTTTTTAGAAAAATAAAGAAAATAACTTTTAAATTTTATGGACGTATCAAAAAGGTTGTGGTTCGACTTGTGAAGAAGATGGTTTGTTATACTATTCACTATGGTACAAAACTTTCTATATATCTGACATAGAAGGTAAAATAGATAGGACTAGGATAATTTCCATGAAAACTTTGATGGATAGGATTCTCCCTAATCATGACAACAAAGCTTAACTGCCAAGTGTATTTTATTTAGGCAGCCAGTCACAATATTTTATAATTACAACTTTATGGTATGATTTATGTAAATTATTTGACGTAAGTACAAGACATTGAATCCACTTAAGCACTGGATTTCTCTGTGTTGCTTTGTCTGATCACTCATCCATAGACACACTTAAGCACATTACTCTTAGACACGACTCACTTACCAAAGGATCTCTATTACATTCAACATGTTATAAAGAATTAAATACACACACTCTCACACATGCCCCTAAAGGGTTATTACAATGTATGGAGAATATCTAGACTCATACAGTACCTCATGGACTAAAAAAAAATTGTGTTCTAATTTTAGAGAATTATTCTCCTCTCACACTTAATTCCTCTATCTAATTCTAGTATCCCTATATTCATGAGGTGTCTCTTCAACATACCTAAATTTTTAAAAATGCATAAGATTTTGGTGGATTTCAGTTTTTGGATTAAACACCAAAATGTTAGAAACAATCCCCTCTACACATCATAAAACAAATACATTCACATATAACTATCATACAATAACATTCGACCTCCTAAAAATAAAAAAACTCAACACGTAGGTTGAAGAATGAAGCTCCAAGTACCATAAAAAATATCTTCTACTCATGTGCAACTGTATTGGAAACTAAATTTTATGTCTTTGAGATGCTCAAGTTACACTCCAATATAAACGGTAGTTGTCAAAACACTTATTGCAGTAGAATTGTAACTCCAAATCAACTAAAACTTAACACACCACTCATGTTATACATCTTGTATGATCTCAAAAATTCTCTCCTACTATATTTTTCACTAATTTCAAGAATCATCTTATCAAGTGTCCAAAACATAAGAGACAACATAGACTTACATAAGTCTACGGGTTAACTTTTCACTATTGCAGGGAAAATGAATAATTTTACAATATGATTCTTACAAGTTTAAAATCTTATGCAAACAAAACCACTAACATAAGACAAAATAAAATCCTAAAATAACATGTATTTGATTTATGCAAAATTGCATGAACCTTTTGATGATCCTACATCAAATGGTTGAGGTAAATCACATACATGGTATAAATGGTATAACCACTCTTTTGACCGTGAAGGTTTATGGCCATGACATTCTTTTCTGAAATATTGGGTGTTTTAGTTGTTTGTCACTCATTCTCTTCCATTTCCATCTCCCTCTTGATGCTTTAAATTTTTTCATCTTCTTCTTATCTCTCCTTACTCCTCCTAATGTTGTATTTTTCCCATCATAATCTCAATCCTTTTTGGGATTACACCTACTAAAAATTATCCTCCTTCACCAAAGGCTTATCTCCACCTCTCTCTGTCTTCTTGTGGCATGAAACCAACATTCATCTGACTACCTTCAACAAGATGCCTTTTATTTCATCTCACATTTTTTTCGAGATTAAACCCACCACTAACTTATCACCTCATCCTTAAATCTTCTTGGATTTGTTTACTCACTATTCAACCTATTGTTGGATTCTTCCTTATGTCACCCTTGACTATTTTCAGTTCCTATTCTCTCATGGCTTCCATATCCTCTCTTATCACAATCATCTTACATGTGGCTTGTTAATTTATAAGAGTCTTAAAAGAATCTTATCATTTATGCATTTATTCTTCATTCACTTCTTTTTCACAAGTTCTAATTGATATGAAAATTATATGCTCCTTTGCACATTTTGTAAGCTCATGTAGCTCACATTCTTCATCTTAGAAGGCCTCTTTGAATTCCTTTGTTCTCTACATATTTTCACCTACACACTAGCTATAGTCACAAATTATTATCAAAACATGATAATTTATATTATTAATCTAGTTGTGGTCTACGTTCTCAGATGAAGGATGTCAAACAACATAGCCCATAATAATCTACACACACACTACACATAGTGGAATCAAATTTTTTATCTTCTTCTAATTAACTTAACCACTCAAGTTTTAAAGTATTCAAAGATCTTAATATTTATAATGGAAATCAATGGCTCTATAGGGTCCTCTATTAGATTTTATGTCTCTCTATCTCTGTCTACACTCTGTGTATTTTGGTAGAATCTCTATCCTTTTCTACCCTCATGGTTTGTTGGGGATCAACCAACAATGTTGATTACACTTATTAAAGCAATAAAACGCAGAATTAAATCAGAATGATAAGTAACTAGAATGCTAAATAAAAAACAATAAGAGATATAAGAAACCACCCTAAAAACTTGTATTAAACTCTTTACAGAAGCAATACAATTGAAGAAACTTCTTTTCTTCCACACCTCTCTCAGATGTACAGATCTCTCTCTAGATCTCTTTCCATCAAGAGCTCTCTCTCTCAATTACAATCAACCCCAACAACTTGGAATGATTCACATATACAATTCTGTACTGTTCAACACTCTACAATAAGCTAAGAAGATCTATCCTATTATATAATAATTAGGAAACATGAGCATACAATTATAGCCATTAGATGCACCTCCTAATCAAGGGCTCTAAACAGTCTTACTAATAATAGAGATGTGGACTTAAGACTATCACTTAATCCTAACATGCAAACACTTTATTCTATCCACAGAAATAACTTTCTCGATGCATAGGTAACTGACGTCGGTTCCTGCCTGTTTGCCTGTGACCAACGTCAGCCGATCCATGACCGATGCTGACATCTCCTGGTCTACTCCTGACCGACGTCAATTGCTCCTGACCGACGTCGGTGACTGTGTAAACCTGCAACTATCAAACTCACTCATTTGGTGAAGCTTTTAGCTCTACACCTTAACAATCTCCCACTTGGAGATAAACAGCTGCACCAGTACCTGTACAGCAACATCTTCTAGCTCCTCCATCTTCAACTCCATCATGAAGACCAATAGAAGTTGAATGAAGATTCAACTTTTCCTTTGTTACTGGCTTGGTTAACATATCCGCAAGATTTTTATCTATATGGATCTTCTCCAACTTCAACTCACCATCCTCCAATACCTGTCTTATGAAGTGGTACCTAAGCTGTATATGCTTTGTTCTTGAATGAAAGGCTGAATTCTTAGCCAAATGAATTGCACTCTGACTATCACTATATAATTTGCAACTCTCTTGATCCTTTCCAAGCTCTTCCATGAACCGTGTCATCCATATCATCTCTTTGCTAGCCTCTATGACTACAATATACTCTGCTTCTGTAGTTGACAAGGCAACAACCTTCTGCAACTTTGATATCTAGCTAACCACCATTCCACCTACAGTGAAAACATATCCTGTGGTGCTCCTCCTGCCATCCAAATCACTTGCCATATCTGAATCTACATAACCATGTAGAGAAGTATCTGAACCTTCATAGCACAAATGCCTACTACTGGTTCCTCTCAGATATCTAAGGATCTCCTGAACTGCTTTCTAGTGTTCCTTTCCTGGATTGGCCATATACTTACTTACAACTCCCACTGCTTGGGCAATATTCGGTCTAATACAAACCATTGCATACATCAAACTCCCTACTGCGGAAGAATATGGAACTCTACTCATGTACTCTACCTCATCATGTGAATTAGGACATTATTCTTTACTCAACTTAAAATGTCCAGCCAAAGGTGTGCTTACCAGTTTTGCATCTTGCATATTGAAGCGTTTCAACACCTTGTTTACATAATCCTCTTGAGACAAAATCAACCTATGATTTTTCCTGTCTCTCTTAATACACATGCCAAGGATTTTCTTTGCTGCTCCTAAATCCTTCATGTCAAATGTGTGATCTAATTTCACCTTAAGCTCAGAGATATCCTGCATGTGTGATCCTGCAACCAGCATATCATCTACATACAACAATAGAATAATATATCTACCATTATCCAATCTCTTAAAATACACAAAATGGTCAGATTGACACCTACTATAGCCATGCTCAGTCATAAACCTGTCAAATCTCAAATACCATTGTCTAGGAGCTTGCTTGAGGCCATACAAGCTTTTATTCAATTTGCACACTAACTTTTCCTTACCTTTGACCTTAAATCCTTCCGGCTGATCCATATATATTTCTTCATCCAAATCTCCATGAAGAAATGCTATCTTAACATCTAGCTGCTCAAAATGCAAATCCTCAATAGTAACTAAAGACAATACAGTCTGTATAGAAGTCATTTTAACAATAGGAGAAAAAATCTCACCAAAATCAATACCTAGTCTTTGTGCAAATCCTTTCACTACCAACCTGGCCTTATATCTCGTCTGTCCATTCTCACCTTCTTTCAATCTGTAGGTCCATCTATTCTTCAGTGTCTTCTTACCAGCTGGTAACTCAACCAAATAGCATGTTTGGTTCTCTTTCAAGGACTCCATTTCCTCAACCATGCCACACTCCCACTGATTCTTGGATTCTACCTGTATTGCTTCTTGAAAACTCTCTGGTTCTCCACCATCAGTTAGAAATAAATAGAATAATGAAGGGGAATATCGAATTGGAGGTTTACTTACCCTTTCTGACCTCCTGATGGGCGTCTGAGACTCATTCATAACACGTTGTTCACCCAAATTATCTGATAGTAATCAACCTTGGTCACTTCCAGGCCTGTAACTGGCCGACGTTGGTTCTGCCTGATCGACATCGATTACTTCCTGGCCGACATTGGTCACTATATGACCGACATCGATTTTTGTTCTGCTGACATCAGTTCCTGCTTGGCCAATGTCAGTCTCTGTGTTTTCCTTTCTGTGATTAATTTTTTTCGTGAGCTCATTTGAGACCGTCACCTCGTCTAATTCTCCATTGCTCTGCCTAGATTCATTCAGCTTCTTCAACTGATCACTATACATCACTTTTTCATTGAAAACAACATCACGGCTCCTAATTATTTTGTTAGTTCCTGGATTCCAAAATCTAAAACCGAAATCATCAGAGCCATAGCCAATAAATGTGCACCTCATAGACTTAGCATCCAGCTTCTTTCTATTTTCCTTATCAACATGCACAAAGGCTTCACAACCAAAAACTTTGAGAAATGAGAGATCTACCTTTTTACCTGTCCATGCCTCTTCTGGAATTCCACCATCCAAAGCTATAGAGGGTCCTTTGTTAATCAGGTACATTATAGTGTCAACAGCTTCTGCCCAAAACTCTAAGGGCAAACCAGCATGCAATCTCATACACCTTGCACGCTCCATTATTGTTCTATTCATCCTTTCAGCAACTCTATTTTGCTGAGGTGTCCTTGAAACCGTCCTTTGCCTGTGGATTCCATGCATATAACAATACCAGTTGAACTTATAGCTGCAGAACTCACCAACATTGTCAGATCTCAAGCACTTCAATCTTCTACCTGTTTCATTCTCAACCATAGCTTTCCAAATCTTAAAATTCTCAAATACATCAGATTTTTTCTTAATACAATAGACCCATACCTTTCTTGTAGCATCATCTATGAATGAAACATAGTACTGTGATCCTCCAATAAAAGCAACCTGAGCTGGTCCCCACACATTTGTGTGAACAAGCTGCAACTTATGCTTCTTCTTTGTTGACCCAGTCTTGAGAAAACTCACTCTCTTCTGTTTCCCAAAAACACAGTGCTCACAAAAATCTAGATCTATGCTTTTTAAATATAAAAGCTTACCTTTTGACTTAAGAATTGGCATTCCCTTCTCACTCATGTGGCCGAGCCTAGAGTGCCACAATTTTGCATCCACATCTGAAGTAGATAATACAAAAGGAGAATTATTAGTAACACAATTACATAAATAGAGAGTACCTACTCTCTTACCTCTGGCCATTACAAGTGCACCCTTGGTCACCTTCCAAGATTCAGCTGTGAGAGTTACTGTACAACCCTCATCCCCTAACTTTCTTGCAGAAATCAAATTCCTCTTCAAGCTAGGAACATGCATGATGTCTCTCAACACCCATGTGTTGCCATTCTGCATTTTCAGGTGCACTTTTCCTTTGCCAATAATTTTACAAGGCTCATCATCCCCTAAATACACTATTCCAAAATCTCCATGGATATAGTCACTAAAATATTCTCTATTAGGGGTAGCATGAAAAGATGCACCAGAATCTAAAACCCAAGATTCTATATTATTATGCAAAGAGAATATTAAAGCATCTTGTGCAATACCTACAACCTTTGCTTCTTCTTTTCCTTCGTGCTGATTGTCCTCCTTAGGCTTTGACCAGAAATCTCTGCTTATGTGCCCTATCTTTCCATAATTCTAGCATTGTGGCTTCCTGCCATTTCTAGATTTGGATCTACCTCTCACCTTTGACTTAGACCTTGATCTCCCTTTCTTGCTCTTCTCTTTTTGCCTTCCCCTGCTCTCAAAACTTAAAGCATTCCCTGATGTTTCCTCTGTGCTTTTCCTGTACAAATTTCCTCATTCAAGATTACACTAACAACATCTTCTACTTTTAAAATATTTGAGGCAGATGCAGTATTACTAACTGCCATTATTAAGCTATGTCAGCTTTCAGGCAAAGAACATAATATTAAAAGAGCTTTAATTTCATCATCAAACACAATATTGACTGAACTTAATTGATTTACAATTCCATAGAAATCATTTAGATGATTAGATACAGATCCACCTTCTTGCATACGTAAATTAAATAACTGCTTCATAAGATATACCTTATTAGAAGTTGAGGGTTTTTCATACAAATTTGCTAAAGTAGTCATTAACTCTACCGTAGACTTTCCCTGTGATAAATTAGATATCACAGTAGATGCCAGACTCAGTCTTATAGACCCAAGAGCCTTTCTATCAAGAACTTCCCATTCTTCATCATCCATGTCTATGGGCTTCTTTGCAATCCCACCTAATGGTAAGTATAGATCTTTCTGATACAGATAATCCTCTATTTGCATTCTCTAATGTTGATATTTTTTGCCATTGAAATTCTCCATTTTCAGTTTACTTTCTTCTGTCATTGCTTCTCCCACTCAAATAGAAATCCCTGCAGAAACTTCTATGAGTACCCTGTAATCAATACACACTACACAGATCTGAACCACCTGTTAGTGAACCTGAGCTCTGATACCACTTGTTGGAGATCAACCAACAATGTTGATTACACTTATGAAAGCAATAAATGTGGAATTAAATCAGAATGATAAGTAACTAGAATGATAAATAGCAAACAATAAGAGATACAAGAAACCACCCTGAAAACTTGTATTAAACTCTTTACAGAAGAAATACAATTGAAAAAACTTCTTTTCTTCCACACCTCTCTTAGATGTACAGATCTCTCTCTAGATCTCTTTCCCTCAAGAGCTCTCTCTCTCTAAATTACAATCAACTCCAACAACCTAGAATGATTCACATATACAATTATGTACTGTTCAACACTCTACAATAAGTTAATAAGATCTATCTTATTATTTAATAATTAGGAAACATGAGCATACAATTATAGCCATTAGATGCACCTCCTAATCAACGGCTCTAAACAGTCTTACTAATAATAGAGATGTAGACTTAAGACTATCACTTAATCCTAACATGCAAACACTCTGTTCTATCCACGAAAATAGCTTTCTCGACGCACAGGTAACCGACGTCAGTTCCTACCTGTTTGCCTATGACCGACATCAGCCGATCCATGACTGACACCAACATCTCCTGGTCTACACCTGACCGATGTCGGTCGCTCCTGACCAACGCTGGTGACTGTGTAAACTTGCAACTATCAAACTCACTCATTTGATGAAGCTTTTAGCTCCACAACTTAACATGGTTACTATTTTGGCAAGGTTTGCCTAGTCTACTAGATGTCTCCCCAAATTCTAGGATAATTACCTTATTTATAATCCTCCTTGGAAAGATTTGGAAGCTTCTTTTTGCCAAGTAGCTTACCAACCCTCATTTATTTATCGACCTCCTTTCCCACCTTTATCCATTCACATTTGGGTTATTCACTTGATGTTGATGTTTATCAATCTAAATTTTTATGGATGTATCATAATGTTAGGATGACATAGAATCCATGTTAACTATGATGACATTATATAAGATTTCATGCTAGAGGTTCACTTTCTATGCGTGTATGCCCTAAGCTATGCATGTGGTTCTATCCAAGTTCTTATTTCCCTTGTTCTACATCCTAAACGCTTTTATTATATACATTTATTTGGACATTTTGATCTAAATTTATTTGGTGTAGATTATTTAGTTGCATGATTAATCTAAAATTATCTAACTGTATACTCTTATGCAAGCTTTGACTATTATAGATTTCACCCTTTAGTGATTCTCTCTAACCATTACAAAATATTATCCGTATAGCTTAAATATCATATCAAAATCCCATTATTTATGATCCTTTCATGATATTTGATTGTTTATATATTTCTTATTTGCATCATCTTATCATTTGGCCTCTTGGGACTCCTTGACTAGGTTTAGCTTGCTCTCATCCATATGAAATTAACAAATTGTCATATTATGTGCTTCTCTAAATGTTTCTTGATTCACTTCACTAGTAGGCCTTCTATGTTGTCATTTTATTCCTTACTTATTTTTCACCCATGCTTTCAAAATCTTAGGCCATGCAAAATTGTAGATTCACCTTGGATGATCGTACAACAAATTCCCTAGGTAATTAAAATGTAAGCTCCTTATTACAAGTAGGTTTGGACTGATATTACTATATTGTTGATGTGGGTTTATACACAATAAAAAACCTTATGAGGTATCCTTAAATGTTTTAGGATCAATAAAAAATATTCACTCAAAGGCATGAGTTGTAAGGTATTAGGTTTTGTAAACAACTTGGTGATGGAAAAGTAGAAAGCAAAATAATTATTTTCCTCAGATGGTTTAGAAATGATGCAAGAATAATATCTACTTGAAATGGATGGATGGTAAATCTATCCTAAGGTTTTGAGGATCAATAGAAAAATTAAAAAATAAAGAAAGGTAAGGAAATAAGGGTGTTAATGAATCAAAAATACATGAAACCCTTGTAAATTTGATCTTGAACAAGGGGTTGAACAATTAGGTAGATAACTAATTAGGATAAATTTTAGTGTCCCATATATCCTAGCTTGATGCCATCTACTATCAAGATGTTATCATCTAACAATAACTTGTTATTTTCTGATTATAACATGTTGTTGTTTAACAACAACAACAACAACAACAAAAATGTAGGTTATGAAAATAATAAGAGTCCATAGCTTTTACATAGGGACTATGGACACTAAATATACCCTAATTAGTTTTATAACTACTTTTCTAACTCTTTTTTAAAGTTCTAATTTACAATGGTTTCATTTGTCTTTTATTCATAAAATACCTTTTTCACATAACCTTAATTATTTTTTAAGTTTTGTTTTGATCCAACACATCTTAGAATATATTCACCATCCATCAATTCATGTTAGTTACATATTAGACTCTCATCATATCCAAACCATGTGATAAAAATATCTGGTTCATTCAGTAGTATTATACCACCATGTTGTTTACAAAACCCAGTACCCTGCAACTTTTGCCTTGGAGTGAATATTTTTTATCAATCCTAAAACATTAGAGGATACCTATATGTTTCCTTTTTGTTCATATAACCCACATCAAAATTTTATTTCTATCAATCCAACCATTACAATAATTATTGACTATTGTTAGTTTCAACCTTTAGCACTTCTCTCCAACCATTATGCAAGGTTATTTGTACACACTATATGCCATATCCAAAATTTAATCCCATTATTTATTGACATTATATGATATTTGATGGTGTATATATTTAATCTCTACATCATATAATTATTTGTCCTCTTGGGAATCCTCATACTAGCTTTAGTCTACATCCATCCACATACACTTACATAATCATCATTTCATGTATTTTTTACATGTTTCCTCATTCAATTCACTAGTAAGCCTTATGTGTTGTAATTTTATGCATTATTTATATTTCATCCATGTGTTCCAAATCTTATGCCATGTACGATTATCTGTTCACCTAGGATGCACCTACAACAAACTCCCTATGCAATTAAAATGTAAGCTCCTACTTACAAGTAGGTTTGGATTGATAGGACTACCTATTGATCTAGGTTTTATTCACATCAAGAAAACATATGAGGTAGCCTTTAATGTTTTCAGATAAATTAAAAATATTTACTCCAAGGCACGAGTTATGGGGTATAGGTTTCATAACTAACCTAGTGGTGGAATAATAGTGAACGAATCAATTATTTTCTTTGGATGTTTTGGCTATGATGTGATTATAATAAATAATTGATATGGATGGATGGATGATGAATATAAATTAAGGAGTGAAGGATAAAAATAAAAATTAAAAAAGAAAGAAGAGTAGGTGAAAAGGTGGTTTTTTGAATCAAAGATAGATGAAACCATTATAAATTGGATATCGAACTAGGGGTTGGACAATTAGTTAGATAAATAATTAGGTTAAATTTTAGAGACCCATATAGAAAAAAGCTTGGGTGTTTGGCTAAAAATCTGAGAATGTGTTTCAAATGTATGTTGAAAGTAAGCAAAAGTTCTTTAGACAAATAGGAGAATGAAAAGGCATAATTAGGTGAGGCATGGAAGATATGTTGACATGTGTCTACATAGGCATGATGGTTGTAGAGCTATTTTTAAGCATTGATGTGCATATGTATGAATTATTACTGACATGTTGTCTTTGACAAACACCATTTATTTCTGATAGATGCCAACTCTTATTGTGATATAAAACTTCACTTATCCTAATTTTGATTGCATATTTGGATTCCCCTTAAAGAATTAAACAATTTTAAAAATAAAATCATCTCAATCCATGTTTGTATAAAAAAGCTATGGCCTCTAGAAGTTGGCATAACTTGCACTGTAGTTGTTGTCAAATGATAACATGTTGTTATTAAATGATATCAAGTTACTGTCAATTGATAACATATTTATGATAGATGACATCAAGTAAAGATTATGTTGTCTATTATTAGGATTTTTTCATTTGACAACTTTCGATCATCTAAAAACAACATGAATGTAGGTTATGCCAAATTTTAGAGTTATAATGAAAACATGTTATTATTGGATGATAACTTCTTGTTGGTAGATGACAAAAGGCCAAGAATGATGTCATTCCCTGTCAAGATGTTTTAATTTGATTATAACTTTATATTATCAAAAAATAGGCTAATACTAACTAATCACCTCATCTTTTAGCCTTTTTGGCTTTATTTACTCACTATCCAACCTATTCTTATTTCCTTCCTCATGTTACCCTTCAATATTTTTAGTTCCTATTCTCTCGTGGATTCAATATCCTTTGTTTCCACCATCATCTAACTTTTGCATTATTTATTTATAAGAGTCTTAAATTAATCTTATTCGTTATGTACTTCTTCTTCACATGGTCCTATTGATAAGGAAATCAAATGCTCCTCTTCACATCTTGTAAACTTGAGTGGTTCAATTTCTTCATCTTATAAGGCCTCTGTGAATTCCTTTGTTCTATCCAAATATACACTTACACACTAGATATAGTTAGAATCTAATTTTGAAACATGATAGTTTATAACATTAATGTTGTTCTAGTCAAGATTCTCAGTTGAGGAATGTCAAACAACATATCCCACAATAATCTACACACACACTACACATAGTGGAGTCAGATTTTTGGTCTTATTCTAATTAGCCTAGCCAATTGAGATTTAAATTATAAAAAATTCTTAATATTTACAATGGAACTCTATGGCTCTATTTGGTCCTCTAATATAATTTATGTCTCTCTATCTCTCTCTAAACTATATGTGTATATCGATAGAATCTCCTTCCTTTTCTACCCTCCTAACTACAATTTAGTTGGTTTACCTACTCTACTAGAGGTCTCCATAAATTCTAGGATAATGCTCTTATTTATATTCCTACATGGAAATACTTGAATGATTCTTTCCTTGAAGTATCTCACCAACCCTCATTTATTATTTGGCCTCCTTCACCATCTTTCTCCATTCAAATTTAGGTTACTCACCTTGATGTCAACATGTATCAATCTAAATTTTGATGGATATATCATAATGTTAGGTTAAAATAGCATCCAAGTCAACTATTTTAACCTTCTAGAAGCTTTCATGTCTAAGGGTCACTTTCCATGCACACATGCCCTATGCTATGCATGTGGTTTTATCCAAGTTCTTATTTTCCTTGTTTTACATCCTTCATGTTCTTAATATCTTTGTTTTATTTCACATTATAATATAAATTTACTTAGTCTCAATTATTTTATTTCATTATTAATGTAAAATTCTCTTATTGTATACTTTTGTGCAAGCTTTGACTATTATAAATTTCACCCTTTAGTGATTATCTCTAACAATAATGAAATATTATCATTACATAATAAATATAGTATATAAAATTTAACTACATTATATGTCATCCTTACATGATATTTGATAGTGTATATCTTTATTTTTCACATCATCTAATTATTTGGCCTCTTGGGGCTCTTCCAACTATTTTTAGTTTGCGCCCATCTGCATGTAATTAACAAATCATCATCTTATGTTTTTCTCAACACATTTAGTCATTCACTTCACTAGTCAACCTTCTATATTGTCATTTAATTATTTTTTTATTTTTCATCCATGCATTCCAAATCTTAGGCCATGAAAGATTGTAGGTTCACTTGGGATTCTCCTACAAAAAACTCCCTAGGTAATTAAAATATAAGGTCCTAAATACAAGTAGGTTTGGATTGATATAAATACCTTATTGATGTGGGTTTTACTCAATCCAAGAAAATTTATGAGGTATCCTTCAATGTTTTAGGCTCAATTAAAAATATTCAATCCAAGGTATGAGTTTTAAGGTATTGGGTTTTGTAAAGAACTTTGTGGTGGAAAAGTAATAAACAAAGCAATTATTTTAATTAGACGGTTTAGAAATGATGTGAGACTCATATCTTCTTGAAATATAATGATGGATGGTGAATCTATCCTAAGGTGTGTAGGATTAGTAGAATAAATAAATAAATAAATAAAGGTGGGGGGAAAAGGGGATTAATGAATCAAAGATAGATGAAACCCTTCTAAATTTGATCTTAAATAAGGAGTTACATAAATATTCAGAGAATTAATTAGGGTAAATTTTAGTGTCCCATATAATATCGATTAATGCCATCTACTAGAAAGATATTGTCATCTAAAAAGAACTTGTTTTCTTCTTAAAACATGTTGTTGTCCAACAACAGCAAATACAATGTAGGATATGCCAAATTATAAAATCCATAACTTTTGCATATGGAATTGGAACACTAAAATTTACCCTGATTAGTTCTTAGACTAATTGTCCAAATCCTTGTTCAAGATCTAATTTAGAAGGGTTTCATCTAACTTTTATTCACAAACCCTCTTTTTCCCCTACCCTTCATTATTTTTTATGTTTTTTTTTAATTTATTTATTTATTTTATTTATTTATATTTTTTTATCATCCACACCTTAGGATATGTTCACCATCCATTCATCCAAGTCAATTATATATTATACTCATATCATATCCATGAAATATGAGGAAAATAATGTCTTTATTCACTACTAGTCCACCACCATGTTTTTTAAAAAACCCAATACCTTGCAACTTGTGCCTTGGATTCAATATTTTTTATCGATCCTGAAATATTATAGGACACCTATAAGGTTACTTGGTGTACATAAAACCCACATCAATAAGGTATGTATATCAATCCAACCAATACACATAAGCTTTTACTAATGTCATTTTCACCCTTTAACACTTATCTCCAACCATTATACAAGGTTACCCATCCACACTATATGTTGTATCCAAAACATAATCCCAATATTTACCAACCTTCCATGAACCTTGATGGTGTATATATTTATTCTTTGCATAATATAATTATTTGGCCCTTCAGCACTCCTCTGATTAGATTTATTCTATGCCCATCCACATGCACTTACCAAATCACCATTCATGTGCTTTTCTACATGTTTCTTCCTTAACTTCACTGGTAGGCCTTCTATGTTGAAATTTGATGCACTAGTTATTTTTCGTCCATGTGTTCCAAATATTTTTCCATGTAGGATTATTTATTAACCTGGGATGCACCTACAGAAGACTCCTTTGGTAATTAAAATGTAAGCTTGTACTTACAAGTAGGTTTGGATTGATAGAACTACCTTTTTCATCTAGATTTTATTCAAATCAAGAAAACATACAAGGTAACCTCTAATGTTTTTTTATCAATGAAAAATATTTGCTCCAAGGCATGAGTTGTAGGGTATTGGGTTTCATAAATAACTTGGGGGTGGAATAACATTGAATGAATCAATTATTTTTCTCAAATGGTTTGGATATGATGTGATTATAATATCTACTTGAGATGAATGCATGGATGATAAATCTAGACTAATGTATGGAGGATCAAAATAAAAATTAGAAAATAAAGAAGGGTAGGAGAAAAGGAGGTTTTGTGAATCAAAGATAGATTAAACCCTTGTAAATTGGATATCAAACAAGGGGTTGGATAATTAGTCATAGAACTAATTAGGGTAAAGTTTAGTGGCCCATATATAAATGAGTTTGGGTTTTTTGGTCATACTCTTAGAATGTGCTTCAAATGTATGGTGAAAGTAATAAGAATTATTTTATGGAAATATGAGAATGAAAAGAGACAATTAGGTGAGGCATGGAAGATATGTTTTCATGCATCTTCATAATCATGATGGCTATAAATTTATTTATAAGCACTGATGTGCATATGTATAAATAGTTACTGATATTTTATTATTGGCAAACACCAGTTGTTGCTACCAGATGCGAACTCTTGTTATGATATAAAACTTTCCTTACCCTAATTTTTATTAAATATTTGGATTTCACTTGAAGAATTAAGCATTTAAAAAAATAAAATCATCTCAATCCAAGTCTGTATGTAAAACTTATGACCTCTAGAAGTTTACATAACCCACATTATAGTTATTATCAAATGACAACATCTTGTTATCATATGATAGAAATTTATTATTATATGACAACATATCGATGTTATATGAAAATAAACCAATATTATGTTTTTTGTTATCATGATATTTTCATCTGAAAACAAATTTATATCATCCAAAAATAGAAATAATGTAGGTTATGCCAAATTCTAGAAGTCATATGATAACAAGTTGTTATTGGATGATAACTTATTGTTGGAAAATGATGATGATCTGGGGTTTATGTCAATCATCATCTAGATGTTTTCATTAGACATTAACTTTATATCATCAGATAGTAAACCATTACTAACTGATCACCTCATCCTTAAACCTTCTTGGATTCATTTACTCACTATCAAACTAGTTCTTGGATTATTCCTCATATCACCCTTCGATATTTTAATTTATTATTCTCTCATGGATTTCATCTCCTCTCTTTTAACCATGATATTACTTGTGTCTTGTTCATTTATATGATTCTTAAAGGAATATTCTTCTTTCTACACTTCTTATTCATATGGTTTAGTTGATATGCAAATCAGATATTCCTCTTCACATCTTGTAATCTCAAGTGGATTCACTTTAATCATCTTCGAAGGTCTCTTTAAATTCCAATATTCTCTCCATACCTACACCTACACACTGGATATAGTCACAAACTAGTTTCAAGACATGATAATTTATAGTAATAATGTATTTTTGGTCTAAGTTATTAGTTGATAGATGTCAAAAAATATATTGAACAATAATTTACACACACACTACACATAATTCAGTCAATTTTTTTGTCTTATTCTAACTAACTTAACTAGTTGAGTTTTGAAGTATTCAGAACTCTTAATATTTACAATGGAACTCTATGTTTCTATCTGGTCATCTAGTAGATTTTATGTCTCTTTATCTCTCTCTACACTATATGTGTACATTGGTAGAATATCCTTCCATTTTTACTCTCCTGGATACAATCTGATAGGCTTTGCCTAGTCTACTAAAGGTATCCCAAAATTATAGGATAATGCCCTTATTTATATTCCTCCTTCAAAATATTTTGAAGCTTATTTCCACCAAGTATCTCACCAACCCACATCTATTCTTCAACCTCATTTCCCACCTTTCTCCATTCAAATTTGGGTTAGTCCCATTGATGTTGGTGTGTATCAATATAAATTTTTAATGATATATCATAATGCTAGGATGACATAGTATCCATGTTACCTATGTTGACCTTCTAGAATCTTTCATGTCAAAAGGTCACTTTCCATCATGTATATCGTGAGTTATGCATGTGGTTTTATCCAAGTTTTTATTTCCCTTGTTCTACATCCTAAATGCTATTACTATATATGTTTATTTACAAATTATGATATAAATTTACTTGGTGTAGATAATTTTATTGCATACTTATTTTGATATTACTTTGACTATATGCTCTTGTGTAAGATTTGACTATTAATGATTTCACCCTTTAATGCTTATCTATAACCATTACAAAATATTATTCTTACACACTAAATATTTTATCCAAAATCTAATCCCATTATTTATAATCCTTCCATGATATTTTATGGTGTATACCTTTGTTCCTCACATCATCTAATCATTTGGCCTCTTAGGACTCCTCTGACTAGTTTTAGTTTTTGCTCATGCACATGGGATTAATAAATCGTCATTTTATTTGATTCTCTACATGTTTCCTCATTCAAATCACCATTAATCCTTAGTTATTTTTATTCATTCACCCCAAATCTTAAGCCGTGCAATAATCTAGGTTCATCCAGGATGTTCTTACAACAAACTCCTAAGGTAATTAAAATGTAAGTTGCTAGTTAAAAGTAGTTTTTTATTGATAAAACTACCATTTTTATGTGGGTTTTACATACACTAAAAAACCTTGAGGTATCCTCAATTTTTTTAGGATCGATCAAAAATATTCACTCCAAAGCACAAGTAATAGGTTATTGGGTTATGTAAACAACTTGGTGGTGGAAAAGTGAAAAAAAAAAAAATTATTTTCCTCGTATGGTTTGTAAATGATGTGACACTAATATATACTTGAAATGGATGGGTGGATGGTGAATATATAATAAGGTGTTGAGTATCAAAAGAAAAATAAATAAAGAAAGCTAGGAAAAAAGGGGTTAATGAATTAAAAATAGATGAAACCCTTCTAGATTGGATCTCAAACAAGGGGTTGAAAAATTATCTAGATAACTAATTAGGGTAACTTTTAGTGGCCCAATCACCTAGCTTAATTCCATTATATATCAAGATGATATAATATAACAACTTGTTGTCTTTTGTTAACATATTGTTGTCTGACAATAAAAAAAACAATGTAAGTTATGCCAAATTATAGATGCCATAAATTTTACATATGGATTTGGGACACTAAAATTTACCCTAACTAGTTCTCTAACTAATTTTACAACTCTTTTCAAGATTCAATTTAGAAAGGTTTCATCCAACCTTTATTCAGAAACCCCCTTTTTGCCCTACTAGTCAATCTTTTTTATGTTTTCTTTCGATCCTCCACACCTTAGGATATATTCACCATCCATCCATACATGTCAATTACATATTAGACTCACACTATATCCAAACCATCTAAAGAAAATAATTACTTTGTTAACTACTATTCTAACACCAAGTTGTTTATAAAAACCAATACCCTGTAACTCATTCCTTAGAGTGAATATATTTTATCAATCTTAAAATATTAAATGATACCTCTAAGGTTATTTGGTGTGCATAAAACTGACATAAATAAGGTATTTATACTAATCCAACCATTGCACAAAATCATTGACTATTATATGTTTCACTCTTTAGCACTTCTCTCCAACCATTATACAAAGTTATCCATGCACACTATATGTCGTATCCAAAATGTAATCCCATTATTTATCAACCTTATATGATCTTGGATGGTGTATGTATTTAATATTTTCATAATATAATTATTTAGCCCTTTCGTACTCCTATAACTAATTTTAGTCTATGTCCATCCACATGTTCTCACCAAATCATCATTTCATGTGCTTTTCCACATGTTTCCTCCTTCACTTCACTAGTAGCCCTTCTATGTTGTAAATTGAGGTATTAGTTATTTTTCATACATGTGTTCCAAATATTATGTAATTTAAGATTATTAGTTCACCTGGGATGCACCTAAAATAAAGTCCCTAGGTAATTAAAATGTAATATCTTACTTACAAATATGTTTGGATTCATAAAACTAAATTGTTTTAGATTAAGGTAAAAATAGGTTTTGAAGGGGCCCCAAAACCCTATACATCAGAAGATAGATAAACCTTAAGCATTCCAGAATACACAAAAGCCAAGAAACTACTTAAGCAAAACCAATTAACTAGGAAACTGAAACCAGCAAACAAAATGCTGAACAAACAATAAAAATTATTTTTTACAAGACCGAAGCTTCATATCTAGAGGGGGGACCAAGGGCTTAGACTTCTTCCTCTTAACTGTAGTCCAACCATCCTCTACCTTAGCTGCCTCAGCAACCCAATCCTCAGAAGGCCTAGATCCATGAAGTCCAGGGGGTGTTGAAGCCTCAGCAAAATCCTTATGAGAACAAGCCAGCTTCTGGCTCCTAGGAGAAACCTTCAAAATAGGTGGAGGAACCACCACCTCCTCTGAAATCAGTTTAGGGAGATCACAAAATCCAATCTCCGTAATACCTTCAATAGGATCCATCTCCAGTGGAGTCTCCTTATCTGTCGATTCAGAATGGCTACTCTCATACTCTGAATCAGTCGTATCTTCACCAAGTTGTTTAGCAAAATAGTGTTCATGATCAGCTTTAGACCACCAAGAAGGTAAACTTATGGGTATGGATTTCCCTGCAGTACACCGCACTTCAACGTGCCCTGTCTGGTGACACTTTCTACATCGAAAGGGTAAACCTTCAAAATCCAACCTTTGTATCCAAGAACCCCTAGGGGAGTCCAGACAAATCACCTCAGGAAGGCCCTTTGAAACATCCACCTCAACCATGAGGCGAGCACAAGTCGAGCGGTAAATCCTCTTAGTTTCATCATCCTCAAATAAAAACTCCCCTATAGCATTTCCGATGGTTTTAAACACCGCTTCTTGCCATAAATGTATTGGTAAGTTTGGGAGCCGAACCCAGACCGGGATCTTATTGAATGTTTTCGTGAGAGGATTGAAGTCCTTATGCCATCGTTTAGCCATAAGAGGGAATTTACCCTGTAATAAGAGATTGCTATTGGACATAATAGTCTGCCTGTCATTAGAGATTTGGAATAATGCTACGAAAAAACCTTTAACACAAGGGAATATTTCAACATTTCCATCGATCAGTGGCAGCCAGGTATTGGAGATCCAGCCATGTAGATCTACAAGGGAAGGCCAGCAGCCACGAAATCTACAAATAGCCCCAAACTTTGAAAAATAATCTACCCGATTAAAGATTGCTTCAATAGTATCAGGATCAAGATTAACCCTGACGGGATTTAAAACACTTACTGGTGAAACACACGATCTCCTAGTAGAAGCTTGATCTTTCCCATCATGTATTTTGGCTTCATAAGCAGCCACATCCGCATAAGTCCTTCCCTTTGATCCCAAGACAGAACCAAAAATAGGGGATTTTGCTATTTTCTTTTCTGGAAATAAACCTCTTCCCGCAGAAGAGTGGGCGCTCAAGATTCTTACCCCTTTCCTAGGTGGAGTCCCTTTCGAAGCATGATCCGCTGCCACACCATCCACCGAATCAACGGTAGCCTAGTTCAGATTTTGGGTACGCGCACCAGGAAGCGCGCGCTCAGCATTCAATGTTACAGGGTTCAAATTCTCCATGCGCGCGCGCATAAAACTAAATTGTTAATTTAGGATTTATTCACACAATAAAATATAAAAGGTTGCTTGTAATTTTTTAGGATCAATGAAAAATATTAAACCCAAAGCACCATTTGGAGGGTATTTGATTTTGTAAATAACTTGGTGGTGGAGTAGTATTGAAAAAATTGATTATTTTCCTTAGATGATTTGAATATGATTTGAGTATAACATCTAAATGATATGGATGGATGATGAATATATACTAAGGTGTAGAGAATCAATAAAAAAATTTAAAAAGAAAGAAGGGTAAGGGAAAAGGGTTTTTTCAAATCAAATATTGATGAAACCCTTATTTAATTAGATATAAAACTAGAGGTTGAACAATTAGTCAAATAAATAATTATGATAAATTTTAGAGACCCATATATATATGAGCTAGAACATATAGTAAAATTTGGAACTAGAACATATACGGGCCCAATTTGAGTTTTCAATAATGTGTACTTTAAATTCCGATATTGAGTGCCTTGTAGAGGTGTTAATGGTGTTTCACAACATTAGTTAGTTTATTTTTTGCCTTTATTTATAGTTACAAGGTAAAAATATCTTAAAAATAAATATCAATGGTTTCATAATTAGTAATAGGTATGTTGAGCATTTGTGAAATCTTATCCATACACTTTTAATGCATAACCATTGTATCTTATCTATATGCTCCTATGATCTTCCACTTAGAAAAATATATCAAATCCATGATCTCTTGATTATTATTGTCCATTACTCATTGAATTTCAACATGGAATCTATCAGTCATAGCTTTAAGTCGACTTTCAAAAAATATCTCAATGACCAATTACTTGAGAGGAATATTCATGCATAAAACTATCATGTGTTTCAAAATAAATATGGTCCTTATTGAATAATATATTGTTGTAATAAATTTCACATATATTGATGCCAATAAATCAAATTATATATCTTTGTGTTCATGTGACTTTTTTCCTATGCAACTTCTAGTGGCATTATTAAATTTAGATGAGTGTAAGCCTATTTTCTAGTAGTCCGGCTTAGATATTTCAACCTACCTTCCATATATTTCATTTTATTATACAATTAGGATACTTCTTCCCATTAAGGTTAGTATTTATCCATTTTATACCTTATTGGATTAGGAATTTCATACAACATCTTAGTTTCACTTTGCATATTGTCTATAATTTCCTTAGGAGCTTGAATAATATATGCTTGTTGTAATTTAACCCTAGACTAGTCATAATTCCTAAACATTTATCACTCTTTAATTCATAAAGCTTTATGGATCCTCCCTATATTCATATATATATCAATGATTGATCTTTCTCTTCTTTGTTAGAGATCAAATGTCCTCTCTCTACTCTAGTCCAACATTCTCACCTTATACCACCATTGTTTTTCTTTTAAATTTTCTCAATCTATTCATTTGTATGTCAAAATAAACTCATATTATTGGCTACTCAATGATTATTAAATCTTATCTTCATGCCTTCTCTTATTTTAACTTGTGAATCCATGATGGGATATGCATCATATCTTGTGGTTTTGTTCTCTTTGGGGATGCAGATGTGGAAGAAGGATATTATACTGGATGACACATTAAAACTATAGAAGGATGGGTATTAGGATAGGGTATAATTAATTATTGAAAGGAGGGAATGGATTTTCCCCAGCTAATGGCCTTCTTTTGGGCTTATTTTTTTATAATATACTTATCCTTAAAGGTCTTATGTGTTTATAATATAGTTATCCTTACCTAGTACTCTATGCATTCAAATAATAGATGAATGTATCTAGGTAGCTTATTCAACTAGAATAATGAGTTATGTGGATTGTCTAATCGATGTATATCATTTAGTTAAAATACCATTAGCCACCAAATTTTCAAAATGCATCTATTTCTTTAGTTCAATGGGTTGAAGGCCAATCTAACTAAAACATTAATAAGTCATATGGGTATTAAGAAAATTTTGCTTATAATCTAGGACTATTATGTGGGCAAGCCAAGTAATAAAATAAATGGTAGGAGATCATTATTAGGATGATTAATATGAATAAAATCCCAATGTTCTAGACCTTAGCCCATGGTAACAAAAATAAGTATTGTGGCTACCTAGGACATATTTAGTTGGATTAATTAATGTAAAGTATTGGTGGTCCATATTGTATTTACTACATTAGTGGTAAATGAAAAATTCACCAAATAATGTACAATTTTATTAATCACATTTTAGGGCAGAGTAGTGTGGATAATTCCCATTATAGTTGTTAGCTTTATAGCCTGAAATGGAGAGCTAGGAGGTGTAGTTGATAATGATCCAGCTAGGACTTATCATTTGGATTTTGACTCATGTTTTATATATAATTATTTATTTGATAAAGTCTTATCTAAAAATGAGTCAAATTTTCCTTGATCAAGCTATTTATAATCTCCACATATCTTTGTTTCCTTAAATTATCTCTTCATCTTTGTCTTCATCTATTACCTCAAAAAGTTTGGGTCCTTTATGTTTTGTGTCTTCTTTAAACAACCATTATTCTTCTTCATCTTCATCACATATTTAAATATCTCTACTCCTTATTTCACTTTGTCCTCTCCTTCTTTTAAATTTCATTCTATTATTTATTGGGATACCCTTAAAAATCCTCATATAAAGGGCATCATCTAACAAAAAAAACCTTAATATAGCCTTTTTTTATTTTAAAACCTTAAGATACATAGGAGATTTAATGGGATTCCTAGGATGATTAATAGTTATTCTTAAAGTAAGTGGAGTGAAGGATGCAGGGAATATAAGGGTGGAAGGTGGAAGTGAAGTGGGAATGGATGTAGCCATGGTATGGACTGGTGATGGAGGAACAACATTGATAGAAACTCAAGATAAAAATGAAGGGAGGATTACCTATTGCGTAATGGTTAATGGAGTAAAGGATGAAAAGTAGATTAATCTCTATTTAGATATGTATATTTATTTGTGGTATCTATAAGTAGAAGTGGAGTAGCAGCGATTGAAGGTTTTAGAATATTTTACAATACAAAGTCTATGTTGAAGATTTTCCTCCATAGACAAACTTGTTTCTTCATCTTGATTAGTTTTTTTTATGATTGTGTCTTATAAAGAGAAGCATGAATTGGTGTACAGGTCCATTACTCTCTACTTATCCTCTTGGTTGATAGGCCAGACCATGGAATGTCAATTTATAGTATTTGATAAATATAAAACTATCTTCATAACTCAATTAAAAATGAGCAAAGCATTAAAAATGTATGATCCAGGGAATGGATTATCATTTCATATTCAATAAGTCCTTACAGCTTCCTACGGGACTCTTGAGCTATAGACTTCAAGATAAAAACAAAATATAACTATTCGTAGGAATTATGAAATAATATGTACAATAATTTAGCATTTTTCCATTAATTTTTAGCATTGGTTGTGAGCCCAAACATTCCTCTAAAATTTTATTTTTTTTGTGTCCAAGCACTTTGGTCAGGATGTCTTTTGGTTGATCTATTTTAGGGCAATGTTTCAATTTGAAATTTCCACATTTCACATAATGTTAAATTAAATGAATTTTTTTATTGATATGATTGGTTTGGTTGTGAATGATTTGATTATTTTCCATCTCAATTGTAGAAGTGTTGTCAGCCATAAGAGCTATCAACAAAACCTACAGTTCCTACCATTTTAGGCCATATTATATCTCTAGTTTCAATAAATAGATATATATTCTTATTTTGCATTGTTATCACTGATTGCTTCTTGGATTTCTAATTGACAATTGTTGTTCCCAAATTCATCTGAAAATATGTATTGGAATTTCCATCTTCATGATCACAATCATAGTCAAAATTTGAATACCCAACCAGTTTGAAGTCTCCTTCCCTAGAGTATCTATTCACAATATTATGTGTTCCTTTGAGGTATTTGATGACTCTTTTCACTTCTACCAAACAACTATCTCTAGGTTACTACATGAATCTTGAAATAACACTAGAAATAAAGACATATATGGTCTTGTTTTATTCACATAAATTATACTTCTAATGAATTGTCTAAATATATTGGAATTGACCAAATATATTATATATTTGAATGTCAATTTAAGATTTTATTCCATGGGCATGCTAAGAGGACTAAAATTTTTCATTATAAACTTGCTCATAATGTCATGAATTAAATTATACTAAGTGATGAATAATTTTTTTGGTTTTTAAATGACTTCAATACCCAAATATTAATGAATATAACCCATATTACTCATTTAAAATATTATTATCAAATAGTCTTTTAAATTTGTAGTGTACCATTCATTTTTCATTGTGGTCCAAAAATCACCAACATACACCATCAAAAATACATTTTTTTTGATAAAAAGAGTTTCATATTCAAACCCAAAACATTTAAGTTTCATGTTCATTAGGTGCTCATCTATTTTGTCCTAACATGCTTGAGGGGATTGTTTCAAACCATACTATATTTTTTCATGTTTGCGCATCTTATCCTCTTGGCCATTTACTATAAAACCTTAATGTTATGTGATGTAAATAGTTTCATTGAGGTCACCATTCAATAATTAAAAATTGACATCAATTTGCTGTACTTTCTATCCATTTTGAGATGCCATAGCCAACATGGTTTGAATGGTGGTCCATTTTATTTTAGTGCAAAGGTTTCCTTGTATTCAATTCCTTATTTTTTAGAATATCCCTTTGCAACAAGCCTTAATTTGTGCTTGTCAAGTGATCCAAACCTCATATTTGTTGTAGTAGACCCACTAGTAGATAATAAATTTCTATCCATATGGAGGATCAATTCATTTACAAGCCCATTTTTTACCAAAGCACGCTCCTCATCTTCCATTTTTTTCTCCAATATTCAAGCTTCCCAACCTATTTCAATGATGTTGGTTTTAAATCAAAATCAACATTGAGTTGTTTTTTTGGAGAATCATTGAAGGTAAATTTTTTAATCTTATATAAAAATTTATCAAGTCACTTGTCTGATTATGATGTGGATCCATGTCCACTTCTAATACTTATTTTCCCAACATCATCAAGTTTCACATATTTCAATTATTGAATAGCTGATTTAGGCATCTATTTATGTGCTTACTTTCTTCAATTTCATCCTCTAAAGTTACATCACTTTATACCTATTATTCTAGTGGTCCTTATTCATTGTTTGATGAATTTTCACTCTTTCCTTTAGGAGGAGTTTCAATATCATGTATAGGAGATAATATAAAATCAATAGATTTCCAAATGTACTTCCCAAATTCATTTTTTTCGACATCCATATTATTTATAGACTTCAAACTTTGTATACTTTTCAAGTTGACTTGGTTGCCAATAAATGTTCTCTTTGTCCTTTTTAGTCACATAAAATACAACTTCTCTTGCAACAATAAACTTTGTTTATTTCTCATCATATAGACTATATGCATCTAAGGATTTAAAATATCCCAATACGATGCATTTCAAACTGCTATGGTCCAATATATTTATTTTCTCCTTTGGAATAAATTTATAATAAGTGGATCCAAAAATAATATGTTACACTAAAGAAATATGAGCACACCACATCTTAGATGGAGTCTTGGATTCAAGAGATATTGATGGTTATCTATTGCACAGTTATATGTGTATTTTTAGTTGTTTCAGTCTAAAAGTGAATATTTACCCCATTGTATTAAAACATAGCACGTACCATATTCATCATAATTTTTTTCATCATTTCTACAACTTCATTTTGTTGCAAAGTGTAAGGAACATTGAGATTGTGTTTGATCCCATTTTTCTTAAGATAGGATTAAAACTTATTTAAAGTGTATTCACCACCATTATTTTTCTTGAGTGTCTCAATGTGGTTTGAGAGTCTTGAAGGTTTATGATTTTTTATTCAAAAATTATATCCAAGTCATCATGCTATAGTGATCAATGAACAACATGAAGTACTTATGACCACTAGTAGACAGGATTGGAAGAAAACACAAGCCTTAGTGAACCAACTAAATTTTTATATTAGCTTTCCACATTGACTTTAGGAATGGTTATCTTTCACATTTATCAAACATGTAAGCTTCACACTTTCCACTTAATTTTGACAATAATGTAGGAATTACGATAACACCATTCTTTTATAATACATGAATGTTTTTATAGTGAGTGTCCCTGAATCTAGCATGCCACAACATGTTTGAAAATATTTTGTCTTATATGAGATGATCATTATTACTTAAATTTGAAGGATTGCCCATGAGTTTGAGTAGTTTCCCTTCCTCATATCCAGTCAAGATGATGACATTATCACTTTTTATGATAATAGTGACATCATCATTATCCAATAGGATGGAATGACCTTCTTGAAAAATGAACAATAGGGAAAACAAATTTCATTTCAATTGAGGAAGGTAGAGAACATTTCTTCATTTGAAATTTGGAAGCCCTAAACACTTCAGTCGTATTGTACCTCTTCCTTGTGGTTTTAGACTTGATCTACATGTGAGGAATATTGAACCATAAATTTCTTCACTAAACACTTTAAATAAGTATTTTCAGAAATTCATATGTATATTATCTCTAGTATCAAGACCCCAAGCATCAAAACCTGAATAATTTATGTAGACATTACTTGATTCATAATATATACTTGAAAATACATATTCATGTGTGAATTGGGAAGAGTTTGACTCTTTTTATTGTTTATTCAAATTTACCTCTTTCACCTGACATTATGATTAACTTTCCCCCATGGAGTTATGCATTCATGAGTCTAATGGTTTCCTTTTCTGTCTTACTATTCAAAATATAGGTTTTGTTTATCATCTTATTTTTTTAACCACCTTGATTTTAATTTTGTCCAATTTTTCACTTGTACTTATTTTTGTTGTTGATATTTCCTTCCTCTTTGAAAGATATGGCCATGTTAGATGTTTTAGAATAATTTAATTTGACATATTACACACTTTTGCTATTGTGGACTCATATTTTTTCTATATGACTTTTATCTTTATGCCATACTTTCAACCAGTTGAACAAATGTGAATTTTCCACTGATTTATTTCTTTTTAGTTTTAATAGTTATGAACAAGGAATTTTATTAATTTAGTCATATAGATTTCAATATTGACACATGTTACTTCTATATCATGTTTTATGGCATGTACCTCTGAATATAATCTCATCACATCACCATATTTCAACTCAAGTATGAAAAATTCATATATAACTAAATGAATTCCAACTCTAAGTGAGAGTCACATAACTCATTAAATTTGTGAAATTATTTCCATGGATTAATTCACCTATTAATATGATGAAACACAACTCTATCGACTGAGACCCTCATCAAGGCCAATTATTTATGGTTTTTATACTTGCCTGTCTGAATATCCTTTGCCTTTCCTATTGCCTCAACTAACTATTTATCTCAATCACAAATTTTAAACCATATATCACTAAATATGAGCATGCTTTTAACTTATTGATCCCTTTTTACCTAGTTGTCTTTGTTGGTCAATTTTGTGCCAATGATAGATTTGATTGAATGCATGTTTTTGATTTTTTTTTTGAAATTTGGATTTTAATTTTTGAGTTCAATCGTAATTGGTTCCTTATCACTCAAAAATGGACTTCATTCATATATACCATAAGATTGGCTTACCAAACCTCTCTATATAACCTCTGTCCTATATAACCATGAGTATGTGGAAGAATATATCCCTTTCTATATAATCTATATTATGTGAGATGATAGTGGTAAAAGCTACCTAGGTGTTACGTGAATAAGATTTTTCATGTCATTAAAATCATTTTAAAAATAAAACCTCATACCTCAATATAATTAGTTTTTCTTGATTTCCAAATGTAATTTTTTGAGAGAAAAGAATGGTTAAAAGACTAGCTCTCCTTATTTCTCCTTAAATTTTCAAAAAAAATAAATTTGAAGTTTGCCAAATTTTCTTAGAATAGCTTGCTCAAAGTAATTAAATGCTCTGTGTTTAAATGATTTTCAAATTCAAATTCTTTCAAATTTTTAAGTAAATCACTTAAAATTGAAAATTTATTTTTTAAATGAAAACTCTTAAAATGTGTACCTCTTGCTCCTCAATCTATCTTATATGAGAAAATTCAAAAATTTAAATATGGACTTTTGTCTTATAAAAAATATCCAATGAACTTATATCTCCTTATTATGGCACCAAGTGGTGGTGATAAAATATTTGATGTTGATGTTTTTAGAACAACCACTCCTACATAGCCTCCATTAAAGTTTCAATCAACATATTCAAACCAAATAGCAATAACATCTTCCATTACAGTTGTACACTACCAAAATATTCTTAAGATAGGTTTTATTTGTTAGAGACGAGTAAAAATATCGTTGAAAAATATCAAAATTCCTTGATATTAGCCATAACATTCAAAATCATACATTAAATACCTTATATGCATTCATCTATATCCATTATGTAGTCAATAAGAGTGAATACACCACACACTTCATCAAAATTAGTTAGAAACTGAAAAAACAATTTACAAGAGCCAATAAATAGTGAATATCAATGGATATTAGCATGTACCAGGAAGATGGAAGTAATTACACCTAATTATAGTAGTAATATTTGAAAATATGCCTTCCATAAAATCTAAAATAGCTAAAAAATGTGTCCACAAGAATCCAATGCATGCTTCTATAGATGATACACCTTTGTGAGTTGTCAAAAGTATATATTGCATAGTCCTACTATTAATAAAACATAATTTTATGGAATTTGATAGGTTGAATGAAATATATACTTTGAAACCCATGACAAGCTTGATCATGCAATATCAATTAATAATGTTTGGTGTAAGACAAAATTATCTTAACAATTCAATTAAAAATTAACAAACCATTACAAATATATAATCCAAGGAATGGATTATCATTTCATATTCAATAAGTCCTTTCATCTTCCTATGGGACATTTGAACTACACACTACAAGACAAAATTAAACTAAAACTATTGATATGAATTATAAACTAATTTATATAATAATATTACATTGGCATTCTCATGTATGATTTTAGGACCATATTGTATCCTTTGAGCTACTATCATAGACATCCCAAAACAATGCATTTTAGTAACATCACTATCATCTTGAGCATTCATAATTATAGAATCATGGTTGAATGATTATTGTTCATAATAAATATTAACCATTTTATCATACTTATTTAAGTGTTATTTGTCATTATTCCTAGGGTCCCAATATCTAAAAGGTTCCATATTCAACCCATATGACATTTTTATTTTTCCTTTTGAATTGAGGTGATCCCATTTTTTTTATTGTATGAGGATGATTATGATAGGGTTTGGTTTCAAAACTCCTTGTTTAACACCCTTCAACTAAATGTCTAGACCATCAGTGAACTGTGAAGTAGTTTATTGTTCTACATTTTTTTTTAGAATAATACATGAAAAATATAGAGGTTGTGTTGTGTTTCCCTCTATCTTGAATACCATGTGCTCTATGTAGTACCACTAGTCACCTAGTTTCATGATAGTTATCTTTATGTGATCTAATAACCTAGGACTTTTCAAACCATAGATGGACTTATATACTATAAGGTAGAATGTATCTATCAATATATTAATTTAACATCTAAACTTGTGCACATGAATAATGTTAAACTCATCAAAAATCATATTTTTGGGATATTCAGTGGATGGTTCTCATAGTTTTATAAATGATGAATTCAGTGTGGTAGTTATAATGTCCATTATGTATGAAATCATGTATAAATTACCATCATGTATCTTGATTAGGTTATTAATGTGAGACATTAAATTGAAACTAATAATATCACATAGCGTAATGGTTTTGTCTGAACTCAAAATGATGCCTAATAGTGACACCCATATCTCATGGAGAAAATAAATGCTTTGAAAAACATAAAGTCATGTAAGTAGGGTCATGGAAATTCTTATACATAGTTTTAAAAATGCCATGGTGAAAAATAAATTGGGCCTCTAATTTCAAAAAAATTTGGGTTTTCAACCTGTTGTTGTAATTTATGAGGGATCAAATTTGTAATTAGCCATGATTTGACCATAGCTTATCCATAAGTGATTTTAGGAACATGAATCCTATAATATTTTTCAAATGTATTATAGCCAATTTAAGCTGCATGGATAGTATTAATCCTATAATATAATATTTTCTCAATATTTTTTCCTTTTGAAAATTAATCAAAGAGTAAATCAATGTAGGACATTATTTCTAGTTTCATAGCAGCATTGCGTAGGATTACTACCTTGATAAAAATAGTTAGTTCTTATATCTTTGCATGAATATTTATAATTGATATTCTACCCTATATGGTTCTACACATTCTACTTCATCCCATATGGTTTAATAATCCTTAAAATTATGTTGGAATATGGTATAACACATTGTGTCTCTATATTTATTCATGTCAGTGATTAAATACACCAAGGGAGGATGAGTGAGAGATGAGGAAGCCATTGAAATTACGTGTTCTCTAAAAATTGAAAGTTTCTTAGTAACTATAAATATTCAACTTGTAATGTGCACAAGTTAACTTGAATTTAATGTGATCAAATATCACATTGTAATTAAGTATATTATTTTAGATTCATTTCTTATGTGAATTGAATTAACTATGTTTCTAATTCATGTGAATTAATATAAAAAAATTATTTCACTCCATTCCATATACTTGTTTTTTTATCTTAATTGTATATTATAATGACAACTTTATCAAGTATTATTTTCATGTGGCTTATTTTTATTACTTGGGTTCCTTGTCATCTTGGTATGACAAATGTCATTTTTTCTTGTTATCAAATCTAGCTTCCATGTATTTATATTTTCTTGTTTATCTTGGATACATGTGGTTATGCATCACTTATCTATCAATGACCCAAATTTTTCCCTTCGTACTTTGTATATTTTGGCCATAGATGATAACACTTAGTAATATCTTGGGGATCCACTTACCTAGAGTAAAAAAATCTTTCTTTTACACTTTGTAGACTATGGGTTAATAATATTGTGACATGTGGATCACTCTTGCTACTCTAGAGAAATAATTTAATCTTCTTTTGCATACTTTATGTATGGCATACTACAAATACCCAGGATGATGACACATGGATGGCTCTTATTACTCCACTTAGCCAAATGAATGTATAATACAAGTTTATTGATGTCATCCATGGGTTAGTGGTTAATGACATGTTGATAAATCTTGTTTCTCTTGATAAACAATTTAAAAGTTCATGAAATATGCAAATATCCATCAGTTAAACTGAGTGGGATGATGATATGTGGATGGATATCACTACTCCACTTACATGGATGACTTTGAGACTTGCACATCTATCACTTTAACTTTATATTAGTAGGATGGTTAGAAATGGCATGATCCTAATGACCTAAAGAATTAGAATATTTCATATTTTGAATAAGTGTTGGATAGTTGTGGAATGGTGCGATAGTGACACTTGTCAAAATATCAATGATTTAAATAAAATAAAGGCTTGGTCAATCACTATGGGATATAGTTTTCTAGGATGATGCGAGATTTTAGATGTTTCACATATGAAATGAAACAAACTAAATCATGAAATATCCTAAATGGGATAAAAACAATCAAGAATAAACTAGAACATAGCATTGTTAGTCTCATTAGTTGGTCCAAATTGAAAGTGTTCATTTTGAAAGTCAAATGTCCATATAAGGAATATATCAATGTTTGAAAATTTTATTCTAATGAAATAATATATTACTCAAGATGACCATTTAACCATAGAATTTAAGATCCATGATGTTTTGGCTCTAAGGTTCTTCCATTCATGGACCATGTTTTTAGACTTTCCCTTTTAAAGAAATATTATAAGTAAAAAAAGTGGGTCACTCTTTGAAAAACAAATTGGGGGTGTTTGGGCACAACAAATGGAAACATAATGGAGAAATACTCCAAAGTATTTGAGAAGCCAAAACTTTGGTTAATGCACTAGAATATAACTTTAGTCTTAATAAGAATAAAATAAATAGACCTATCAATTTGAACAGACTCCAAATTCTTCATGAAACATATTAACCCTCTTAATTTATAGAATCTATGTGTGATTATATAGAAATAATTTTACCTTTTATAAGAGAGTTTTGGAAAATATCAAGATAGACACTGTCAGTTTCATTTTGATTTCTTGATTTAATAAAAATAGTAAGTAAATATTGGGCATTGCTCTCCTAACATCTAAACATATATATATCCCTGATAGATATA
The DNA here is from genome assembly GCA_037957365.1 of Torreya grandis. NCBI lineage: Eukaryota > Viridiplantae > Streptophyta > Pinopsida > Cupressales > Taxaceae > Torreya > Torreya grandis. Next base: position 5,319,757 of record JARHVA010000315.1, read on the forward strand.
CCTATAATTCCACTCTTAGAATTTATTTATTTACTTAAAAATTGATATCCTCGATAGAGATTACGTGAATGACCTTCCTTCCATAATTTTTTTAGAACATAGATGAAATAAGAGTTGATAACCATGACTAGTTGGGTGTATGTAAAATAAAGATTATTTTTCATCAATACATCCATGTTAGTATGTATCCACATAAACATGTATTTTCTCATCTAATTTTTGACATGTAATGGTTTAGTTCATCTTTGGTAATTAAAAATCTTTCTCAAATTTCCATGAGTATATCAAAGGGAATTTTAAATGGCTAGTGAACTTATTCGATTTAGGAAATACTTAATTTTAGTCATAAAACATAACTTAGATATAAAACCTCAAGTATTACTAGAAAAAATATTGGTGAATGATTTTTTTTCCTTATTTAGCTACCCCCTTTTTTAAAAGTATTTTGAGGGTTTAGCATAATAAATTGATTAGATTGTTTTGAAATTTTATGAAAACTAAACTATAAAGCATAACAACTAACTAAGAAATAGTTTTTTTGAAAACATGATAAATATAAGGAGTAAAATTATATAAAGTATGAAATATACTATATAAATAACCAAAATTAATCTATTCCTACTTCTATGTATGAACTAAAATTAATTTAGAAGGATATCTAGTTGGAGCAACCATGAAATAGTGCTTCAAAAATTATCCTTTCATTGGAAAAGTGAGATAAATACCTTGGAGGTTATTCATATTAAATGTGTTGTTACCTAGGCTTTCAAATATTTGGTATAGCCCAATCCATAAATGAGTGAATTTATCATGCTTTACTTTCTTTTGATATGACATATCCGATAAAATTAATAGGTCTAAAATCCTGAAATCCTTTACTTTAGACACTTTAAAAAACCATGTTTTGACAACTTCTTGGTGTTTATTAAAGATATGTAGTGCTTTAGCTCATTCATCTTCCATTTGGACAATGTAAAACAATCTATGATGGATTATTTCATATTCTCCCATATAATCTTACTTGAACTGATACATTGGTAGTTTGAGAGTAATAGGTAAAATTGATTGTTGTACATATAATAATAGAAAAGGTGAAGCCTTGATGGCTTAGTTATGCTTTGTTTTATCTACCCATAGTGAATATTTTAATAGTATGTGTCATCCCCTATGCTCATCTTGTACTGATTTCTTAATGGAATCCACAATTTTTTTATTGGTGGATTATACAAATTCATTTCCTTGAGGATAATGATTTGATAAAAACTTGATTGTAATTCGGTTATCATGGGCCCATTATATAAACTCAACTAGCTAAAAACTTTAACCATTATTAAAAACCAACAAATTTTGGGTTACAACCCTGATGAGTATGTTTTCTTCTAGAAAATTATTCACATCTTGGGCCCTAAAAATTATTGGTAGCTATAATTTTTGTTCATTTTGTATAATTATTAGTGGCTATTAGGATAAACTTGTGTCCTATTGAATATTTTTGATTTATCACATTAACAAATTCCATACCCCATTCATATAACGGACATCACTATTTTTTTATAAATGCATGGTAGCATGCACTTCCTATTTATTTAATAAGTGGCATTCGTGGCATGTCATAATATGATTATGGGCATATTTAAAAATTATTGGATAGTAGTATCCCATTCTAAATATCTTGTGAGCTATTGCAAGTTATTTTTAGATGAAAATATCTTGACAGTGAATGAATTCAAAATTTTATTCATATCATATGCCATCAAGTTGTTATCATCTAAAAACAATGGTGTTCCATGACTTATATAAGTTGGCATAACCTACAATGTTATTTTATTTAGATGGTAACATGTTTTTACCATATAACATGTTACTTTTGAATGATGACATATTTTTATAATATGACATCAAAGTAGGCTTGATGTCATATTCCAATAAAGTGTTATCATTTGACAACAACATGTTGTTGTCCAATAATACTAACAATATAGGTTATGGCAACTTATAGAGGCCATAAATTTTGCATACATAATTAGATTGAGATGATTTTGTTTTTTAAATTGCATGATGATTTGAGGGGAATCAAAATATGAAATAAAAATTAGGATAAAGGATTTTTTTATTAGAGTAAGAGATGGAATATCTAGGAAATAACTAGTGATTTCTAGCAATAACACATCAGAGATCATTCATATAGATGCACATCATCATTTATAAAGAAGCGTATAACCATCATGCCTATGCATTTGCATGTTGGCCTATATTTTGTGCCTCACCCTATTATTCCATTTTATTCACCTATTATACTAAATAACTTATACGTACTTTTGACATACATTCAAGTAACATTCTTAGAGTTTCACCAAAAAAACCATGTTCATTTATATATGGGCCACTAAAATTTACACTAATTGGTTCTCTGGCCAATTGTCTAACCCCTTATTCAAGATCCAATTTAGAAGGTTTTAATCTATCTTTGATTCATAAACCCCTTTTTTACTCACCCTTATTTATTTTTTAGGTTGTATGTTTATCCTATGCAACTTAGGCTAGGTTCACCATCCATCCATATATCTCAAGTAAATATTAGAATCACATTATGTCCAAACCATCGAAGGAAAATAATTACTTCATTCAATATTATTCCACCACCAAGTTGTTTACAAAACTTAATACCCTGTAAATCATGCCTTAGAATGAATATTTTTCATTATTAATAAAACATTAATGTATAGCTCCTAATTTTATTTGGTGTGAATAAAACCCACATCAATAATGTAGTTATATCAATCCAACAATTACACATAAGACTTAAATGTTGTCAATTTCACCCTTTCGGACATCTCTCCAACCATTATGCAAGGTTATCCCTCCACACTACATATTATATAAAAAATGTAACCCCATTATTTAGTGACCTTTCATGATATATGATGGTTTACATCTTTTTTCCTTGTAGCATGTAATTGTTTAGACCATTGAGACATCTCCAAATAGTTTTAGTCTACACCCATTCCCATACGGTTACCAAATCATAATCATATTTGATTCTATATGTATGTTACTTCATTCACCTTACTAGTAGGACCTATATGTTTTAATTCTATGGCTTATTTATTTTTTATCCATGAGTTCTAAATATTAGGCCATGTAAGATTATAGGTTCACCTAGGATGCTCCTATAATAGACTCCTTAGGTAGTTAAAATGTAATTTATTACTTAAAAATAGGCTTGGATTAATATAACTACCCTTTTGATGTGGGTTTTATGAAAACTAACTAACAATATAAGGTAGAATCTAATTTTTAGGATCGATGAAAAAATATTCACTTCAAGGCATGAGTTGCAGCTTATTGGGTTTCATTAATAACTTGGTGGTGGAATAGTAGTGAATGATGCAATTATTTTCCTCATATGGTTTAGATATAATGTGAGTCTAATAACTACTTGATATGCATGGATTTTTAATATATCCTAATGTGTTGAGGATCGAAATAAAACTAAAAAAATAAATATGTTTAGGGAAAAAAGGGGGTATGTAAATCAAAGATAGATGAAACACTTATAAATTTGATCTTGATCAAGGAGTTGGATAATTAGTCAAAAAACTAATCAAGATAAATTTTAATGGTCCATATAGAAATGAACTTGGTTTTTTAATGAAAATATAAGAATGTGTTTCAAATGTATGGTGAAGGTAAGCAAAATTTATTTAGGTGAACATGAAAATCAAAAGGCACAATTGAATGAGGCATGGAAGATATGCTGACATGTGTCTACATTGACATGATGGTTATAAAATTATCTATAAAGACTGATTTGCATCAATATGAATTCTTATTTATGTGTTGTCATTGGTAAACACCAATTGTTACTCATGGATGCTAATTCTTAATGTAATAAAAAAACTTCCCTTATCCAAATTTTTATTACATATTTGGATTCCCCTAGAAACATTATATAATTGAAAAAATAAAAATTATTTGAATCCAAGTTTGTATGCAAAATTTATGTCCTCTAAAAGTTGACATAACCTACATTGTTGTTGTTTTTATAAAATAACATGTTTTTATCACACGATAGCAATTTATTATCAAATGACAAAATCTTGATGGAAAATGACATCAAGTTAGGTTTGATGTCATCTTCTAACAAGATGTTATCATTTGATAGAAATTTATTGTAATTCAAAAAACATGTTATTGACTAACAATAATAACTTGATGTCATCTATGAGAAATATGTTGATATATGACAGTAACGTTTTGTCATCTAACAACAATAAAAATGCGTTTATGCCAACTTATAGATGTCAAACAATAATAGGTTGTGGTTTGATGACATCATCTTGGTGGCCAATGAAAGCAAGTTAAGATAGATGTCATTGAAAATTATTATGTTTTCATCTAATAGTAACTCGATATCATTAGATATTAGTTTGATGTTATCTGACATTAATATGATATCATTTTTTGGAAATAACAATGTAGGTTATGCTAACTTTTGGAGGCCATAACTTTTAAATACTGATTGAGATTGGAATAAGTATTTTTTAAATTGCATAAATATTCGATGCAAATATAATTTTGAAATAAGATTCAGGTTTATGATTTTTTATGCCCTTTTTGTACTTTACTCCATAACCTATCTAATTTAACCCTCCATTGCACACAGTGACTTGCTAAATTATTGCAATGATTCAGAAACACAAGAAAATTATACAAAGATGTTTTTGAGTCAGACATACACTATCAATTGATGTGAATGTTGGAGGTTCCATGGATATTTGTGGGTGACATAGTTGTATAAATGCAACAATTGTGCTAGTAGATGACATTGACACAAATGGGCTATAATAATGAAGATATGCTTTGAAAGATTAGTCATAAAATCATTATATATTACATATAGTGGTGAATGTGATAAGATTCACTTTCAAATTAGTGTCAAAATATATTTATATTTATTAAATTAACTTTAAATAATAGGTGAGATGACCTGGAAAAATAACTTGCATCCAAATAATTTATGTGAATCCATGTTATTCAATACCTTCCAAAATTGGCAAATGTTAATTTCTAAAAATTGAATATTTTTTAATTAATGAATATTTGTGACTAAAACTTACCCTGAAACTAATGATTGGTTCAAGTTACTTTTATAACACATGATAAAAAAACATAGCTAAGAGTCCATTCAAATGATATAGAATAAAAATTAGTGGACATAATCAAAGGTTATTACATTTTTAATATTAGATTACACATATACAAATGGATATTATGATTATTAAACACAAATCATTAAAATTAGGTATTTCATAATATAAATAATTTTATTAAAAACACTTATACATAACCCAAAGACAAATACCATAATAATTAAAATTCTTCAATGAATCACATATTTGGATAAAAATAAAATATTGCACATCAAGACAATATTTATAGAACAACATGTAAGATTTATTATTTATCTTAGTATCCAAAATTTCTCTTCCCTTTGAAATCATGAGGATACAAGTATAAGTAAGCTTGGGATGGGGGATTCCTCATCTTTCAATAAAAGTCTAAATTTACAATGTCTAATAATAGACTATGTCAAAACTCATGTATGATGTGCATTTATACAATACAAACATGAACAATATTATTTCATCCAAATAAATATTAGATAAAAAATATCCATGATAAACATAAAATTAAGTCATAACTTAGTCATGCATCTCATATCAAAATACACCAACATCACATGGAGATAGATTTTGCACATTCAAATCTTGAGTTCTCACTATTATAGTTGTAACTAGAATAGACATTGTAATAGTAGTACTTCTGCCCACTAGAAGTACAATTATAGTAAATAGTGGCATTGGTAGAACTATAATATAACTGGAGGTGTTGCATGTGTTGAGGTATACACATAGCTAATCGAAGTAGTCCTTACTATTACTATATTAATAGTGTCCACTAGAACATATGAGGGCCTAGTTTGAGTTTGCACTAATGTGTATCTTAGAGCTTGAGACTAAGTTCCTTATGGAGGTGCTAATGGTGTTGGTTTAGTAGTAGTCAATTGATTTATTTATTTTATTTATAATTACAAGGCATGACTTGCTCCTATAAATCAGTATTGATGGTTTCACAATTAATAATATGTCTCTTGAGCATTTGTGTAATCTTATCCATCTATTTTTAAATGCAAAACCATTATGTATTTAACCTATATGTTCCTATGATCATCTCGTCAAAAAAATCTATTAGATTCATGATCTCTTCATTAGTCTTGTATATTTTTCCTTCAATTTTAGCATGGTAGCTATTAGTCATAGCTCTAATTATACCTTCAAAAAATGGCTTAATGACCAATTACTTGAGAGGATTAATCACACTTGAAACTCTCACGTGTTTCAAAATAAATATAGCCCTTATTGACTAATAATTTACTATACAAAAATTCACATATCTTGATGCCAATCAATAAAGTTATCTCTATTGGTGACCATGTGATATTTTACCCTTGTAACACCTAGCACTATTGTTCAATTTAGATGTGCGTAAGCCCAATTTCTAGTAGCTTACCCAAGAAGTTAAACCTACCTTCTATATATTTCATTTTATTATACACCTAGGATATATCTCCCCATTTAGGTTTAGCTTATTGACATAATAATTGAATAGAATATAATAGTTTCACTTTGAATATCATATAAAATTTCCATAGGAGATTGAATAATATTTGATTGTTGTAATTTCTACCTAGACTGGATGTAGCTCCTAAATATTTGTTTTATCACCTATTCAGTTGCATCCATTAAATTGTAGGGATCCTCCCTATATTCATATAGATATGAAGGATTGATCCTTATCTTAATTTTTAAAGATAAAATGTTTTCTCTCTTCTCCAGTCCAATATTCCCACCTTCTACCCCCATATTTTTTATTTTAAATTTTCTCAATGTATTTGTTTATCTGTCAAAATAAAATCATGTTGTGGCTTGTTTAGTGATTATTAAAATTTGTCTAAATGCCTCCTCTTCTTGTAACTTCTCAATCCAAGAGGGGATATGAACCATATCTTATGGTTTTGTTTACTCTATGTATGTACAGGTAGAATAAGGAGATTAACATGGATGGTGCATTAGAATTGTAGCAAGCTGGGTAGTAGGAGACGGTGTAAGTAATTATTGAAAGAAGGGAATATATTTTATATAGATAGTGACACTATTTTGGACTTATGTGTCTATAAAATACATAGTTTTTCCTATTTTTATGTCCATTGACATAATGGAGGAGTCTATCTAGGTAGCTTTGTCAACTATCATACCCAATTGTGTGGATATCATGATACGTGTAGCCTATGTAGTAAAAATAGAATTAGCCACCAAAATTTTAAATCCAATTATTTATTTATCTTAGTGAGTTGAGGGTTAGTGTGAGTAAAAAATTAATAAGTCACATGGGTATTAAACATATTTTATTATAATATATGACTAGGGTGTGGGAAACCTAAGTAATAATGAAAATGGTAGGGGATATTTAATAGGCTTATTAATAGGATGAAAAGCCAAAATTACCAGACATTAGGCTATGGTAGGAAAATTAGGTATTGTGCTCACCTTGTACCTATTTAGTTGGCTTAATTAATGTAAAATATGTGTGGTCCCTATTGTATTTACTACATTAGTTTGAAATGAAGATGTCACCAATGAATCAATGATTTATGTAGTCACATTTTTGAGTGAAGTAGTGGGGACATTTTCCATTGTATTTTTAACCTTTGTAACATGAAATGGAGAGCTAGGAGTTGTATTTGATAATGATCCTTATGGGAATTTTTGTTTGGAATTTTACTCATCTTTTATATCTCATTTTGTATCTAATAATAGATTAGTTATAACTAACTCAGATTTACCTTGCTCAACCTATTCAAAATCTCCACATATCTTGGTTTCCCTAAATTTAGTCTCTTCCTCTTTGTATTCATATATTTCCATAGAAAGGTTAGGTCCCTTATATTTTGTTTCTTATTCAGACAACCATTCTTCTTCTTCATCTTCATCATATATTGTAATATCTTTGATCCTTAATGCATTTTGTCATCTCCTTCTTTATAAATTTCCTTCTATTATTCTTCAGTATCCCCTTCATACTCCTCATATAGAGGGTATCCTCTTGTAAATAAACCTTTAAAAGGAATTTTTCTTATTTTAAAAAAGTTAAAATACATAGGAGGAGTAATGGGGTTTATTTTCTAGGTATTTTTAAGTTACCTAAGAGGATAAATGACTATTGTAAAAGTAGGTGGAGTGAAGAATTCATGAAATGTAAGGGTGGAAGGTGGAAGTAAAGTGAGAATAGATGTAGCCATGTGTGGATCCATGGTATGTAATTGTGATGGAGGACAAATGTTTATAGGAAATTGAGATAAAATGAAGGTAGGCTTTCCTACTGCACAGATGTTGATAGGGGCATGGATGAAATAAAGTGTTGTGTTTTAGATTTGTTAGGATATATATCCATGCTATTTATTGATCGATGAGGACTAGTGATAATTGAAGGTTTGGGGAAGCTTTGGCAATATAAAATATAGATAAAACATTTTCCTCCCTAGATGGAATTGTTTATTCATATCAATTTATTTATTTTTATTACCATATATTAGAAGGAGACCCATGAATTGGTGCAGAGGTCTATTGATCTCTACGTATCCTCTGAAGTGATAGGTTGTATTACAAAATGTCAATTTATAATATTCGTTGCAAGCTAGAATTTTATTCACAATTCAATTAATAAGGAGGAAACCATTACAAATATATAATCCATGAAATGGATTATCATTTTATATTCACAAAGTCCTTTCAGCTTCTGATAGGAATGCTGAGCTACACAGCATAAGATGAAATAAAATTACAACTACTCATAGGAATTATGAAATAATATATAAAATAATTTACACCCTCCTCTTAATCCATATGGTTTGTTGTGAGACCAAGAATTCCTTTAAAATTTAAAATAGAATCTCATTCAAACACTTTGGTCAGGATGTTTGGTGGATTCTCTATTGTAGGAAATGTTTTGAGTTGACATTTCCATATTTCATATAGTGTTGAATAAAATGCAATTTTGTATTTATATTACTAGTTTGATCTTGAGAGATAATTATTTTCCATTTGGATTCTAGAAGTGTTTTAAACCATGAGAGGTGTTAAAAAAACGTATTATTCTTAAAAATCTGAAAGAACCCTTCTGAGCCACAAAATCTCTTTAGTTGCCTCTAAAGTAGAAATATAGTATACTTCTATTAAATAAATTATTGGCACTGATTGATTCTTATATTTATAATTGACAATTGTTGTTCCCAAATTCATCAAAAAACTTGTAGTGGAATTCTCATCATCATGATTACCAGTGTATTCAAAATTTAAATATCCAACAAGATTGAATTCTCCTACCTTGGAGTATTTATGCCAAACAAAGTGTGTTCTTTTGAGGTATTTAACTGTTGTTACTATTACATAATTAATATCTCTAGGATGTTGCATGCATCTTTAAATAACACCAAAATTAAATTATATATCTCATCTAGTTATGGAAACTTAAACCAAGCATCCAATGAGTTGTTTTGTATTTAGTGGCATCAATAAAATTTGTTATATCTTTGGATAGCAGTTTGAGATTCTAGTTAATGGGCATGATGAGAGGAATAAATATTCCATTCTAAACTTTTTAATAACTTCACTATTGTACTTATACTTAGTGATGAATAAATATTTTGGTTTTTAAATTAATTTAATACCCAAATAGTAATGAAGATAACCTAGATCAGTAATTTCATATGTTTGCATCAACTACAATTTGAACTTTGTAGTGTACCATTCATTTTTTTCCTATGATGATAAAATCATCAACATACACCATCAAAAATACAATTGTATTATTAATTTTTTTTAATAATAGATTTGAATATTCAAACTCAAAATAATTGATGTTCATTTAGGAGGTGCTCAACTAGTTTTCCCTACCATGTTTGACTGGCTTGTTTTAAACCATACAATAATTTTGCAAGTTTACACACCTTGAGATCCTTTCCATTTAGTGAAAAACCTTTGGGTTGTGTATTTTACATAGTTTCTTTGAGATCTCCACTCAAGAATGTAAATTTTTTACCAATTTTGGTGAAATTTCTATCCGTTGTGAGTTCTTGGTTCCCACATGGTTTGAATGGTAGTCCATTTTTTAGGTGCAAAGGTTTCATTATAGTCAATTCCTTATTTTTTAGCATATCCATTTAGGAGAAGACTTGATTTTTGGTTTTCAAGAGAGAAATCGGCCTTGTATTTATTATGGTTGACCCACTTATAGCCAATAGGTTTGCATCCATATGGAGGATCAACCAATTTCCATGTCCCATTTTTTACCAATACACTCTACTCATCTTTCATTTCTTTTATCCAAGATTCAAGATACTTATGCTATTTTAAATATGTTAGTTCTAAATTGAAAGCAACGTTGATTTATTCTTATGGATAATCATTCAAGGTGATTTTTTTAATCCTATGTTGAATTTATTCAAAGGTCTTGTCTTATTTTTATGTCATTGTATGTGCACTTATTCCACCTATTTCCATAAATTCATCATGTTTCATATCTTCTAATGCTTAATTAGCCTATTTAGACATTTTTTTATGTGTTTTAGGTTCTTCAAGTTTATCCTCTAAAGTTACATGACTTTTTAATTCTATTTTGGTGGCCCTTGTTCATTGTCTAATAAATTTTCATTCTTTCCTTCAAGAGGAGTTTTAATCTCATGTATATGATACAATATAAAATACATAGGTTATCAAATATGTGTCCCCAATTCATTATTTTGAACATCCAAATCACTTTCTTTATAGACATCAAACATTTCATACTTTTTGACTCAACTCAGTTGTTGAACAATGTGATATTTATCTTTTACATTCTCATAAAATATAACTTTCCTTATAATAAAAAACTTATTCTCTTTATCATAATATATCCTATATGCCTTGGAAGATTCAAAATATCCAAAGATGATGCATTTTCAACTCTTATGCTCCAAACTATTTATTTTTTCCTTTGCAATCAATGTGTAATAAGTAGATCCAAAAATAAGGTGTCACACTGAAGGAAGATGACCACACCACATATCATCTAGATTACTAGATTCAAGAGCTATTGATGGTGACCTATTACCAATGAATATTATTGTTTTAGCTACTATAGCCTAAAAGTGAAGATTTACTCCTTTGTAGAACAACATAGCATGTACCATATTCATCACATTTCTACTCATCCTTTCTACAACTCCATTTTATTATAGAGTGTAAGGAAATTTGAGATGGTGTTTGATCCCATTTTACTCAAGATAGGATTAAAATTCATTTGAAGTATATTCACCACCATTGTATCTCCTGAGTGTCTTGATGTAGGTTTGAATGTCTTAAAAGGCTTCTAATTTTTCTCTTAAAAAAGTATATCCAAGTCATCCTATTATAGTGATCAATGAATAATATGAAGTAATTATGACCACTATTTAAAGGATTATAATAGAATGCAATTCTAAGTAAATTAATTGAAATTTTCCATCATCTTTCCACTGTGACTTCAGGAATGGTTCTCTTGAATGTTTATCCAACAATTAAGATTCACACTTTTCATCTAATTTTATGGGAAATGTGGGCATGTCAACAACACCATTATTTTTAAATACACCAATGTTTTTATAGTAACTGTGCATAAATATATCATGCCACAACATGTTTGGATACATTATATCTTCCATGATGTGAGAATTATTCCTTGAAGTTCATGACTTACCCCTGAGATTGAGTAGTTTCCCTTCCTCATATCTACTCAAGATGTTCACATTGTCAATTTTTTTCCTAAGAGAAACATCATCATTATCTAACAGAATGGAATGACCTTATTTCCTAATGATAACTAGGGATTACAAGGTTATTTTTAATTGAGGAATGTATAAAACATTTTGGAGTTTGAAATTTAGAGTCCCTAGACACTTGAGTCATATTTACCTCTTCCTTGTTGTTGCAGATGTGATATATCTTTGAAGTATACTAAACCACATATCTCTTCAATGAACTAACTAAAAAACTATTTTCAAAAATTCATATGTATAGTTGCACTGGTATTATTAAGCTTAGCATAAAACCATGAAAATTTGACAAAGACACTGTTTGCTTCATCATTTGTACTGAAAAACACATATTTACTAATGATTTGGGAAACATTTGATTATTTTTATTTTTTATTTATAATTCCATCTTGATTCTTATATTATGATTAATTTCATGGAGTTACACATTCATAAATATCATGGATTCCTTTTTTATCATGCCATATGTAGTAGAGGTTTTGTTTACGATCTTATTTTTTTATTTTGACAACCTTGATTTTATTTTTTCCACCTTCTCCATTGTACATGTTTTTGTTCTTTTATTGCCTTAAATCTTGGAATATGTGGCCATGTTAAATATTTTAAAAGAATCTAATTCAATATATCACACACTTTCATCTGTTGTGGACTCATTTTTCTTCCAATAACCTTTTCTCTTTCTAAAATATTTTTAACCAATTGATCAAATATGAGAGTCTTCAATTGATATCTTACTTGTAGAGACTCTGATAAGGTTGAATAGTTAGGAATAATGGATTTTATGAATATAGTCATATATATGTTGATTTTTCCATCATTTACTTCAACATCATAATTGATGGCACATATCTATGAAGCTAATATCATCACATCACTATATTTCAACTCAATGTTGAGAAAATTGAACTATAACTAAATGAATTCCATCTCTGAGTGGGAATAATATAAATCATTCAATTTTTGAAATGTTTCCCATTGAGTAATGTACCCCTAAATATGAAAAAACACATCTCTATTGATGGTGTCCCTTATCAAGTCCAATGCTCTTTGTTTCTTATGCCTACATGTTTGAATATCATTTGCATTCCATTTTGGATCAACTAATTATTTCTCCATGTCACAAATATTGAACCATAGGTCATTACAGATAAGTGTGTTCTCCACTTGCCAATAACTTTCTAACCAAATGTCTTTTTTGTCAATGTGTTGCCAATGATATATTTGATTGAATGCATGGTTTTGAGTTTTCAATTTGAATTTGGAGTTTTTTTGTATTGAGTTCCCTAATTGGTTCGTTATCAATCAAAACTGCTCCCTTTTCTATACACCACCAGATTGGCAAACCAAACCTTTCTATATAACCTCCCTTCTTATATAGTCATCAATACGAGAAAGAAACTATCCCTTTCTATATATGTGGTAGTATGTGAAAGAGTATTTAAGGTATGTGATATCATAGTGGTTTGAGGTACCTAGGTGCAACATGAATAGGACTTGCCTTCTCATTAACACTAGCTTTACAAGAAAGACTCATACACCAATATACTAAGTTTATTTTGATTTAAAAATATACATTTGTAGATAAAAGTAAATGTTTAAAAGAGTAAATCTCCTTAGTTATCTTTAAATTTTCCAAAAGAATGTTATTTAACAAATTTTCTTAGAGTAGCTTCTTCATTGAAATTAAATATTATATGTTAAAATGATTTTCAAAATTTGAAATAAACTAATTAAAACTTAAAATTGATTTTTAAATGAAAAAGTTTAAAATGTGTACCTCTCACTCCTTCATTTGTCCTTTATGATAAAATTCCAATATTGGAATATGTGATAGAAGGAAAAATATTGACTTTCATCTTATAATTACTATCCACTAAACTTGTGTCTCCTTGTTAGGGAACCAAGTGGAGGTAATAAAATATGTTAGGATGAATTTTTAATAACACCCAGTCCTGCATAGCCTCCATTGAAGCTTCAATCAACAAATTTAAAAAATAACAAGAACATCTTCTTTTAAATCTATATGATATTGATAATACTTTATCATAGGTCTGATTTGTTAGATATTAGTCAAGATATAGTTGAATTATACAAAAATGCCTTCTTCTTAGGCATAACATCTAAAAATAGACATTAATTTCCTTTTACGTATTCATATATACACATTACGTAGTTAACAAGAGTTAAACTACCACACTTCTTTGAAATAAGTTAAAAACTTAAAAATAATTTGCAGGGGCCAATAAGTAAAAAAATTCAATAGATATTACCATGTACTAGGTAGAGGGAAGTTATTATGCCTCATTAGAGCAGTTATATTTTCCAAGATGCCTTTCATAGAATTTGAAAAAGCCAAAAAATGTGTCCACAAACATCCAATGCATCCTTCTATAGTTGGTACATCTTTATCAATTTTAAACATTAGGTACAATCATAGTAGTGAAAGAGCATAATATTATAAATTTTAAAAGTTTAAAGGAAAAAAATACTCTAATACCAATGGCAGGATATATCATGGAATGATAGTTTATAATGTTTGGTGCAAGTCAAAATTATATTCACCATTCAATTGAAAATGATCAAACCTTTAAAAATAAATAAGCCACAAAATGGCTTGTCATAATTAAGTTATTTAAATTTTTTAGGGGACTCTTGAGCCATTCACAACAAGAAAAACAAAAAATAAAAATACTACTAGGAATTACGAAATAATTAATAATATAATAAATCATTTGCATCTCCTTGTGTATGTTTAGGATCATATTGGATTCTTTGAGATACTATCATAGAAATGTAAACACTATGAATTTTAATAACAACATAACTATCATATTGATATTTCATGAATATAGAATCATGGCTATATGATTCACATTCATAAGAAATTTTAACCATTTTATGATACCTATTCAAGTGTTCTCTATCATTATTCCTAGGTGCGCTATATCTTAAAGGCTCCATCTTAAACCCATATTGTATTTTGAGTTTTCCCACTCAATTGATGTTCTCCCATTTTGTGTATTGTTTGTGGCCAATGCTAATAGGGGTTGGATGAAGAGCTCCTTCTTTAGAAACCACTAACTAAATATCTACACCATTATCTAATTTTAAATTATTTTCATGTTCTACCACTTTATCTAGAATAATACATAGAAAATATAGAGGTTATGTTATAGTGCCCTCTTTCTTGATTACTATGCACTTTATGTAGTACCAATAGTAACCCAATTGACTATTAGTTCTCTTGATGTGATATTATAACCTTGGATATTTATGACCATATATGGCATCATATACATAGGTTATAATGTCTTTGTCAATATATTAATCTAAATTTTAAACTTGTGCACATAAAAAATGTTGAAATCATCATAAATCCTATTTCTTGGATATTCTATTGATGGTTCTCATGGTTATGCATAGGACAAATATAGTGTGGTATTTATAGTTTCCACTATGTATGAAATCATGTAAAAATTACCATCATATATCTTTCTTGGATTCTTAACATGATACATTATTTAAAAACTAATAATGTCACATAGGGAAATGATTTTATCTAAACCAAAAATGATGCCTAGCAGTGACACCCATATCTCATGGACATAAAACATTCTTTGGAAACCATATAGCCGGTTCACTAAGGCCATGATAATTCTTATACATGTTTTTAAATATGTTATTTTGACAAAATAAATTAAGCCTCAAATTTCAAACTTTTTTGGGTTCTCAACCTATAATTTACCATAGATTGAATTGTAAGTAGCCATGAATTAACCATACCCTATCCATAGGTGATTTTAGGAACAAGAAGACTACAATATTTATCAAATGAATTTCCACTAATTTAATCCATAGGGATAGTATTAATCCTATAGTATCATATTTTTCTAGTAGTTTTCCATTTGAAAATAAATCAAAGAGCAAGTAAATGCAGGACATTATCTCCAGTTTTGAGACAACATTATTTAATCCAAATACCTTTATAGTAAAAAGGTCATATTTATATCTCTATGAAGAGTGACACTTGATCTTATACATTGTATAGTTCTACATTGTGTTTGTATATTTATTCATGTCAATTATTAAATATGTCAAGGGAAGAGGAGTGATTTATGAAGAAGCTATTAAAATTATATATGAATTATGTGTTATTTTAAAGTTAAAAGTCTCTTATCCATGTTTATTCTTTAAATTGTAATGTGCACAAGGTAACTAAAACTCTATGTGACCAAATATCACACTTCAATTGATTATATTGTTTTAGATTTATTTCTTCTATGAATTGAATTAAATAAATTACCAATTCATGTCAATTAATATAAATAATTAATTTCACTCCATTCCCTTTCTATGTTTTCTTATTTGAATTTGATTTTGTAATACCAACTTTAGTAGGTATTATTTCCACGTGTCTTATTTTGGTTACACGGTGTCTTCTCATCTTAGTATGATAGATGTCCTTTATATATATGAAATTTATTTAATTTTCCACCTTTACATATGAATTTATATTTGTGTTCCAAAAAATAATTATTTTTATATTTGGGATAATATATTTGAGGTTTATACATATCTCAACTTAGAGTTTTCCTTTCTCCAAAAGTGGTTTGGTAATTAGAACTCTTTGGTGCATAAACAACCCGTGTCATTATGAAATAAAGTTTAACATGTGAAAACATGGATCACATACCCTTAGGTGTATTCAATAATTGACCATAGAATTTAAAATAATTCATTGATCTTGATTATTTCATAGTGCTTATCTTGAGATAAATTTAATCTATAAATGTTTCCTTGCATGTTTTTATAGATCAATTAGGATATTTTATGCATAGTTATCAACATAAAGTGTTGTCATCACAAGTACCAAATTTAATGTTTTTATCCTTTTGATCTATTATTTTATATACTAGACTAAAATTGGCACATCTGTAAATGCCTAAATTTGGTATTAGACACTTTGACATTATAAAACCTATTTGGACATCAAAAATACATTTTACTCTATTGTACACTTTATTCTATCCATCTACCCACCTGATGACTTAGCTAACCTAATTGAAGAGATAAACATCCTTAAGATCATTACATTTTATGTGCAAAAACACTCTAAAATCCTAAATAGACTATCTATATATCTTAGAACATTAATTTTCACTCATAGGATAATAATGATGATAATAACACAATTATGGTTTACCATATGTTTTTACCTCTACCAATGGTGTGAAAGAGCACTCAATGTAATTTTGTTTTAATTAGGGAGTCTCCATTAGGTTGGTATTTACAAGTTTCGTGTATTTTTCATAGCATTAAATATAAAATATGTAGATATAGATATAAATATATTCTAAAGTTATGCATATATTACCATGTCATAAAAATTTAATTAATAAATTATAACACTCTTGAGAAATTATAAAAAATGAATGTCTCTTAATATCCCTAAAAGTGAATCCTTATAATCATGTATGAATACACAAGTAGTTCATAGTTGCATGATGTAAAGTTTCCAAATCCAAGCATTATAATGCATTATGTGTTGATCATGACATTGTCCACACACACATAAGTGGTATAATTAAAAATAGTTGAAACACTCTTCAATGTGTCGTAATTTAATAAATTATTACTCACTCATTGACAATAATTATGTATATCCAACCCAACATATGAACCCACTTTCAATGATTATCTTGTAGTCATAATTGATAATAGCATTCTGAATGAAGGAGAATTAAAATATTTATTAGTACACAAGAACAAATGTAAACATGTATGAACCATCTAAAGGTGTAGGAAAAGGTATTTGAGGTTTCATAGATCTCCCTAGTAAAAAAGGGTAAATCTAACAAATCCTAGGTAGTATTAGTCACCATAGGGGTCTTAGTTTCATTGATAACATTTGTGCATGGTTTTAGATCCTTTTCCCTAATATAAATGCTTATATGGAAGGAATAGAGCATTTTAATAAGTAATGAAGAACACACTATGAATTAAAATAACATTATTTTTTAAGTCCCTCTCTTCTATAGTGCTTTGTCAATTTCCAATTATCCAAGTGCAATATCAATCTACCATTTTACATTTAGATTTGTATGCTTATCTCCCTATTTTACATAATCTTAGTATTTATATATTTACTTTATTTGGATCATTCTAATCTAAAATAAGTAACACACTTTGGTATTTCTCACCCTTTCCCAATCCCTTCTCGATAAGTTTAGGAGGAATTAGAGAAAATTAATTTTATTATTACCCAAACCCTACTGATATGATTATTGTATGAATTTAAAATATAGTTACCCATTCCATATAACTATTCCAAGAAATCACATAATCATGACTAAATGTAGTGCCCATTATGAAAAAATAATAGTTTAATAAAAAATAAGGGGTTGTAAAAATATAAAATGATATAAGAGGGAGTTATTCATCCCCATTTAACTTTTAGTTCCACATAAAAAAGTACCACCAAAGTCTCAACGAAGGGAAGGGGGGTCATACCTTGTATCTTCCCATTAAAATCTAGAAATATCCCCTTTTACAAGGTTTCGGTAAAATGGTTTTACTATGCCCTTCAAGATACTCCCACTCCTCTAAGCTCAAGCTTCTCCTCTAAAATATTAATAATGGCCAAAAGGTTCCTATAATGTTAAATTTATATGCAATAAATGATTTGTCTAATTAATGGTAATGTGGTACTCTTTTTTTTATTGTATGCCTCAAGGCATTACATGGAATCAATTAACTACATATAATGTCAACATCTCAGCCCATATTTTGGATATAAACATATAACTGATTTGCAATCCTAAGCAAGCATACATCTAACTCAAAAATATAATTTGGCTAAGTATCCATGAGTAAGGGGAATCCATACATTCAAAATCACATAGGTCACAACCCTGGCCTTAACCACTTGAATTTCCCTGTCAGGTATCTAGAGGTATTTTTACCTTGGTCGATAGATATAAACAATTATCATCCTCCCCAGTTGCATTACAACCCTTTCAATTAAAGTACAACTTTTACCTTATATCTCATTTCATTTTCTCCAAAATGTCTTACCAGTAATTTAATATTTTACAAAGTATGAAGAATCTATGTAACGATGGATTTTCATACACTCAATATTTTTTTCTCCTTCCATGAAAATAAATTAAGACATAAATTTTCATAAAATAATTAAGTAGGAATCCTTAATTTATTTTGTGCATAAAAACACTCTATCTTAGGACATAAAAATAAAAAAAATTTAAAAAATATATGGTAACAATTATAATAACACAAGATGTAGGTAGAAGCATAACAATATATATAATATAATTTAACATTACCATGTCAATTTTTGAGAACCCTTTACTCTTAAAACATAATATAGTTATGTTAGTTCAACTATTTATATCATCCAAATATGCCAATAAGTAATACTAATAAAAGTAGCTATATCAACTTGCATAATCATAAAAACCATGTGTATGAGTAGTATGATGCAAAACAACCAATTATATTAAGAACGTAATACATATAAACTCAATTATTTGAATATCATAATATATAAATAGGAATCACATGCCTCAAATAATAAATTAATATTGTTGTAACAATGAAAATATTACTGTAATAGAAGGTGCCAAGATAAACCACTATGAAAATTTGTCTCCACAACTATGTGATATCATAGTATTGGTTGGATGATCCATATCATGCACACTAATTATTAAAAAATAAGAGGTAGAACTGTTTAAATTGGACACCATGTATGGTGATATAGAAGTTCACATCCTAGGAAAATATTTTTGTAGTATTGACAATCCTAGAAGAATCCAAGACCCTCAATTATAGCCAAGATGAAATGCCATTCAAATCGACGTTAGACTTTGTCAAAGTCAATAATGGTAAACATGGCCTTATTTTGAGACTTCTACGTGTATTCCATTCCCTCAGAAACATCAATTATGTTGTCAATGATATATTTCTTGTGAATGAAACTAATTTGATTGTGGTGCATTATGAGGGGTAGGAAATATATAACCCTAAGAGAAAGATCACTGACAATAATCTTATATGGTACTTTGAAAAAGGTAATTGGATTCTAGTTGGTAATAAGCTCTTTAATCCCCAACTTTGGAATATTCACATTACCTTGATTGATAAGTTTTTTAAGAGAGTTCACTTATATAACTATCGAGTAGACTTTGTGCAAATACATACCCTTTTATACCATAATTCATGATATAGCTCATAGGGAAACCTATTAATACCATGAGTTTTGTCAACAACCATATCCATAATGGCCTAGTGTTGCTCTTCAATGGATAGAATTCTATAACATGCCATTCTTTGTGCTTCTATTAGTTTTCAAGCCACTACTTGGAGACATCTGAAAAGAGCATGCTCCCATTCTGAATATGATGGTTGAGCAGAAAACACACCATGGTGATGATAAAAAAAAGTGCTCAATATATCAATAAATTGTGTAAGGCAAGAGCCAACTTCTCTAATATATTTGACATAATCAACCACTTGTCTGGATTGAATGAGAATGCAGAATTATATAAGACAGACTAGAAGATCCATAAAACAAAAGGTAAGAGAGTGTCCTAAAATAAATTATTTAAGAACCGTATGGAAGATAAGATCCATAAAGCATGCATCATAAGATAACAACTACAAACACTAGGCTTTCTCTAGGGTCTTATGTCAATGATAAAGTTTTGGGTACAGAAAATATTTTATAAACCAATTCTTATTCACAATTGTTATAAATGCGAGATTATCATTAACACACAATTTTAAACAGTAAGTATTATAATTTAATAAAATTCTAAATTTATACGGGATATACCATTTATGTTTGTGACGAAAACCAATAAACAAAGACTGGTAAAGTGTCATCTAAAAGAAAAAGCTATAAAGAAAAGATGATCCAGCAAGTATGACAACATTTATTAAAAAATGCTCGAAGAGTTGGATATATCATACATTGTTGCAACGATAACAAAGGTGCAAACATAATTTAGATTATTTGGGGCGATTCCCGTTAGCTAGAAAAAACCGGAACAGTTTTTGTGTGTTCCCACATCCAAGAAAAATTGTTTGGAAAAAAGCAAAAGAATTTAGATTCCTACTCGTTGTTTTGGAAGATGTGGACAGAAAGAAGGAAAAGAACATTCAAAATTCATTGAGGCAATTGACATAGAATTATATTTATTGCCAATGAGATGAGTTCGAAAATAGATTTAAAACATATAAAACAGTTGGACATCGTAATATCACATTGTTTGAATTCGAAATTATCATAGAATATTCACAAAAGTTAAAGCATATTTATCCTAATCTACACTAAATCCTTCGTCTAGTCTAGGTTCTGCTTGTATTATATGGATTGTGACACAGCATTTAAGTTGCAATGGATGAAGGCTTTGTTGGCTATCCACAGCCCATCTGTTTTTAGGCTTAATTGCATGTTGTAATGAGAATTACTGAACTGTTAGTTTGCTGTCAAGTTTATGTATTTGCTAGGTAGAATATGGCACTGGTCGATGCATTTTCATTTGCATTGATCACTGCGAAGGAAGATACAAAATGAGGGAGAGTTCGATATAGAAGTGGGAATGATTGTGCATGATGGGACTTATTTGAGGCACTATTGCTGTTATATTTTCGAAGTTATAAATGTTCTCGTCCATGGCATGAGTGCTGTGGCAGAGCGGTCGTCATCCGATTGAGCCACACACTAGCTCCCAAATAAATTTCAAAGCGCATATAAAGGATCTTCAATCTAAATGAAAAATCTCTGGTCCATTAAAGAGAACATTCTATCTGTCAGGAAGGAGTATTGATATGTTTGAAGTTTCTACAATATAAATGAAAGAGTTGTATTGATTTCTAGGTATGATTTATAATATGTAAGTATTGTACTTTTACTCTGAATTAAGATATAAATGAAACTATCATACTTATTAAAATTTGTTTTTATTATATATTTAGATTAATTATTGGTATCACTGATTTTATTGTTAATATGGTCATTGATATTGAAAAAGTTAGAATTATGAATTGAAAACGACTTGAAATTTTTAAGTACTAAAAGAAGTAGGTTGATGAAATATAGAAAATGAGATTTTTTTTCTATTCATTATATAATATAATAAAATTTTAAAAATAAATTTAAATGTAAGATGTTTATAATTATGTTTGACTTTAAAAGTTGTACATATGTCTAGATCTATAGTTCCTTTTTAACAAAAGGTTGTCTTCACTACAAGTCATGTTTGATACTCTATACGTGGGAATTAATGTTTTTACAACTCAAGATCCCCAAACTACCATGTCTGCATCATCTATTCCTACTGTAACATCTAGAATAGTAATTTGTGATACCAGTGGTTTACTATGTCATCAACGTTAATCTTTTGTGAGGATATCCATTTTTAATCTAATTAATCTAATTTTTATTTTATTTTAATTCAAGAGAGTTTAGTAAATTCAATCAGGTTTGGTTAAAATTATGACTAGTTACTTTGTAAATTTATTCTATTTTAATTTGATTTTGGCCATATAGCTAACAGACTTCACTTTCCTTATCTTTCTCTTCTAAGATTTGTGATCTAGATGTACCCAATCTATTTTTAATTGCTTATAGTTAAAAAAATAGATCTGATTTGGTCCCTTCCACCCATTGATCCCATTGTAATGACTTAAAATTTTAGATCTGGTTAGCCACACTACCAATAGATCTACTTGTAACAGAAGTTAAATAGTAAAAAGAAAAAACATAAAAAAATAAAATTAAAAAACATTAAAGAATTTTTGGTGCCCATAGATCAACTTCACCATTACAATTTTATCATCACACTAATAATTTTAAGGGGTCAGTCTAAAATTTTAGAAATAAAAAATTCCCAAATTTCAATACTTCAAATAGTGTTGTCTTCCCCTCAAACATATTTTTTTTCAAAATTATTTTTCACATATGTGAAAATTACCCAATTATAATTGTATTACAACATCTATATTTTTAATGTATAACTTCCATAAATTATTTTATGGCCCCTAACCTTCCTGGTAAATGGTGCTTACCTATGTTGGCACCATGGATAAAGATATTGTTGAACTTCACTCTGAAGTTGATGTTTTTCATCCAGATATCCACCTAATCTTTGGCATCCACACTAAAAATTACAAACTCAAAATTCATATGGGTCATCACTCTAATTGTAGTTTTTCGTGGACACCATTCCATGGCCCTAAATTGGATTTTCCAACATTTGATGGCATTGAACCCAATAGCTAGATTTATCATACCAAAGAATATTTCAGCTTGCATCCCAAAGAGGAAATATTTCCTATTACTCCCTTTCACCTATAAAAATATGATGTTCAAAGGTACTAATGGTACTAAAATTCACACACCAAAACTATGTTGACCAAATTCTCCTAACTCTTGTTTATACATTTTTGGCTTAGTGCCTATGATGAAATCATAGGAACATTAACTAAACTACATCAAATTGGAACCACACAAGAGTATCAAACAAGGTTTGAGAAAGTACCAATCAAATATAGGGTCTCTCTAATGAATTTTTATAAATTTACTTCATTATTGGCCTCAACTATGGGCTTAAATTTGAGGTTAAATTTTTCTAGCCTTACACCATGATGGAGGATTAGGGCTTAGCTATGCTCATCGAAGACAAAATCACCTCCCAATGTCACAATTTTAATTGGTAACCATAAAAAAGCCTTTTTATAGTATCCCAACACCAAGACAAACCCCATCAAACACCTCACGAAATCTAAAATGCATGCACATCATAAAAAATGGCTCTGTTACAACTGTGATGACAAATGGCCTCTGGGACACAAATGCTTAGAACAAAAAATACACCTTCTAGATGATGATTCTCCACTAGATACTACAGATTATGAGGATACCACCAAAAAGTTGGTATAGGAAACTAATGATTTTTGGACATCAAATTCCCCTCATAAAATATCCATCCATGTTTTGGTTAGAGTCACCACTCACAAAAAATCTGCGTGAAAGGAGTTTTTAAAAAACAACACCTCAACATTTTTTTCAAATATATTAGAACCCAAAACATCATTAACCCTTGAGTGGCTAAGCAATCAAATTATTTTATACACCCATGTTCTAACTTTGAAGTAATGATTACCAATGAGGTAACATTACCATGTAAAGGAAAGTGCCATAATGTTCACATTTATGTGGGTCACTATAAAATTAGGATTAAAATGTTTATTCTATCATTAGGAAGATGTGATTTTGTATTAGGATTTAAATGGCTAATCTCTCTTCAACACACTCTTTGGGATTTTTATAAACTATCAATGAAATTCACTAAGAATTGCCATCGCTACACTCTTCAAGGTCTTCATCCTAAATCCATAATTTTTATCAACTCCAATCACATGTACAAAATTATTAAATGGGGGTATCATGGCATCATTAGCTAATTATTGTCTTTACAAACTACTCCTCCACTAGATCCCAAAAAACCTTCAGACTTGCAAAATTTTCTAGTCAAGTATGCAACTATTTTTACAGATCCCATAGGACTACTGCCTCATTACCTTGAAGATCATCATATCCAACTTAATATAGTAAATACAACCCAAACATTTATCCATATTTTTACCCATTTCATCATAAGGCTGAGATTGAAATTATGGTTCACAACCTTATACATGTATGCATCCTTTGACCCAATACTAGTCAGGCTATTCTTCACCCATCTTGTTTGTTCATAAGATAGATTATTACTAATGACACTACATTGATTATTAGGAATTGAAAAATCTCACAATCAAATATATTTTCCCCATTCCATTCATCAATGAACTTGTCAATGAATTACATGGTGTAAAGGTTTTCTCCAAACTGGACCTATGCTCTATCTATCATCAAATTCATGTTTATGAAGACAACTTTTTGAAAATAATATTTTACACACATGATCATCATTATGAGTTCTTAGTCATACCATTTGGGCTTACAAATTCCCCCTCCACCTTTTAGAGATTAATGAACCTAGTATTTCATCCATTTTTTTAAAAGTTTATCTTAGTCTTCTTTAATTACATCTTGATATACAACCATATATTTGAGGAGCACCTAAACATCCTAGATATAGCCTTCAAAATTATTTCTTCCAAGCACTTATGTTTCAAACATTCTAAATTTTCTTTCATAAAATTAGAAGTTGAGTACCTTAGACATATTATTTCATCTGATGGTGTTCATGCTGACCCCACCAAAACTAAATCTATGATAACTTAGATGATATCTTCAACACTCAGAAAGTATATGAGTTTTATTTGTCTTGATAGGATAAAAAAATTATTTTTTAAATTATTATGGAAAAATTATAGCACCATTAATGGATATGCTCAATAAATACTCATTTTTATTGTTTTCAACATCTGTTAAATCATTTGATAGCCTCAAATAAGAAACCTACACCACCCCCATCTTGGCCATGCCTAATTTGTCCCATCTATTTATTACTGAGTGTGATGCATTTATTATAGTTATTGGTTGTATACTCATACATAAGGGCCATCCCATTGTCTTCCCTAGTAAGGCACTCATTGGGTGCAATTTGTCATGTTCCACCTATGATAAAGAGATGATGTTTATTCTCTATTAATTCCATAAATGGTATCTACACTTGATTGTATGGAATTTTGCATCAAAACTGACCAACAAAGCCTCAATTATTTTTATATCAATGGTTATGTTATCAATCAAATTTCCACCCTTTGAAAGGTAGTTAAAGCCTTCTAAATTTTATGTAACATGGAATCACCTAAATGTTACAGGTACCTTATTAGAGAGGTGAATATCTGGGTTAAAGGGATAGTTCCCATTAAGGAATCATTTAGGTTCAAACACTACTCTAACACTTACTAAGAAAAGGAAGATAAACCTACTCTCATGCACCAAATGTATTTTATCATTACCAACTAGTTGTAATTTCACTTCAAATAAGAGACTAATCTAGACATGAAACTAATCCAAATCTACCTCTCTACATTAATATTTATCATGAATGTTTGTGAAGAAAGCTTGATCTAGGACTACTAATAAATAGGTCACAACATTAAACTAATAAAAATAAAACTCAATAAACCCTTACACACTCCATTTGAACACTTAAATATATATGTAAAAATAATTTAAAACTAAACATGAATGTTAAACAAGGACAATCATGCCAAGGTAGTAATATTGTCACTTCTCAAGATCAACTAGTTAAACATACATAATTAAAGTAGTCCATAGAGAATTTAAAAATAGGTTATCATTTATTAATAAAAGGTTGTAAATTTGTAGGCATTCTATATAACTGGGTAAAGGATCCCAACTTAGTCAATTAAGGCTCAATATATAGATAAATTTAGAGAAGGAGAGAAAGACATAGGAGAAGAGATATAAAAGTGTCCAAAAGGAGTTATAATAATAAAATACTTTTAAACTACCCCCATCAGGTCTTTAAATAAAAAAATTAGTCTTTTGAAGATTCTCTTATGATCCAAGTTGTATCAAAGTTTCAAACTTTGCTTGAGGCCTTGACTAGCTCTCCTTAACTTCCCTTTGCCTTATCTTGTAGAATGACAAGTGGACTTAATTAAGGTAAAATCATGTTGAGTTACACCATTTATCTATTCTTGACACATATCAACTTATCTCTTTAGGTTCTATTTTACACATCACTTCATTCTCTTGCTAGGTGTCTAGAAATCTCTTCACCTCACTAGGCCAATCTTGATTACAAGTGTAAAAACATGAAGTCATCTTCTCCAACATATTATCTCTCCATGTATGGCCTATTAAATTCATACTAGACCTAAAATATCTCATTTTTAGGTCTCAAACTAGACTCAAGAATTCATTTTACACTAAAATCTATAAATTGGCTTCAGTCCTTATAATCCTAAAATCGTAAAAACTACCTTCTGTAGAAAAGTGTATGGATGGCAGTGATAAAATTAAGAAATAATTGAGTTAATAGAATGGACTTTTATATCCATGCCAAGTTTTAGGTCCTAAAAATGAGTGAAAGTGTCCTATTCATCCATTTATCTCTCCTAACAAGGTCTCAATTACGCCTCCTTCTCTAAAGACTAAATTTTGGATCCACAAGCTTTTCACAATTTTGAAAAAAATTTAGAAAATGAGATTCAATTTGATTACCTCCTAAGGATCATCTATGTCAATTTTGAACTTTTGACACCTTGTACAAACCTACCAAGTAGCTTAAAATAAACTCTTTTTGGCTTATTGTGTATCTTTTTAAACCTACAAGTACCAATTACTGACATGGGCTTATGCTTAGGAGATTTTTAGACATGGTTTTATGTCATTTCGTAAGTTACCCAACTCATATAGATTTATTATAATTTTTTTCTCTATCATCGAGTTAGATTTGGTCTTCTAGGCAACCTAATGGTGTCTTAGGGTCTTAAAAATGATTCATACAGTATGGTCCTCAAAATTAAGAAGAAATTCCTGAATATGGAACTTTAAGAACCTATATAACACCTCCAAACTACTTTTTCCACCATGCATTTTTTTAGGAAAGATATGAGCATAGTATTTGTCTTATAAGGTTGATTGCGCATTTGTGAGGTGAAGAGAGAGATGAGGTCTATAGGTGGTGTTATGAGTTTGAAATTTAGTTTAAAATGACTTCCATAGGACTAAGATGTTAACATGAACTTCCCACATGATTCTCTTATCACATATATTCTTTAACCTTTCTACACACTCCATTAAGTCATGCTGAGGGTTCTCAAGCCAACTAACACAAATTACCTTAGATTACTGTGATTTCTATTTTATCCATTACTTAGTTATTATAAACTTCATGGAATTCTTTTTTATAATCTTTACCATACCCTCAAGGTCTTCAGGATTCTAAAATCAACTTCAACTTACCACTTTCTTAGGACTAACCTTATAGGTATGTGTATGTAATTAGGCATGTTAGGTTTGAATAAAATTTCCAGTATTGCTTTACTTTAGGTGATTTTAAGGGATTTAAGGAGTTATCCTATTTCCATGAAATCTTATTCAAATTTATTGCATTCCCTCAGTTCTCCTATAGACCTTTAAACCTCTTAAACAAGAAAATATTTCTCAAAAGTAAGCGGGCATGTAGCTTGCATTGGTTGAGTAAGCAGGGTTCCCATTATTTGGCTATTGGGTCAAAGAACCAAATGATATCCTATTGTCTATATGAAAACATATTCAAATATTTTCATTTCATCAACTTCTCAAAATCCTTCATCTCTTTTCTTACCTCAAGGAAAGTCTCTCATGAGGCAAACAATCCCGTAGGTTTATGACTATGTATGCAAGGTTTTGGGTGGAATTTTCTTTCGTCATTTTATTTTTTCATTTCATCATATTTAATTTGATATTAATATGACCTCATGAATTATATATTCACTTGATATAGACCTCAATTCTCTTCATGCACATTATGTTCCTTCTTTAGGATTGAAACTAGCCTATTGACTTTAACAAGTTGTAGGTCATTATTAAGTTGATCTAACTGCACTTAGGGTTTTAGAGATTTAATTTAGAATATTTTAACTTCTCAAAAAATTTATATATTCTTTGGATTTTTAAACGTCTTTCATCTTTCCCCAAACACAATCTCCTTTTAAAGTCACAACTACCCTTTGCACCTTCTCAAAGTGGTTGTAGATTGTGATTTAAAGAGAGTTTGAATATGTGACTTGAAATTGGTCTTATAAACTCCATATTGACACTTTTAATTGTGCATACCTCATTTAGAGTTCATTTATACTTTTCAATACAAGTTCCATATATCATTTTCAAATCATTTCACAAAACTTTACCTTCTTCAAACATAGGCCTGTGTAGAAGTATCAACTTTATAGACTTTTTCTTATCTGACCCTGATTGGCTCTCAAACCCTTAAATGATTTCATGAATTTTTTAATTGATTTATAGCCTTCCATTATATAAGGAGTGGTGTATTAACCTTTTTCTTATTTTGGTGACAATTATTTTTAGTCCAAAAGAGAACCTATAGGTTTGTCCCCTGTAGGTCTCTTTTTGCTTGCATAAGTTACTAAGAGAGTCACTTCCTGAATCTTAAAATACTTTAGTATTTTGACACTATAAAATTTTGTCCCATTTATTTTTCACTATCTCAATATTTTTATAGACTTATTATTTAAACATTACATTATCTCAATATTGTCTATTCTGGTATGTACAATCAACATATATGCAAATTATGTGTATTTAATGTTAGAGATTTTGAATTCATAATTTATATTTGATTACCTAATATATTTATTCAAGATCACATTTTTGTTTATAAATTTAAACTATATTTCTCCATTTCCAAATCACCTTCATTACATTTCCCCATTGTTATAGGTAGCTTGTACACACACAATTAGCAAAATGATAGAACATTGTGACTTACATGGAGAAGGTGTTATTGGAGTAGAAAAAGGATACATTATGTTATTTTATATAATTAAAGGGATTATAAAATGAAATAAAACATTCACTCATCACATTATTGTTAAGGTGTGGAGCCTAAAAGCTTCACCAAGGAGCGGATTGGAGAGTTGCAGCAGTTACACAGTCACCGGCGTCAGTCAGGAGTGATCGACATCGATCAGTTGCAGTTCAGGAGATGCCAGCATCGGTAGGGATTGGCTGACGTCGGTCACAGGCAAGCAGGTAGGAATTGGCATCGATTACCTGTGCATCCAGAGAGCTATTTTTGAGGACAGAACCGAGTGTTTGCATGATGAGATTAAGCCATAGTCTTAAGTCCGCGTCTCTATTATTAGTAAGACTATTTTTAGAGCCCTTGTTCAAGAGGCTTAACTATTGGTTGTAAGTGCATGCTCATGTTTCCTAATTCTATATGTAGGATTAGATCTTCTTAGCTTATTGTATTGGTATGTTGAAAGAACAGTATAGAATTGTATAGGTGAATCAATCCAGGTTGTTGGAGTTGATTGTACTTGAGAGAGAGAGCTCTTGAGGGAAAGAGATCTAGAGAGAGATCTGTACATCTGATAGAGGTGTGGAAGAAAGAAATTTATTCAATTGTATTCCTTCTGTAATGATTTTAATACAAGTTTTCATGGTGGTTTCTTGTATCTCTTGTTCTTTGCTATTTATCATTCTAGTTACTTATCATTCTATTTTAATTCCACAGCTTATTACTTTCATAAGTGTAATCATATTGTTGGTTGATCCCCAACAAGTGGTATCAGAGCCTGGTTTCAGGTTTTAGAGCTTGATATCAACAATTGGTATCAGATCTTAGGTTCACTAATAGGTGGATCAGATCTGTGTAGTGTGTATTGATTATAGGTTACTCACAGGGGTTTCTGCAGGGATTTCTGTTTGAGTGGGAGAAGCAATGGCAGAAGAAAGTAAACTGAGAATGGAGAAGTTCAATGGCAAAAATTATCAACATTGGAGAATGCAGATAGAGGACTATCTATATCAGAAAGATATATACTTACCGTTAGGTGGGATTGCAAAGAAGCCCACAGACATGGATGATGAAGAATGGGAAGTTCTTAATAGAAAGGCTCTTGGGTCTATTAGACTGAGTCTAGCATCTACTGTGATATCTAATTTATCATAGGCAAAGTCTACAGTAGATTTAATGACTACTTTAGCAAATTTGTATTAAAAACCCTCAGCTTCTAATAAGGTATATCTTATGAAGTAGTTATTTAATTTGCGTATGCAGGAAGGTGGATCTGTATCTAATCACCTGAATGATTTCCATGGAATTGTAAATCAATTAAGTTCAGTCAATATAGTGTTTGATGATGAAATTAAAGCTCTTTTAATATTATGTTCTTTTCTTGAAAGCTGGCATAGCTTAGTAATGGCAGTTAGTAATACTGCATCTGCTTCAAATATTTTAAAAGTAGAGGATGTTGTTAGTGTTATCTTGAATGAGAAAATTCGTAGGAAAATCACAGAGGAAACATCAGGGAACACTTTAAGTTTTGAGAGCAGGGGAAGGTAAAAAGAGAAGAGCAAGAAAGGGAGATCAAGATCTAAGTCTAAGGTGAGAGGTAGATCCAAATCCAGAAATGGCAAGAAGCCATAATGCTGGAATTGTGGAAAGATGGGGCACATAAGCAGAGATTGCTGGTCAAATCCTAAGGAGGACAACCAGCACAAAGGAAAGGAAGAAGCAAAGGTTGCAGGTATTGCACAAGATGCTTTAATATTCTCTTTGCATAATAATATAGAATCTTGGGTGTTAGATTCTGGTGCATCTTTTCATGCTACCCCTAATAGAGAATATTTTAGTGACTATATCCATGGAGATTTTGGAATAGTGTATTTAGGGAATGATGAGCCTTGTAAAACTATTGGCAAAGGTAAAGTGCAGCTGAAAATGCATAATGGAAACACATGGGTGTTGAGAGATGTTATGCATGTTCCTAGCTTGAAGAGGAATTTGATTTTTGCAGGAAAGTTAGGGGATGAGGGTTGTACAGTAACTCTCACAGCTGAATCTTGGAAGGTGACCAAGGGTGCACTTGTTATGGCCAGAGGTAAGAGAGTAGGTACTCTCTATTTATGTAATTGTGTTACTAACAATTCTCCTTCTGTATTATCTACTTCAGATGTGGATGCAAAATTGTGGCACTCAAGGCTTGGCCACATGAGTGAGAAGGGAATGTCAATTCTTAAGTCTTAAGGTAAGCTTTCAAATTTGAAAAGCATAGATCTAGATTTTTGTGAGCACTGTGTTTTTGGGAAATAGAAGAGAGTGAGTTTTCTCAAGACTGGGTCAACAAAGAAAAAGCATAAGTTACAGCTTGTTCACACAGACGTGTGGGGACCGGCTCAGGTTGCTTCTATTGGAGGATCACAGTACTATGTTACGTTCATAGATGATACAACAAGAAAGGTATGGATCTATTGTATTAAGAAGAAATCTGATGTATTTGAGACTTTTAAAATTTGGAAAGCTATGGTTTAGAATGAAATAGGTAGAAGATTGAAGTGCCTGAGATCTAACAATGGTGGTGAGTTTTATAGCTATAAGTTCAACTGGTATTGTTATATGCATGGAATCTATAGGCAAAGGACAGTTCCAAGGACACCTCAGTAGAATAGAATTGCTGAAAGAATGAATAGAACAATTATGGAGCATGTAAGATGTATGAGATTGCATGTTGGTTCGCCCTTAGAATTTTGGGCAGAAGCTGTTGACACTGTAGTGTACCTAATTAATAGAGGACCCTCTATGGCTCTAGACAGTGGAATTCTAGAAGAGGCATGGATAGGTAAAAAGGTAGATCTCTCATTCCTCAAAGTTTTTGGTTGTGAAGCCTTTGTGCACGTTGATAAGGAAAATAGAAATAAGTTGGATGCTAAGTCTATGAGGTGCACATTTATTGGCTATGGCTCAGATGATTTTGGTTTCATATTTTGGAATCTAGGAACTAACAAGATAATTAGGAGTTGTGATGTTGTTTTTAATGAAAAAGTGATGTATAGTGATCAGCTGAAGAAGCTAAATCAATCTGGGCAGAGCAATGGAGAATTGGATGAGGTGATGGTCCAAAATGAGCTCGCGGGAAAAAGAAATAATCACTTGCAGGAAAACACAGAGATCGACGTCGGCAAGGCAAGAACCGACGTCGGCAGAACAGAAACTGATGTCGGTCATACAGAGACCGACGTCGATAGGACAGGCACTAATGTCGGTCAGGCAGAACTGACGTCGACCAATTACATGCCTGAAAGTGACCGAGGTCGGTCACTGTCAAAGAATTTGGGTGGACAACATGTTGTGAATGAGTCTCAGATGCCCATCAGGAGGTCGGAAAGGGTAAGTAAACCTCCAATTCGATATTCCCCTTCATTATTCTATTTATTGCTAACTGATGGTGGAGAACCAAAGAGTTTTGAAGAAGCAATATAGGTGGAGTCCAAGAGTCAGTGGGAGTGTGGCATGGTTGAGGAAATGGAGTCCTTGAGAGAGAACTAAACATGGGATTTGGTTGAGTTGCCAACTGGTAAGAGAACACTGAAGAACAGATGGACCTAGAGGTTGAAAGAAGGTGAGA
Source organism: Torreya grandis (assembly GCA_037957365.1). Taxonomy (NCBI): domain Eukaryota; kingdom Viridiplantae; phylum Streptophyta; class Pinopsida; order Cupressales; family Taxaceae; genus Torreya; species Torreya grandis. Next base: position 5,352,812 of record JARHVA010000315.1, read on the forward strand.
ATGGACAGATGAGATATAAGGCTAGATTGGTAGTGAAAGGATTTGCATGAAAGCCAAGGATTGATTTTGGTGAGATTTTTTCTCCTATTGTTAAAATGACTTCTATACGGATTGTACTGTCTTTAGTTGCTATTGAGGATTTACATCTTGAGCATCTTGATGTTAAGACAACATTTCTTCATGGAGATTTGGATGAGGAAATATATATGGAACAGCCGGAAGGATTTGTGGTCAAAGGTAAGAAGAAGTTAGTGTGCAGATTGAAGAGAAGCTTGTATGGCCTCAAGCAAGCTCGTAGACAGTGGTATTTGAGATTTGATAGGTTTATGACTGAGCATGGCTATAGTAGGTGCCAATCTGACCATTGTGTGTATTTTAAGAGATTGGATAATGGTAGATATATTATTCTATTGTTGTATGTAGATGATATACTGGTTGCAGGATCACACATGCAGGATATCTCTGAGCTTAAAGTGAAATTAGCTCAAACATTTGCCATGAAGGATTTGGGAGTAGCAAAGAAAATCCTTGTCATGAGCATTAAGAGAGACACGAAAAATCACAGGTTGATTTTGTCTCAAGAGGATTATGTGAACAAGGTGTTGAAACGGTTCAATATGTAGGATGCTAAACCGGTAAGCACACCTTTGGCTGGACATTTTAAGTTGAGTAAAGAAAAATGTCCTAATTCACATGATGAGGTAGAGTACATGAGTAGAGTTCCATATTCTTCTTTAGTAGGGGGTTTAATGTATGCAATGGTGTGTACTAGATTGGATATTGCCCAAGTAGTGGGAGTTGTAAGTATATGGCCAATCCAGGAAAGGAACACTGGAAAGCAGTTCAGTGGATCCTTAGATATCTGAGAGGAACCAGTAGTAAGCATTTGTGCTATGGAGGTTCAGATACTTCTCTACATGGATATGTAGATTCAGATATGGCAGGTGATTTGGATGGCAGGAGGAGCACCACAGGTTATGTTTTCACTATTGGTGGAATGGCGGTTAGCTGGATATCAAAGTTGTAGAAGGTTGTTGCCTTGTCAACTACAGAAGAAGAGTATATTGTAGTCACAAAGGCTACCAAAGAGATGATATGGATGACACGGTTCATGGAAGAGCTTGGAAAAGAGCAAGATAGTTGTAGATTGTATAGTGATAGTCAGAGTGTAATTCATTTGGCTAAGAATTCAGCATTTCACTCAAGAACAAAGCACATACAGCTCAGGTACCACTTCATAAGACAGGTATTGGAGGATGGTGAGTTGAAGCTGGAGAAGATCCATACAGATACGAATCATGCTGATATGTTAACCAAGCCGGTTACAAAGGAGAAGTTGAATCTTCATTCAACTTCTATTGGTCTTCATGATTAAGTTGAAGATGGAGGAGCTAGAAGATGTTTCTGTATAGGTACTGGTGTAGCTGTTTATCTCCAAGTGGGAGATTTTTAAGGTGTGGAGCCTAAAAGCTTCACCAAGGAGCAGATTGTAGAGTTGCAGCAGTTACACAGTCACCGGCATCGGTCAGGAGCGACCGACGTCGGTCAAGTGTAGTTCAAGAGACGTCAGCATTGGCAGGGATCAGCCGACGTCAGTCACAGGCAAGCAGGTAGGAACCGGCATCGGTTACTTGTGCGTCCAGAGAGCTATTTCTGAGGACAGAACCAAGTGTTTGCATGATGAGATTAAGTCATAGTCTTAAGTTTGCATCTCTATTATTAGTAAGACTATTTTTAGAGCCCTTGTTCAAGAGACTTAATTGTTGGTTGTAAGTGCATGCTCATGTTTCCTAATTCTATATGTAGGATTAGATCTTCTTAGCTTATTGTATTGGTATGTTGAAAGAACAGTACATAATTGTATAGGTGAATCAATCCAGGTTGTTGGAGTTGATTATACTTGAGAGAGAGAGCTCTTGAGGGAAAGAGATCTAGAGAGAGATCTGTACATCTGAGAGAGGTGTGGAAGAAAGAAATTTCTTCAATTGTATTCCTTCTGTAAAGAGTTTAATACAATTTTTCAGGGTGGTTTCTTGTATCTCTTGTTCTTTGTTATTTATCATTCTAGTTACTTATCATTCTGTTTTAATTCCATGGTTTATTGCTTTCATAAGTGTAATCATATTTTTAGTTGATCCCCAACAATTATACATTCATCATGATGGAACAAACATAAATTATGATAGTCACCTATACACTATATACAAGACTAACTTTCCTGCTTGACTAGTGCATATATGGGTTAGATCATGATAAAAAATGGTGTAAGAGTGTTTTTTAGAAATTTTAAGAACCTATATATTATTCACCTTGCATTCATGAATTTTTACCTATAACTGTACTGGCCAAAAACTTAGGCAATGTGGTTTTGAGCCTCCAAAAATCATTTTAGATCCCTAGTGATTGTTCATAAATCTAAGGAGAATAATTAAAATAACAATGCCACTATTTTTAATCCCATAGGGATCCCTAAATCCTCTTATAAATATTATTCCCCAACTCTACCTATATATCATGTATCATTCATCTAAATTTTTACTTGATGAGCTTGTGAAGGGAGTAATAGAGGAGAGATTAAGTTTATTGCATCTGTTAGTCTTGAAAGTGATCCAAAGTTGAGATATGACCTATGAAATATTAATGGATGTTATAAAACCATTTGATCTTGGAAGATGAGTTCAAAATTCCATACACATTACAAAAATCCTATCTAAGGCATTGAAACTCAAGATTATGGCATCTTCTTAATGTGATGATAGGTGTGGTAGTTATGTAGCTACTCCATGGTATTTCTAAAGTGTTTTACATATTTATCACATGGGGAACTTTGAGATAGATGAATATTAAATAAAACCCACCTTTTTCCTTCATTAATCTTCCCTTATTGTCGACAAAAGAAGTTTAAAGTTTACAAATCACCATGAAATGTTATAACAAGGTGATTAAGACATAAAATGACCTTGAAGGACACCTAAGGACCTATGACACTTCTTGATGAACTCTTTTTAATCCATGAAAATACTAAATCATCACAAGACCAATTAAAGACATTACCTTAATTTATCCAAAATTACCTTAAACGATGCTAATAAGGTTTTATGAAGACATTTAAAAACCATATAAGGAATGAAAAGACCTTGAACTAGGCTATAAAGACATGGGAACAATATTTCACTATAGGGTTTGACATTTTGACCTTGGGGGTCAATATCGATCAACAAGTTATCTTCCCCAAGTTATAAAAATGGGTTTCTAAACTCATGGGATATGACTATGATATAACTTACAAAAAAGGGCAACGAAAATTTGGTGGTTGATGCTCTCTGTCCAGTTTAAAGACCTAGTGCACCTATATATATATATATATATATATATATATATATATATATATATATATATATATATATATATATATATATATATATATATATATATAATCTATTCCCATTTCCACATGGATCTATGATATTTAAAAAGAATGGCATAATGATATTCCAACCCAAATACTCATTCTTCAACTATTTACAAATTCATCTGCTAAACCTCACTATACTTGGTATGGCCACACATTGTGATATAAAGGTCACCTCATACTGGTTTTATGATCCAAGTACAAATACACCATTTCCCAGGAAATGCATGCTTCCCCTTCAATTGGTACCTTAAGGTTTCTAAAAACATATGAACAAGTTTATCATAGTTTCTTTTTTCTAGGAATCAAGCAAGATATCAAGACATATTTTGTTGAATGTGATACTTTCCAATTCAGTAAAGGTAAAATATTTGCCCCACCTGTTCTATTCCAACCACTTCCATTTCCATCACATATTTGGATAGACATTTCCATATATTATATTGAATTTCTCTTAGAATATGGTGGTAAATCAAGTATTTTTTTATTTTTGGATAGTCTTTCTAAATATTCTCATTTTTATGCTTTGGACCATCCCTACACTACTTTCACCATCACACAAACAAATATTTATCAAATATTATTACTCCATGGTTTTATTTCCTCTATTGTCTTAGATAGTGATTCTACCTTCAAAAGTTGATTTTTACAACAAATATTCAAGCATCTTCGTACAACATGGAAAATGAGTTCAGGGTATCATCCATAAATTGACGGCTAGGATGAAATTATCAATAAATGTTTGGAAACATATCTTCATTATTTTGTCACATAGTAATAAAATAAGTGGATAAAATGGTTGCCTCCTACATAATGGTGGTAAAATACCTCCTATCATAGGGCTATCATGGTAACCCTATATGAGTCCATTTATGGACAAAATACACCTTATCTTATTTCATATATACTAAGAAGCTCCCCAATATAGGATCTTGATTATACCATCAATACATGTGACAATAACTTTCACCTCATCAAGGTTATTCTTCACATGGCAAAAAATTTCATGAAGTAATAAGCAAACCAACAATGTTCAAAACAATCCTTTCAATCTAAGAAATGTGGTTTTATTTATTTGTAACCTTACAAGAAATGCTCATTAAAATTCAAAGGATACTATAAATTAGGCATAAAATTATATGGGCCTTATAAAATTCTCCAATGAGTTGGACATGTCACCAACCAGTTGGAACTTCCACCTTCATCATGCGTGCAACCTATTTTCATGTCTCATGCTTGAATAAAGTCCTTGGCCACAATGTCACCACTAAGATAGTGCTTCTAAAACATGATGGAGAGGGATATGTCATTTTACAACCTGAGTATATCCATAATAGGTGCTATCATTCACTCTATAATCAGGTCATCATAGAAGTTCTAATATTGTGGTAGGGGATGCAACCAAAATATGCTACATGTGAACCTCTTCTTTCCATTCAACAGTCGTTTGCTCACCTTAATATTTGAGGGATTAGATTTTAATGGGGAGGTAATTTTAGGACTCTTCATCCTAATCATCCTTTTTTAGTTTGTTTATTAAATAAAATTATATGGATGCAAATGTTTTTTAAGACATCCCTCAAGCCCATTGTAATAGATAGAATTATTAAACATGAAAGTATAATATTTTAATAATCCCACATTCATTGGGAGTAGTAGTTATATAGTGATAGATTACTATAATTAGGAGTTTGGTCTAGTATGAAGTCATCCATGAATTGTATGGAATTGATCTTGCTCAAATTAGGTTACCCCCTCAAAGAGGCCAATGATTATAGAATTATTCTATTATAATGAAATTATGATCTTTTGAATCAATATAATTTTGTTTTTGTTCAAATTTTATATATTTTTAGTTGATTCTAATCTATTTTAGTAAGGATCCTATAAATGTGAAGTATATAGTCAAATACTATTATAGAATTAGAGCCTCACTTGTGATATAAAACTTTATATATATAATGGAAAATATCTCTAGAGAGAGGTAGGGATTTTTATTCTACCAAAATACATCCAAGGCTTGCATGTGTATTTTCCCCTTCAGCATGCTCTAACCAAAAGATAAGTAGTCACTAGGTTGTGTATGTACTGGCTATAAAAACCAATAATACTCGAAAACTTTTGGAACATGAAAAACTAGTGTCAAAAGAGAAAAAACATGATTTTAATCAAGGCCGAAATTGGAAGAATGCTAAGGCATCATAAAGAGACATCTAGAGGAAAACCAAACCTAAAAACAACCTTGTTAAGTAGAAAGTAAAGACTCAACCAACATTAACAATCAATTTTATCACTATCTAATACTAAAAAGTGTAATATAAAATTCCTTAGATTATCCATCCATCATTGAGGAGGAAGGCCAAAACATTTCACCTCCTTTTAGTCAAGAGACTAATTGGCAAGAGAACATGCAACTTTATTAAAACTATTAGTAGGATAAGAATAATATAGTATATCAAAATTATTTTCAAGCCATTAAATTTTCATGATAATTATACACATTCTAAAATCCATGGAGATATTAGAGCTGGCATTTGAGAGTAGGTTAATCCAAAACTTAGAATTGACAACCAACTAGACTTTCTTCCATCCCACCTTCTAGGTGATCTTAAGACCTTCTAAAATAACTTACCTTTTAGTTAAATTATTACTAGTAGTCCCAATTCTAGTAGAAAAAAAGAAAGTGATAGATTTATCCCTATCCCTACCAATACCTCTAATTATTTTATACCCTAGATATCTCCTTGATGTACTATCTATAAATATTTTGTTGATCCCTGACATGAGAATCAAGGAATTCTATAACCTACCACTTTAAACTTTTAATCTCTTACATTTTATTAATAATATAATCTTTTATATAGTATATTTCTAGATGAATATTAATTTGGATGATTCACCTAAGAAAACAATTATAATTACTAATTATTTTTTCTATAATTTTAACTACTTTTTAGTTATTATTATTTATTTTACACATATAGACATTAAAATTATAGGATAAATAGGTGGATGATTGGCCATAAATATGTTTTATTTATTTATATGTCCAACATCCATTAAATATTGTAAAGTTATACTTTACCATAAAATTTAAGCTTCTATCTCTTGGAAGGTAAGCCTTCTATCAGACCTAATAATGCTAACTCAAAAACAATTTTATGGGAGGGTAAGAAATGTACATTTTATGTTTTTTTGACATTAAAATTATATCCATATATTGATGTCAAAATAATGGGTTATGTTTGTGATGAATCCCATATTAACATAGCTAGAGGTTCTATAGTCATATTTTGTGAGAATTTTCTTTCATCTAAATGTTATCATATTTAAGTTGAGGATTCCTTTACCTATCTATCAATAATATAGAAAATATCTCTTCACATTAGAATATCAATAGTGAATGACAGATGAGACATTATATTTGTTTATTTATAGAATATAAATTCTTAAATTTAAGGTAACTTTCTATCATTTCAACTTCCTACTATACAAGAGGAGGCTTGCTTTCAATGTGGCACATAGTAATTTACAATCATAAAATTATGGATCCCAAGATATATAATAGAGGTATCTAAGTGGGGACACTTAAATGTAATATTCATCAAATTTTGACTAGGTGAGATTAAAATAACTTATAAAAGAGGTACCTAAGTGGGTCCAATTAAATATAATAATTATTAAATTTTGACTCATGAGATTATAATAACTTTGATACATGTAATGGGTATCCACCTTAATCTTGATTTAGATAAAGATACATACTGTTTCCCAGAATGTATCCTAAGATTTTATTTTCCACATCAACCTAAAAGAAAATATTATCTTTGTAAGTCCTTTACACAAAGGTCAAATATGTAATTTTAATAAACCACAAAAGTAGCCAAATGTTTAAAACTCATATCATGTGAATCACACCTAAAAGTATTATCAAGAAAGGTTGGTAATAAAATATTTATTGAAGAAGTTAATTTAAACATACATGTAGATATGTGGTATGGTTATGTAGAGACACTTAAATAATTTTATTATCCTACTAGAAATTATTTTTTCGCTCAATTTTTGTAAGACACATGTTCCATATTTTGATGTCGATAGTGAAATTTTAAGATTCATAGGAAAACCTTAATTTTTATGTGTAGGTCAAGATTGATACCATATATCAAATAAAATATGGACTTCCTACATATTTATTCCATTACATAAGCCTGCAAGTTTGAATCAGAGAGCAAAGTAAAGATCGATAAATAATTTTTCAAGTCTCAAGAAAAGACACAATATCAACCTTCTAAGAAAATTTATAAACCATGGGATGGTTCTTTATTCGATCCACCAAAAAGGTAATAACTGTCAAATGATGAAAATAAGCATCCCAAGACTAAAAAGTGTTGCTTTGTTCTTAACTCATGTTGTATTCAATTAAATTTCTAATTTTTCACTTATAATACTCTACTTGCATAAATCAAGGTAAAGGGTACAAACAATATGGAACTAGATAAAGGTAAATGTATCTTTTATTTTTAACCAAGTACTAGGGTCATCTGGGTCAGTACCACAAACATCTCTACTTCCCCTAACATAGATTCAAATAAACTATAAAGATTATTCCATTCCAAAATGTAGTAAATTGTAAAATAATATAATTAATTGTTGACAATACAATTCATCAGAATATATTTTTTTGTGAGGAAATTTTAAGTTGTCACTAATGTCTTTCTAACAACCATACTCCATTGGATGGTTCAGTTTGGATCTAAAAAATATATATTTTGGGAATTTTACTTGGTGTAAAAAATAAATCATTTTCAATATGCAATCATTTGTGACATATCATAATTATATCTACATAATATTTTTCATGGTCAACCATTTATTTACTATCAACATGTAGTCTATGAAGAAATCTAAGAAATATACAAGTATCTATAAAACAAGAATAAGTTACAATAAGAGTTGCACAAAAATAATTTTTAGCATTAAATATATACTAGTGGGAACTACTTCAATGTTAAATTTTATATTTTGAACCGTAGAAACCCATCTAACATGCACTATTATTAAGGTTACATAAGCTAATAATCACTCATCTTGGTGAAAATGTGTGTCAATAGAAATTGTAAAAAATTACCAACATAAAAAAGGTATATATTTATTGTTAAATTAAATATTTAAAAATGGGTTAAATCCCCTATCTTAAATATAATAAATTAATTTATATATTTTATTCTTGTTTTATCTTTCAAAGTTTTTTTGTTGAATAGAGTATCATAATACTTCAAAGGCGCGTTATTTTAATTATTATTAATTTTAAATAACTATAATTTCATTTAATAAATTATGAAAATAAGAAATAAAATTAATCAATGTAGCTCATATCCTTGAATGAATGTGGTCTCATAGATTGCAATGTTTATAGTTTAAGTGTTATTTTTAACACTACTTTAATTATTTTAAAATAAACTCATCATGCATGTATCATCTCATATAATCCCATGGTTGCAGAAAATAAATAAACTTAAATTTTCTAGAGGTATTTAGAATAATGCCATTACCATGTTTGGAGAAAAACCCCACAAACTTTTCCAAAATGGGGAAGGCACATGAGCTATTTAAAAATTGAATAGATAACCATGTCATCTCTCAAAGTCTTAATACAATCAATTTTCAATTATGCATGCTAACCATTGGATAATATTTAAGAAACACACATGCTATTTGAATTTTAAAAGTGTTTACATCCAAAATTCAAAAACTTTTCCTGAATTTAAAATCATAATAAGCGCACCCTAAATATTTCAAAAAAATTAAATATATCCAATCTCACCACATTGGATTTAATTTTAAAATGTCAAATTTAACATCAGTAATGTTATATTATTTTGATCATTAAATTTAAGTGCACACAAAATCCACGTGGACTATAGGTATTCTCAACAAAATTGTGACTAATTCATTAAATAAAAATGCACAAATGTCTAATTTACCTAGTTCACCTTTACCATTATTTAATTCCTAGCATTTATTTTGATTACATACACAAGTGATAAGGACTATATGTATATTCATAAATAATTATCTCTACTTCATTGAATAAAATTCATAGGTTTTTTAATTACCTAATTCGCCTTTACCCACATAATCCATCATTACATTATAGTCTATATAAATTTTGATTTATATGTAGTGAATATTTTATGAACAGGTGTTCTTACTTAAAGTGACAGTTTTGGAATTATTAGATAAAAATATATTTTCTATTATTAAATATCTTTTTGCTTCATAAAATTATTCCTATATTAAGTTCTATTAACAAAAATGATAAATTTCATAAACTCTTATAATATTCTATGTCTAATTAAAAAACCAATACAAAAACATGTATGTAAATGAATACATAATAAATTATTTACCCCTTAAATGTCCATCACATCCTTTTGTATTTTTATTGAAAAAATAAAATAGAATAAGGAGAAACCATTTCGAATTTCAATCTAAGTCCTTATACATGTGAGAAGTGACATGATAACCTTCATGCACTCAACTTATAATGTTTCATTTGAGATAATAGATGATGATATGATGCTATGAAGGAGACTATTTGTTTGGTTTATTTGATTGGTTTGGTTTAGGTAGCAAGATGTGTTAACTAGGAAGAGCTAGTATAGATGGTTGTTTTGGATTATATTCCCACACTAGGTTTTAGTAGTGAGTGGTAAAGGATGTTTGTATCTATCAAAAAAAAATAAACTATATGAAAATACCTATTAAGGATAGAAAATTCAGATGTAATGGTCTCCCAATGATATAGAGAATTCATATTAAATGAATTTTTACTTGGTTTATGCCAGGATTTATATATTAATTAATATGGGTTTAGATAATTCTATGTACCTCAATGGATCTATTAGATTGATATTTCATAAACAAATTCATCTAATAATTTAATGATTACATACCTTAGGATGAATGGAGAAGAAAATTTATAATCAATAGGCTTGGCAGGATAAAACGTAGATTTATCTTACTAGTTGGGTTTTGGTCAATATGGTTTTCTCATCAATAAAATTTAATTAGATAATGATCAAGTTAGGTAGAGAAGTAGAGGAAAATACTTGTATCCTAAGCTCATAGTCTATTTTATTTGAATTTTACTTTTTGGTATAGGGGTAGGTACTCATGTGAATGTTCTTTTTCTATGAAAATGAGCTTTTTCATGAAGCATCATTCAATGGTGGGCAAGGGTTCCTTTTGAGGTTGTGAAAAGTATTGTTTGATTTTATTAGTTATATATGTTTTATTTGATTTGATTGGAAAAATTATTTGCTTTTTTATTCTAATATTTTATGTTTTATTCAATAAAGTTTTTGATATGTTACTTTGATGTGGGTGCAATGAATGAGTGTTTTGGATATGTTAATTTGTAACATGACCTAATATGTAATTAAATAATTATAGGTTGTGTTTTAACATTTAATAAAAGAGAATGATTCTAAATATTATTTATTATTTTATGTTTTCTACCTTTTTATGCAACTGAATTTGAACTTTATTTATTTGTGGTGTATGTGAATATGTGTATGATAAAAGTTAGTACTACTAAAAGCTCTAAATTTGTTATCATTCCTTGTATCCCTAAAATAATCAAAACCTCCTTGTGTATTGAAGTGTATGTATGGTACTAATAAATTTAATAAATATTTGAGGAACCAGATGGTTTTATAGCTCCATGACAATTTCAAGTTTAAAGAGGGAGTGGAAGTGTCATTTTCATTCATTTCTCTCTCCTGATTAGGTCTCAATTAGGCCTCCCTCCTTAAAGATTAAATTTTGGATCCATATCATTCCAAAATTTTATAATAATAAAAAAAACATGTGATTCATTTTGATTACCTCCTAAGGATCATCCATGTCAATTTTGAACTTCTGACACCTTGTACAAACCTCCAAAGTAGCTTAAAATAAACCTTTTTTGCCTATTATATATAATTTTGTACCTAAAAATAATAATAAATGTATTTTTTTATGCTTAGGATATTTTTAGACATGATTCAGGGCATTTCATATGTCACCCAACTCATTTGGGTGCATTAGAATTATTTTCTCTCTCATAAGGTAAAATTTGGCCTTAAAGGCAACCTAAAGGTGACATAGGGTCTTAACAATGATTCATATATTATGGTGCACAAAATTAAGAACCAATTCCTCAATATGGAAGTTGATGAACCTATATAATTCTGAAAACCTCCTTTTTCCATAATACAACTTGTCAGGAAAGATATGATTAAAGGATTTGTGCCTCTTGTGTGATTGAGTGTGCATTTGTGAGGTCAAGAGAGAGATGAGGTCTATAGGTGGTGTTTTATATTAAGGTAAAAACAGGTTTTGAAGGGGCCCCGAAACCCTTTACAAAAGAAAAGATATAACCTTAAGCACACCCAAGAAATGAAATAACCTGGAACCTCCAAAAGCTAAACCAGATTAACCAGTAATCTGAAAACAACAGACAAAAGCTAGACAAACAATAACTAATAGTTATTATTTTTTTTTACAAGACCAAAGTTTCATATCTAGAGGAGGGACCATAGACTTGGATTTTTTCCTCTTAACAGTAGTCCAGCCATCCTCTACCTTAGCTACCTCAGCAACCCACTCCTCAGAGTGCCAAGAATCATGAAGCCCAAGGGGCGACAAAACCTCAGCCTGAACCTTAGGAGAACTAGCCAACAACTGACTCCTAGGATAATCCATCAAAACAGGTGGAGGAACCACCACCTCCTCAGAAATTGGTTCAGGAAGATTACATAATCCAATCTCCACCGAACCTTCAACAGGAATAGTCTCCAGCTGAGACTCCTGATGCATCGAAGCAGATAAGATACTCTTTTCATTCTCATTCTCAGACTCAGTCGAAGCTTCCTCAGGTTGTTCTGCAATATAGTGATCATGATCAGCTTCAGCCCACCAAGAAGGAGATCTTCTGGGTCTGGTTTTCCTTGCAGTGCACCGGGCGGCAACATGCCCCGTCAGGTGACACTTTCTACATCTAAAAGGTAGCCCTTCAAAATCTAACATTTGCGTCCAAGATCCCTTAGGGGAATCTAGACAAATCACCTCAGGAAGGCCCTTAGAAACATCCACCTCAACCATAAGGTGAGCACAAGTCGATCTAAAATACCTATTGGTTTCTACGTCTGCAAATAAAAATTCCCCTATAGCATTTTCGATGGTTTTAAACACTGATTCATGCCATAGATGTAAAGGTAAATTAGGGAGCCAAACCCAGACATGGATCTTGTTTAAAGTTTTCGTAACAGGATTGAAATCCATATGCCACCATTTGGCAAAGAGAGGGTATTTACCCTGCCAGAAGAAATTTTTGTTGGAAAGAATAGTCTTCCTGTCCTCAGCAATGTGAAATAAAGCTATAAAAAAATCTTTACCACAAGGATAAATTTCAACATTTCCATCAATTAGTGGTAGCCATGTCTGGGATATCCAGCCATGTAAATCGGCATGAGATGGCCAGAAGCCACAAAATCTACAAATAGCCGTAGACTTTGAAAAGTACTCTGCCTGATCAAAGATTTCTTTAACAGTATCAGGATCAAGATTAACCCTGACAGGTTTTAAAGCACTTACAGGTGATTCGCTTAGTCTCCCAGCAGAAGCTTGGTGTTTCACATCATGAATTTTAGCTTCAAAAGCAGCCACGTCTGCATAAGTTTTTCCCTTAGACCCATGGACAGACCCAAAAATAGGGGAACCATTTTATGAATCCGTGATTGGAGAAGAACCCCCTTCCACGACCAGGATCCTATCCCCATTCACTGATAAAGTTTCAGTTACTCCAGCTGCTAGATTTGTAGTAGCCTGGACCAATCTTGAAGTACGCGCTCGTGCCTGTGTGCCCGTAGCATCCAAAAACTCCATACGCGCTCAGGGAGCAGGGGCATGCGCACGCGCGCGCTGGAAGCGTTTCAAAAAATATGGTCTATAGGTGGTGTTATAAGTATAAATTTGAGTTTATATTGACCTAAATAGGTATTAAAAATTCACCATGACCTTAATACATGATTTTATTGTCACATTTCTTCTTTAACCCTACTATAAACACCACTAGTTGATGTTTTGGGTTCTCAAACCAACTAACATAATTTACCCTAACTGATTGTGTTTTCTCTTTTATCCCTTAGTAATTGATTATAAAATTCATTTAATAATTTTATAAACTTTTTGCCATATCCTTATGGTCTTAAAACTTCTCAACTCAACTCCAACTAACCACTTTCTTATGACTACCCTTATAGGTATATTTATGTAATTAGGCCTATTAGGCCTAAACATAATTTCTAGTATTTACTTAATTTAGTTAAATTTCAGGGATTTGTGGAGTTATAACATTCCCATTAAATCATATTCAAATGAAAATAATTCCTCCTATATACCTTTAAACCTCTCAAAAAAGTAAATACTTCTCAAAAGTAAGCAGGCTTGTAGCTTGCATTGGATGAGCAGGAAGGGTTTCCAATGTTTGGCTATTGGGTATAAGAACCAAATGATATCATATTGTCTCTATGAAACCATCCTAAAATTTTTTCCTTTCCTCAAATTCTCATAGGTATTTAACTCTTTTCTTGCCCCAAGTAAAGTCTCTCATGAGACAAATAGCCTTTTAGGTCCATGACTGTGAATGTAAGGTTTTGAGTAGAGTTTTCTTTGATCATTTACTTTATAATTTCATCATATTTAATTTGATATTAATATGACCTCATGACTTTTATATTCACTTGAGATAGACCTTAATTCTTATCATGGACACTCTACTCTTTTTTTTAGGCTTGAAACTAGCCTATTGACCTTAGCAACATGTAGATGGTTATTAAGGTGGTTTGGCTACACATAGGGTTTTACATCTTCAATTTAAAATATTTGAACATCTCAATGAATTTATATATTATTTTTAGTTTCTAACCTCTTTAATCTTTACCAAGACATAACCTCTTTCTAAAGTCACAACTTCCCTCTATAACTTCTCAAAGTGGTTGTATGTGATCATTTACAGAGAGTTTGAATGTGTCTTGAAATTGATCTTATCAAATCCATATTAAAATTTTAAATCATTCATACCTCATTGAGATTTCATTTATATTACACTAAAATTTACATATAGCATTTCAAGAACCTTAGCCTTCTTTTTCAAAGTAATGCCTATGTATAATTATTAAGTTTGTAGACTTTATCTTATTTGACCCTCATTAGTTATCAAACCCTCATATTCTTTCATGAGCCTATACATTGATTTATAACCTCTCATTCTATAAGTTTTTCATAGCATTAAATATCAAAGATATGTCTACAGATATAAATATACTCATATTACCATGTCTTAAAAATTAAAGAAATAAATTATAACTCTCTTGAGAAACTATCAAAAAGACATACATGTCTTAATATCCCTAAAAATGAATCCTTATAACCTTGTTTAAATACATAAGTAGTTCATAGTTGTGTGATGTCAAGTGTCCAAATCCAAGCATTATAATGCATTATGTATTGATGATGACATTATGCACACACACATACATGGTATAATTAGTAATCATCAGAAAAATCTTTAGTGTGTTGTAATGTATTAAATTATTACTCACTCAAAAATATTAATTTGGTATATCCAATCCAGCATATGAACCCATTTTCAATGGTTATCTTATAATCAAAATTGATAATAGGATTCAAAAGGAAGGAGAATTAAAATATTGATTAGTACACAAGACTAAATGTAGACATATATGAAGTATATAAAGGTGCAGTAAAATGTATCTAAGATGTAATAGACCTCCATAGTCAACAAGGATAAATCTAATAAATCCTATGTAGTGTTAGTAAACATAGGGGTTTTAGTTTCACCGATAACTTTTGTGCATGGTTTTAGCTCCTTTTTCCTGATCTATATGGTTACATGGTAGGAATAGAGTATTTCAATAAATACTAAATAACAAACTAAGATTTATAATAACATAATTTTCTAATTACCTCTCTTCCATAGTTTTTTGTCGATTTCCAATTATCTAAGTGCAATATCAATATACCCTTTTACATTTAGATTTATATGATTATATCGCTATTTTACATAATTTAAATATTTATGTTTTTTACTTTATTTATATCACTCTAATCTAAAATAAGTCAAACACTTTTCCATTTCTCACCCTTTCCCAATCCCTTGTCTATAATTTTAGGATGAATTAGAAAAAATTAACTTTCTTATTATCCTAACCCTATTCATATGAATATTTTAGTATGACTTCATAAGATAATTACCCATGCCATATAAAAAATCTAAGGATGCAAATAAACATGTCTACATTTTGTGCCCATTATGAAAAAAATGTGATTCAATAAAGAAAATGGGTTGTAAGGATATAAAATCATGTAATATGGGGGGTTCTTCATCTCCATTTCCCTTTGAGGACCATAAGAAAAATACCACCAAAAAACCAACCAAGGGGAGGGGGAGTCATACCTTGGATCTTCCAATTATAATCTATAAAAATCCCCATGTATAAGGCTTTGATAAAATGATTTAACTATCCCCCACAAGATACTCCTACTCATCTAAGATCAATCTTCTCCTCCAAAATATTAGTAATGGTGAAAAGGTTCATAAAAGGTTAGATTTAAAGGATTACATGGAATCACTAAATTACATAGAATATTAGAATCTTAGACCGTATTTTTAAAATAAACATACAGAGTATTTAAAATGATGAGTAAGAATACATATAAATCAATGAGATCCCTTTTATAAATAGAAAAAAGGGGCATCTATACCTTCATAATCACCTAAGTCATGATCCTATCCTTAGCTTCTTGGATATCCATGTCGAGTATCTAGAGGTATTTTACCTTTGTGGATGGATATAAATAATGATCATCCTCACCAGTTGGACTACAACCCTTTTGATTAAATTTCCACTTGTCCCTTACAATTCATTTCATTTTCTCCAAAACATGTTCTAAGTAATTAAATATTTTATAAAGGTAAAATAATATTTGTAAGCATGGATCTTCATACACTCAATAATGTTTTCTCCTTCCATGGAAATTAATGAAGACATTAATTTTCCTAAAAGCCTTGTAAGAACCCTTAATTTATTGTGTGTGAGAAAACAATCTATCTTAGGATAGCCAGGGCACCCATTACTCAAAAAAACATTATATAATTATGTTAGTTCAACAAGCAATATCATCCAAATATGCCAATAAGTAATACTAATAAAAGTAGCTAGATCCACTAGGAACATCATAAATACCATGTGTATCAATACTATGATGTAAATCAACTAGTTATACTATGAATGTCATACATATAAACTCAATTCTTTGAATATAATAATACAAAAATAGAAATCACATGCCTCAAATAATAAATGAATTTTGTCATCACAAGGAAACAATCAATGTAATGGAAGGTGTCAAGATAAACCATTATGAAAATTTGTCTCCACAACTACATGATATCATAGTATTGGATACATGATCCATATCATGCACACCACTTCCTATGATATATTATGTTTGTCACCTACATTTCTACGGTCCTTACCATTAATATATTTGGGCATACTATTACTATGTGTATGCTTAATCATTAGAACTTGTGCACCTAGATACATATTAATACATTGGGGAATATTATTTGTCCTTATATTTATCATGTCTTTAGAGGAATCATACCCTTACCTATATCCTATAGTTTATCAACCACATCTTATGC
>JARHVA010000315.1:5375000-5492500 GCA_037957365.1 Torreya grandis
GATGAAGGTTCCTATCTAAGGTATTAATAATATACATATTTATTTTTAAGAATGAGGGAGGAGAATCAATGTTGGGCCCCATAACTTGACACTTTCATTTGAATCCTAGGAGAAAAAGTGAAACCCTCTTGGCCCCAGGGTCTTATTAGGAATCATATTAGCACACCTCATGTCATCATCCATACATGTCATTAAAGTAGTGACCAAGAACATACATAGATCTGATGATGTAATATACCATGGAATATTTATTGAACAATTCAAATCCATCTCAATAAATCATAAGTTTAGTTCATACAAAGTTAGACAACATTTCAAGATAATTCATAATCATGTTTGGAATCCATAGAAGCATGAAAAATAACAATGTATCTTAATAATAAACATATATTAATCCTTATTAGTTAGTACTACATCTCAAATCATATCATATCAATGTTAGAGATAAATAAAGAAGGATAGAGATAAAATGAAAATTTTAGTGTGTCTAAAAACATGCTAGATATAATCCAAAACTTGTATCATGAATTCTAGAAAGATGATTGTAACAAGCTAAACAAAATGAATATAATCAACATGTGTGTATTTAATTAAAATTAGGGATACGTCTCATATATTAAAAATCATATATATTAATAAAGGAAGAGAATCATCTCATGCACACCATAATCAAAAGGTCCTTGTCACAAACATATTAATTAAACTACCAAGATCAAAATGAAAGTAGAAAAATTCAACTCACATCCCTTTTTGACTAGAAGTATTACTACTAATAACATCTCGAGAGTAACACTATTTAAATAACCTATCAATGATGAAAATAATTAAAAGGCACATGAGGATGGATAAAATGAGGTGTGAAAATAATTATTACATATTCCTCACCTCAAAATGGAGGCATACATCTATATATTCTATTACTATATTTAGATTTGTATGGACATTTATTTTTAAAAATATGTTTATAGTGATAGACTGATATTTTATCTAAATATCTATTTTTTTTATGAAGATGTGAGTTAATGTTTCTATGAATTATTATTAATTCCTAGCAATCTTCAAGTCCCCTTTAAGCTCAATAATTCCAATTTTTCATATTTTACTTTTTAATTTTCAATTTTCAAGTCTAGAGATTCGTAAGAGTGACAACTTAGTTCATATATCATTAGGTATATTTATTCCTATGATTTTTTTAGTTTTGATTTCATAATTTGATGTTCATGTTGATTTATTGACAAATTTATTTCTTTATTTTTTTATGTACTCCAAGATTCACCATATTTATAAACCCAACCTGTGAGAGGAGCCTATCCCAGTATCTAAACTAGTCATCGTTCCATATTTAGGTGAGTTTATGTATGTGATTAAATTAAGATTTAAGTTTGTTCATCCATGTATTCAAGTATACATGCATCAGAGTGAATCATTATGTAAATTCTTGATTCTGATACAAGATCCTTCTATTAAATCTTTGTCATTCATTGCCACACTTGGTCCACTTGTGTACATTTGGATATTTTTGGACACTTTAACCTGACATTAGATTCTCATCATCCTTTGATTAATATATATTTTCATTAGATATACTTCATAGTTATTATTTTTCAACAATAGGATCCCATATAGTCATCTATTTTTTATCTTGGTCTATGATCTAAGCTTTTTCCCATCAAGGTTAGAATCGGTGGTCCACTGATTATGTCTTAGTTAGAATCTATGATTCACCATTTATAACTCTCATCTTTGTATGTGTCCATTATGCCTTAGTTTTGTTCCCCATCATTTGAATTTATCTTATCACTATTGTATAAGGTTGTCTTATATTCAAAGTGTCATAGGGATCCCCATATATACAAATATATCCCTAATATTTTAACAATCACGGAAATTACTTGGATATATATTACAAGACATTTTTATAGTGTAAAATCATTGAGTCTTATCAATATTTTTTCACATTTAACAAAATATTCTACATATGAAGCTTAAATTTCATCATCATTATTTTTATTCTTTTGCCATCACATATTCATCAAAAATAAGATCTAGGTGAAACATATAGTTGCATTTGATTATCTACGGATAGGAGTTGAAGCCATACTATAATGTTTATTTTTGATTCACTTAAAAGAAATAGAACTATATTGACCCTAGTTATAACCATGTGAGATATACAACTTAATCTACTCAAGAGGTTTCCTAAGTTGACTAAAATGCACACATAATATATTATTCATACATTTGAAGATTGGGTCATCATTAAATAAGACGTAAATCCTATAGATATTTTGGTCATAGTAGTGAATAAAATCCATATTTCATACTTCTTTTAGTGTGTGAAGTATCCCTAAGAAGTTGTTAAGATAAACAAAAATAGAGGATAAAATCAGTACAGGAGGATACAACCATTAGACATAATTGACCACCTATAGATTCTGACATAAACATAGTTAGCATGATATTGATTGTAACCCAAAACTGGAAACGCATTCATATTCTTAAGGCAACAATTCAATCACTCCCAAAAACTTTCCCTGGCTCCATAATTCAAAATTAAACATTAAAGTCTATTTATTTCAATATTTTTTATCCTCTTTCCATTTCTATTTCCATTACTTCTTAAATCATTCATTATAATTTTGGTAAATATTTTAAGACATTTTTAAGATGTAATTATTTTTATTAGTCAATTAAATTAAATCTACATTATAAATTAATTTTAAGTGTTGAACAGAATCACACATTATATACTATGCCAAATTTTTAGACTGTGTTTCCATGTTTGAATAATTTTCTTTATGAGATAGGATTTAAATATGTAGTAAAGGATTATAATGTATGGCATCTTGTATTAATTCTATAATGATGGTGCGTGGAGTGATAAGTCAAACAACCATCCACCTCCTCTTCTTTTATTACTAGTTTTGATTGTATTAGTAGATTAATTTTCATGGTTAATATTTGTTTATAGTTTTTTGGTCTTGTAACACATGGTTTAATATTTGGTGCCCCTGAGCTCCACCCACTTTTTTTTATTGAGGTGTTGTAATTATATTTATTTCGTAATATTTTATTATAACATAACCAAATCCTCAACATATATAGGATATGGATGTTGGCATTATTATTTGGTTTAAAATATTATACTATATATTAGTATAACATTATGTTACTAAGTTAATTATACACAAAAATGAGTGTATTAAATCATACTCTAAAATAAACACATTCATCAAGGTCGAGAAGTAGTAACAAGATAGATCAATACATGAAAATAATGCAACAAAAAAATGTGAACTAGGGATATATAATGGAAATAACATAACAAAATATAACATTAAGAAATGGGAGAAATAACCAAAATAGTTGAGAAGGTGAAGGATGATTGATTTTGTCTTTCAAATCCCCCCCCCTCACCACAAATCACTTCCATTAAGAGGGTCAACCCTGCCAAGTTAAATTTCCAAACCATCTATTGCATTATATTTATATTTATCTTCATGACCATATTACTTAGATATAGAAATAGGAAGCACCAATTGAGTTAATTTCCCTTGTGGTCATGCTAACCACCCAAAACCACCACCATTATGGGGACTCATAGGTAGCATAAAAAAATACTATTGAGGGGAGACATTGCAGTGTTTAGTCCAAAAATGGGTTCTCCACCACTGTCTAAAACTAAAGTCTCATGGGGGATACTTAAGGTGGGGAGATTTTAGATGGACTCAACTAATTTAAAAAAATACCCAAATGATCCAATAAAATATGGAGGTGTTTCACCTCTAGAAGTAATTTTACATATGAATATGTATCTTGAGCATAACATTATATATAACATAAACCATATTATTGGTAGGTAAATAATCATATAGTGCAGTAAGAGAAAAATAGCTTCATACCTATCATAAATAATCATGGTCGAGTTCCCTAAAAACTCCATATTTTATTTAAAATTTTCTAGACATAAGGGTTTGAAGAGGCTGCAGAACTAAATTCAGTCTAACTCAAAATGTTTGAAGAACCAAAAACATAATTTATAAATTCTAAGTAGTTACAAACTAAACATACAAGATAATCCATTCACATGTGATTCATTCATATCCCAATTGGAATCTTGTGGTTGATAATACAAAAAAGTAAATGGGTTTGTTTGGGTTCAATAATGGAAACACACACACATTCAATACTTCCCTTATAAATCTATCCGATGGATTTAATTATCTTTTTGGAATTAAGAACCTTGAATTGAATAAGCTAAGGAGAGAGGGATTAATAGCCTAACTTAGGTTTATATGATATAAAGGGTATCTAAACAATCCATTTACTATAAATCCACCATATTAAGGGAGATTTAACTATAGTATTATAAAGATGCACCTCAAGTATAGAATTTAAAATTTATAAGATAGATTCTTGATCAGTATCCTGAAGCTTATACTAAACCCTTAGAGTTTTCTAAGGCATCTAGTCTCGAGTTTTCCTAAAAAATAGATCATAAATGACCCTGATACCTTTCATGAATAGTTAAAGACTTTTTATCCAAGGTACATGAGAAAAGTGAATCTCATTAAATATAATAATTGAAGACCACCACAAGAGTGGGATTTAAGAGGAGTCACAATCTTAAAACCATGACCATCCTGACATTTGTGTCATTTTATAAATTCTCAAGCCTTTCAAATACTCTAATAAACAAATGTGCCAATTATGGTGATAGGTACTTATGTGAATATAAGAGATTATATAATTAAACATTTATAGAATCCATTCCACATAAGGTTTCCTTGGGGTGATAAATTTTCTATGATATTTTTTTTTGTTCTTCATCCCCTTCAAAGGCATAGATAACTCATTTAACACATAAGGCATAGCATTGCATATTGATATTCATGATGCAAAGACATTTCAGGGATATTGGTTTGCAACAAATGTCATAATTAACTTGATGAAATCCTATTGTTTCCTTAGATTTTTTCTATAAGATGTCCCTCAAAATTATCTCAAGTTTGATAGCTAGCTTTAGAAGGAAACCAACAAAAAGAATAATAAAAATGAGTAGTAATCAACACTTTAAATAAAATTTGAAGCTTTCCTACTAAAGAGAGTAGTTTAGAAATATAGAATCCAACCTTTTTCTTGACCTTTTGAACCACATATTCACATAGATCCAATGGAGTGTCTTGTAGGGAAATTGAGATGCCTATAAACTTAAATTATTCACTCACATGAATCCAAAATGACATACATAGAAGAAGATAGCTAGGTAAGGGAGAAATACATTTTTTGTAGCATTGGGTATACATTTGTTGAATTTAAGATCCAAAAGAATAAAAAATATATATATTTATACATTCCATTGCACTAGAAATAGAGCTATCCTCTTCACCTAAGGTGGAAAAGGACTCATCAACAAAGTGTTTGTTCAACATTTGCTTGTGATAATGGAAAAGAAAGATGCCTTCACCAAACCTATACAATAATAGTTGTAAAAAAGGTAACTAAGTCCCTATATAACCAAAACATAACAACAAAGGACTAGTGGCACCTTTGAGAAATAGAAAAAAAGAGGCCAAACTATTTAGATTGGACACCATTGATGGTGATATATAAGTTCACATCCTAGAAAAACATTTTTATAGTATTGACAAATGTCGAAAAATCCAAGACCCTAAAGTATAGTGAAGATGAAATTTCATTCAAATCAACGTTAGACTTTACCAAATTCAATAGTGATAAACATGGCCTTATTTTGAGACTTCTGGGTGCATTCCATTCCCTCACAAACATCAATTATGTTGTCAAGGATATATTTCTTTTGAATGAAACTAATTTGATTGTGGTGAATTATGAGGGGTAAGATATATATATATATATATATATAACCCTAAGAGCAAGAGGTTTGAAAATAATCTTGTATGGCACATTGAAAAAGGTAATTGGATTCTAGTTGGTAATAATTTTTTTAATCCCTAATCTTTCGAATGTTGATATTACCTTGATTGATAAGTTGTCTAAGAGAATTCATTTAAATAACTTTGAAATAGACTTTGTGCCAATCCGTACCCACTTATATCATAATTCGTGATAGAGATCATAGGGAAACCTATTAATACCGTGAGCTTTGTCAACAACCATTTGCATAATGGCCCTGTGTTGCTCCTCAAAGGATAGAATTCTATCATGTCATTCTTTGTGATTCTATTAGTTTTCAAGCCACTACTTGGAGACATATGACAAGAGCATGCTCTCATTCTGGAGATGATGGTTGAGCAGAAAACACACCATGGTAATGAGAAACAAAAGCACTCGATATATCAAGAAAGTATGTAAGGCAAGAACCAACTTCTCCAATATATTTGACATGATCAACCACTTGTCTATATTGAAAGAGATTGCAGAATTATTTAAGTAAGACTAAAAGCTCCACAACACAAAATATATATATATATATATATATATATATATATATATATATATATATATATATATATTTTTAAAGAACTAAGGTAAGAGAATGTCCTAAAATAAATTATTTAGTAACCACGTGGAAGAGAAGATCCATAAAACATTCATCATAAGATAACAACTACAAACCATAGGCTTTCTCTAGGGTCTTAGTTCATTAATAAATTTTTTGGTCCAGAAAGTATTTTATAAACCAATTCTTATTCACAATCGTTATAAATGCGAGATTATCATTAACACAATTTTAATCAGTAAGTATTATAATACAATAAAATTCTAAATTTATACGGGTTATACCATTCTGTTTGTGACGAAAACCAATAAACAAAGACTGGTAAAGTGTCACCCAAAAATAAACTATAAAGAAAAGATGATCCAGCAAGTATGATAACATTTACTAAAAATTGCTCCAAGAGTTGGATATATCATACATTGTTGTAACGATAACAGAGGTGCAAACAAAATATACATTGTTTTGGGCGATTCTCGTTAGCTTGAAAAAACCTGAACATTTTTTATGTGTTCCCACATCCAAGAAAAATTGTTTGCAAAAAACCAAAAGAATTTAGATTCCTACTCGTTGTTTTGGAAAATGTGGACAGAAAGAAGGAAAAGATCATTCAAAAAATTTTGAGGCAAATGACATAGAATTATATGGATTGCCAATGAGATGAGTTTGAAAATAGATTTAGAACATATAAAACAGTTGGACATCGTAATATCATAATGTTTTAATTCGAAATTATCATAGAATATTCATAAAAGTTAAAGCATATTTATCCTAATCTACACTAAATCCTTCGTCTGGTCTAGGTTCTGCTTGTTTTGTATGGATTGTGACACAGCATTTAAGGTGCAATCGATGGAGGCTTTCTTGGCTATCGACAGCCCATCTGTTCTTAGGCTTAATTGCATGTTGTAATGAGGATTACTGAACTGTTAGTTTGCTCTTAAGTTTATGTATTTGCTAGGTAGAATATGGCACTGGTCGATGCATTTTCATTTGCATTGATCACTGCGAAGGAAGCCAGAAAATGAGGGAGAGTTCGATACACAATGTGTATGTATATATAGAAGGGGGCATGATTGTGCATGCTGGGACTTATTTGAGGCACTATTGCATTGTGTATGTTATTGTGTATATATCACACGTTCTATTTTCAAAGTTATAAATGTTCTAGTCCATGGCATGATTGCTGTGGCAGAGCGGTAATCATCAACACTGCTTACTGGGTCGTCATCCGATTAAAGATAACATTCTATCTGTCAGGGAGGAGTTTTGATATGTTTGAAATATCTACAATATAAATGAAAGAGTTGTATTGATTTCTAAGTATGATTTATAATATGTAAGTATTGTACTTTTACTCTGATTTAAGATATAAATGAAACTATCATACTTATTAAAATTTGTTTTTATTATATATTTAGATTAATTATTGGTATCACTAATTTTATTGTTAATATGGTCATTGATATTGAAAAAGTTAGAATTATGAATTGAAAATGACTTGAAATTTTTAAGTACTAAAAGAAGTAGGGTGATGAAATACAGAAAATGATAAAAAAAAAATATTATTTATTAAATAATATAATAAATTTTTATGTAAGATGTTTATAATTATGATTGACTTTAAATTTAATAGGTATTTGTATTGAAATTATTTTTATTTTTATTTATACAAGTTAATTGAAAATTTGAAATATCTAGGCTATATGGTGATGTTTGAAACCATTTTTTCACATTTTTTTTAACCCAAACATAGTGTTGTGACTAAATTCAAGTCATTTGTCGCTATTTATTAAGAAATTGGCAAAAAAATATAATGCAATTATTAATCAATACAATATATAAAAATATCTAGATAATAATTTGAAGATTGATAAATAAATGTATTTATATTAAGACTCTTCATCTTAACCATGCTTTTATAGTTTGTTTATTTAATAAAAGGCCCCGGACACATATGCTTTATAAGACGTCCCTCAAGCCTATTGTAATATATAGAATAGTACAAGGTAATATTATAATAGTGTAATAATTCCACATTCATGGAGATTAGTAGTTACCTAGTGATAGATTACTATAAATATGAGCTTAGACTAGTATAAAGGCATCCAAAAATTGTATTAAATTGAGTTTACACAAAGGATATTGACTCCTTTAAGAGACCAATGATATTATAATTTTAATATTATAATAAAATTTTATTTTTTTGAATCAATATAATTCTTTTATTGTTGTTTTAATTTCAAATATTTTTATTCTAATCTAATATATTGTAGGAAGGATCTTATCATTTGGTATCAATGTGCTTTTCAGGGTTGCTTGCCTTAATAGGGACCTGGTGATCAAAAAGTGTTAATAGATCACAACTACAAGGTGCATATTTCAACCCATCTACATTGAAGTCCATGCTTTAAAAGTTGTATGTACATCTAGATCTTTAGTTTCTTTTTAACAAAAGGATGTCTTCACTTCATGTCATGTTTGATACTCTCTATGTGTGCATTAATGTTTTTACTACTCAGGATCCCCAAACCACCATGTATGCATCATCTATTCCTACTATAACATCTGGAATAAGAATTTATGCTAACATTGGTGTACTATGTCATCAACGTTAATCTTTTATGAGGATATTCATTTTTAATCTAATTAATCTAATTTTTATTTTATTTCAATTCAAGTGAGTTTAGTAAATTTAATTGGGTTTGGTTAAAATTATGACTGATTACTTTGTAATTTTCTTCTATTTCAATACAATTTTGGCCATATAGCTAACAAGCTTCATTCTCCTTATCTTGATCTTCTAACATTTGTGATCTGGATGTACCCAATCTATTTCTAATTGCTTATAGTTAAAAATTCAAATCTGATTTGGTCCCTTCCACCCATTGATCCTATTGTAATGAATTAAAATGTTAGATCTAGTTGGCCACACTACAAATAGATTTACTTGTAACAAAAGTTAAATAGTAAAAATAAGAAACATAAAAGAAAATATAAAAATATAAAAAAAAATTAAAGAATTTTTGGTGCCCATAGACCAACTTCACCAATACAATTTTATCATCGCACTAATAATTTTTAGGGGTAAGTCTAAAATTTTATAAATAGAAAATTCCCAAATTCCAATGCATCAAATAGTGTTGTCTACCCCTCGAACGTATTTTTTTTTAAAATTATTTTTCACATATGTGCAAATTACCCAATTATAATTGTATTAAAACATATATATTTTTAATGTATAACTTCCATACATTATTTTATGGCCCCTAACCTTCCTGGTAAATGGTTCTTACCTATGTTGGCACCATGGCTAATGATATTATTGAACTTCACTCTGAAGTTGATGTTTTCCATCAAGATATCCACCAAATCTTTGACATCCATGCTAAAAATTATGTACTCAAAATTCATAGGGATCATCACTCTGATGGTAATTCTTCTTGGACACCATTCCATGGCCCTAAGTAGCATTTTTAAACATTTGATGGCATTGACCCCACCAGCTAGATTTATCATACCAAATAATATTTCATCTTGCATCCCATGGAGGAAGTAGTCCCTATTAATTTCTTTCACCTAGAAAAAGATGATGTTCAAAGGTACCAATGGTACCAGAGGTCACACACCAAAATTGTGTTGACCAGATTTGTCAAAGTCTTATTTATACATTTTTGGCCTAGTGGCTATGATGACTTCATTGGGAAATTAACTAATCTATATCAAATTGGCACCATGTAAGAGTATCAAACAAGATTTGAGAAATTACCAATCAAATAGAGGGTCTCTCTAATGAATTTTTCTAAAGCTACTTCATTATTAGCCTCTATGATGAGCTTTGATTTGAGGTTAAAATTTTTCAACCCCACACAATGATGCAGGTTTTGGGTTTAGCTGTGCTCATTGAAGACAAAATCACCTCCCAATGTCATAATTTTAATTGGGAACCATCCAAGACATTTTTATAGTATCCCAGCACCAAGAAAACCCCCATCAAATACCTCACATAATCTAAAATGCATGCACATCATAAAAAAGGGTTCTGTTACAACTATGATGACAAATGGGCTCTAGAACATAAATGCTTAGAATAAAAAATACACCTTCTAGATGATGATTCTCAATCAGATACTTAAGATTATGAGGATTCCACTGAAGAGTTGCTATAGGAAAGTAATGATTATCAGACATCAAATTCCCCTCCTAAAATATCCATGCATGTTTTGGTTAGAGTCACCATTCCCCAAATAATGTGTGTATAAGGATTTTTTAAAACACAACACCTCACCATTTTATTCAATTCTATCAGAACTCAAAACATCATTGACCCTTGAATGGCTAAGTAATCAAATTATTTTAGACACCCATGTTCTAACTTTGAATTAATGATTGCCAATGGGAGAATATTACCATGTAGAGGAAACTGCCACAATGTTCACATTTATGTGGATGACTATAACCTTAGGACTAAAATGTTTAATCTATCCTTAGGAAGATGTGATGTTGTATTAGAATCAAAATTTTTAATCTTTCTTCGACCCATTCTATAGGATTTTTCTAAACTATCGATGTAATTTACTAAGAATTACCATCACTACACTCTTCAAGGCTTTCATCCTAGATCGATAAGTGTTATCAACTCCCATCACATGTATAAAATTATTAAATGAGGGTCTCATGATGTCATTGCCTAATTATTCTCTTTACAAACTACTCCTCCACTATATCCTAATAAACCTTTAGACTTGCAATATTTTCTAGTCAAGTATGCAACTATTTTTGCAGATCCCATAGGATTACTACCTCACTACCCTGAAGACCATCATATCAAACTTCTTCTATGAAATACACCACTAACATTTATCTATAATACTACCCATTTCATCATAAGGCTGAGATTTAAAGTATGGTTCACAACCTTATACATGTAGGCATCCTTTGACCCAATACTAATCGGGCTATTCTTCACCCATCTTGCTTGTTCATAAGATAGATTATTACTAATGACACTACATTTATTATAAGGAATTGATCAAGCTCATAATCAAAGATAAATTCCCCATTGCATTTATCAATAAAATTATCAATGAATTACATGGTGTAAAGGTTTTCTCCAAACTGGACCTATGCCCTAGCTATCACCAAATTTGTATTCATGAAGACAACTTTTTAGAAAAAAAAATTACACACATGATCATTATTATTATTATTTATTCATGCCATTTTTTATTACAAAATCCCCCTCCACCTTTTAGAGATTAGTGAACCTAGTATTTCTGCCACTTTTTGGATGTTTATCTTAGTCTTATTTAATTACATCTTCACCTACAACCATATATTGGAGGACCACCTAAACCACCAAGATATAGCCTTAAAAATTATTACATATAACCACTTATGTGCCAAACATTATAAATTTTCTTTCATAAAATTAGAAGTTGAGTACCTTAGACATATTTTTTCATTTGATGGTGTTCATGTTGACCCCACCGAAATTGAATCTATGACAACCTAGATGATATCTTCAACACTCAAAAGTCTATGAGTTTTCTTTGGCTTAATAAGATAATACAATAATTTTTTAAAGTATTATGGAAAAATTATACCACCATTAATTTCTATGCTCAAGAAAGACTCATTTATATGGTTTTCAACATCTGTTAAATCATTTGATAGACTCAAATAAGAAATCTACACCATCCCCATCTTGGCCATCCCTGATTTCTCCCATCTATTTATTATTGAGTGTGATGCATGTAGCATATGTATTGGTGTTATAATCATGCATATGGGTCATCCCATTGTCTTCACTATTAAGACACTCATTGGGCACAATTTGTCATGTTCTGCCTATGATAAAGAGATGATGTTTATTCTCTATTAATTCCATAAATGGTGTCCACACTTGACTGTATGGCATTTCTACATCAAAACTAATCTAGAAAGCCTCAAATAGTTTTAGATTAATGGTTATGTTATCAATCAAATTTTCACCCTTTAAAAGGTAGTTCAAGCCTTCCAAATTTGATGTAACATGGAAACACCTCAATTTTATGGGTACCTTATTAGAGAGTTGAATATCTTGGTTAAAGGGATAGTTCTCATTGATGAATAACTTAGGTTCAAACACTAATATAACACTAACTAATAAAATAGAGAGAAACCTAATCTCATACACCAGATGTATTTGATCACTACCAACTAGTTATAATTTCACTTCAAACAAGAGACTAATCTACACATGACACTAATCCAAATCTACCTCTCTACATCAATATTTATCATTAATGTTTGTGAAGAAAGATTGAGATAGGACTACTAATAATTATGCCATAGGATAGAAATAATGAAAATACAACTCACTAAACCCATACACACTCCATTTGAACACTTAAAGATACATTCAAAAAGTTTTTCAAACTGAACATGAATGTTAAACAAGGACAATCATGCCAAGGTAATATGATTGCCACTTAGCAAGATCAACTAGTCAAACATACATAATGAAATAAGTACATAGATAATGTAAAACTAGGTTATTATTCATTAATAAAAGGTTGTATATGTGTAGGCATTTTCCATATCTAGGTGCAGGATCCCAACTTGGCCAATTAAGGCTCAATAAATAAATAAATTGAGAGAAGGAGAGAAAAACATAGGAGAAGAGATAGACAAGTGTCCAAAAGGAGTTATAATAATAAAATACTTTAAAATTACCCCCATCAATTATTTAGAGAAAAATTTTAGTCTTTTAAATCTTATTTGATGATCCATGTTGCATGGAAGTTTTGAAGTTTGCTTGAGACCTTGACTAGCTCTCCAAAAATGCCCTTTTCCTAGGCTTGTGGAATGACATGTGGACTTATTGATGGTAAAATAATGTTGACTTACACCTTTTCTATACTCTTGACACATATCAACTGATCTCTTTATGTTTTATTTTACACATCACTTCATTTACTTGCTAGGTGTCTAGATATATCTTCACCTCACTAGGCCAATCTTGCTTACATGTGTCAGAACTTGAATTCATCTTTTCCAACATATTCTCTCTCCATGGATGGCCTATTAAAATAATACTAGATGTAAAATATCTCATTTATAGTTTTAAACTACCCTTAATAATTCATTTTACACCAAAAGCTATGAATTAGCCTCAGTCCTTATAGCCCTATAATCATGAAAGCCACCTTGTTTAAAAAAGTGTATGGATGGCACTGATAAACATAAGATATATTTTAGGGAATATTATTTATTTATAAATATATACCAAGTTTTAGGTCCTAAAAATTAGTGAAAGTGTCTTTTTCATCCATTTATCTCTCCTAATAAGGTCTCAGTTAGGCCTCCCTCTCTAAAGACTAAATTTTGGATCCACAAGATTTTCACAAGTGTGAAAACTTAAAATAAAAAGAGATTAAATCTGATCACCTCCTAAGGATCATCCATGTCAATTTTTAACATCTAACACCTTGTATGAACCTACCAAGTAGCTTAACATAAACCAATTTTGACTTATTATGTATAATTCTATACCTGCAAGTACTAATCACTGACATGGGGTTATCATTAGGAGTGTTTTATACATGGTTTAGGTCATTTCATATGTTACCCAACTCATATATAGTTATTATAATTGTTTTCTCTCTCATCAAGTTAGATTTAGTCTTCTAAGTAGCCTAATGGTGTCTTAGGGTTTAAAAAATGATTCATACAGTATGGTCCTCCAAATTAAGAAACAATTCTTGAATATTGAATTTTATAAACCTATATAACACCTCAAAACTCCTTTTTCCACCTTTCATATTTTTAGGAAAGATATGAGCATAACATTTGTGTCTTATAAGGTTGAGTGTGTATTTGTGAGGTCAAGAGAGAGATGAGGTCTATAGGTGGTGTTATGAGTTCAAATTTGAGTTTAAAATGACTTTCATATGTCCAAGACATTTACAATGACCTTACCACATGATTCTCTTATTGCATATATTCTTTAACCTTGCTACACACTCCATTAGTTGATGCCTAGGGTTCTTAAGCCAACTAACACAAATTACCTTAGATTGATGTGTTTTCTCTTTTATCCATTAATAATTTATTATAAACTACATTTAATTCTTTTCTATACTCTTTATCATACCCTCAAGGTCCTCAAGCTTATAAAATCAACTCCAACTTGCCACTTTATTATGACTGCCCTTGTAGGTATGTGTATGTAATTAGGCATGTTAGGCCTGAATAAAATTTCTAATATTTACTTTAATTTAGGTGATTTTAAGAGATTTAAGGAGTTATCATATTTCCATTAAATCATATTCAAATGTTTTTCTTTCCCTCAGTCCTCCTATAGACCTTCAAACCTCTTAAACAAGATAATATTTCTCAAAAGTAAGCGGGCATGTAGCTTGCATTGGTTGAGTAGCCAAGGTTTCCATAATATGGCTATTGGTTCAAACAACCAAATGAAATCCTATTGTCTCTATGAAAACATATTCAAATATTTTCATTTGCTCAACTTCTCACAAGTCTTAAAATATTTTCTTACCTTAAGGAAAGTCTCTCATGGGACAAATAACCATGTAGGTTTATGACTATGTATGAAGGGTTTTGGGTAGACTTTTATTTCATCATTTTGTTTTTCATTTCATCATATTTCCATTGATATTAATATGACCTCATGACTTGTATATTCACTTTAGATAGACCCAATGCTCTTCATGTACATTATGTTCCTTCTTAAGGCTTGAAACTAGCCTATTGACCTTAACAAGTTGTAAATCATTATTAAGTTGTTTTGACTGCACTTAGAGTTTTAGATATTTAATTTATAATATTTTAACTTATCAATGAATTTATATATATTTTAACCTCTTTCATCTTTCCCAAGACACAATCTCCTTCTAAATTCATAACTACCCTTTTCACCTTCTCAAAGTGGTTGTAAATTGTGATTTAAAGAGAGTTTGAATATGTGCCTTGAAATTGGTCTTATAAACTCCATATTAACACTTTTAATCAGTCATAAATAATTTATAATTAATTTATACTTCACTACAAGTTCCATATATCATTTTTAAATCATTTCACAAAACTTTACCTTTTTCAAACTTAGGCTTGTGTAGAAGTATCAACCTTATAGACTTTTTCTTATCTGACCCCCATTGGCTCTCAAACCCTTAAATGGTTTCATGAGTTTGTTAATTTATTTATAACCTCCCATTATAAAATTATTGGTGTACTAACCTTGTTATTATTTTGGTGACAATTATTTTTAGTCCAAAAGAGAACCTACAGGTTTGTCCCACGTAGGTCTCTTTTTACTTGTAGAGTCTACTAAAAGAGTCACTTTTTGAATCTTAAAATACTTTATAAATTTTAAACTATAAAATTTTGTCCCTTTTCTTTTTAAATCTCTCAATATTTATATATACTTATTAATTTAACATTACATTATCTGAATATTGTCTATTCCGGTATGTACAGTCAACATATGTGCAAATTATGTGTATTTAATGTTAGAGATTGTGAATTCATTCTTGTTTTTTGATGATATAATATATTTATTCAAGAGTAAATTTGTGTTTATAAATTTAAAATAAATCTTTCCATTTCCAAATCACCTTCATTACATTTCCCCATTGTTATAGGTAGCTTGTACACACACAGTCAGCAAAATGATAGAACATTGTGACTTACTTGGAGAAGGTGATGTTGGAGTATACAAATGATACATGATGGTATTTTGGAGAATGATTTGGATTATAAAATTAAATAAAACATTCACTCAACACTTTATATATTCATAATGATGGAACAAACATAAATTATGATAGTCACCTACACACAATGTAAAAGACTAACTTTCTTGCCTGCCTAGTGCAAATATGGGTTAGATCATGATATAAAATGATGTAGGAGTGTTTTTTATACATTTTAAGGACCTATAAATTATTAACCTTACATTCATGAATTTGTACCTACAACTATACTAGCCAAAAATTGAGATAATGGGGTTTTGAGCTTCCAAAAAGCATTTTAGATCCCTAGTGATTGTTCATAAATATAAGCAAATCAATTAAAATACAAATTCCACTATTTATAATCCCATAGTGATCTCAAAATATAGTGGAAATCTTATGCCCCAACTCCACATGTATGTCTTGTATCATTCATCTATATTTAAACTTGATGAGCTTGTGAAGGGAACAATAGAGGAGAGATGAAGATTAATGCATCTATTAGACTTTAAAGTGATACAAAGTTGAGATATTACCTATAAAATATGAATGGATGTTATAAAACCATTTCATCTTGGAATATGAGTTTAAAAGTCCATACCCATGACAAAACTCCTAAGGCATTTAAACTCAAGATTATGACATCTCCCTAATGTGGTGACAGGTGTGGTAGTTATGTAACTAATCCATATTTATCAAGTGTTTTACATATTTATCACATATGTAAATTTTATAAAGTGTGATATTTATAAAGTGTTTTACATATTTATCACATGGGTACATGAATATTAAACAAAAACCACCTTTTTCCTTCATTAAGCTTCCCTTAAAGTCTATAAAAGAGCTTTAAAGTTTACAAATCACCATGAAATTTTATAAAAAGGTGATTAAGACATAAAATGACCCTGAAAGACACCTAAGGACCTATGAAACTTCTTTATTAACTCTTTTTATTCCATGACAAGACTAAACCACCACAATATCGATTAAAGATATTACCTTAATTTATCCAAAATTACCTTAAACGATGCTAATAAGATTTTTTGAAGAATTTTAGAGACCATATAAGGCATGAGAAGACCTTGAACTAGGCTATAAAGACATGGGAAAAATATTTCACTATAGGGGTTGAAATTTTGACCTCGGGGGTCAATATTGATCAACAGGTTATATTCCCTAAGTCAAAAAAATGGGTTTCTAAACTCATGGGATATGACTATGATATCACTTACAAAAAAGGCAATGAAAATTTGGTGGTTGATGCTTGCTCTCCGGTTTAAAGACCTAGTGCACCTATATATAGTCTCTATTCCCATTTACTCATGGCTCTATGATATTTACAAATAATGGCATAATGGCATTCCAACCTAAACACTCATTCTTCAACTATCTACAAATTCATCTGCTAAACCTCACTATACGGTATGGACACACATTATGATATAAAGGTCGCCTTATGTTTATTTTAGGATCCAAGTTCAAACACACCATTTCCAAGGAAATTCATGTTTCCCCTTCAACTGGTAATTCAAGGTTTCTAAAAACATATGAGCAAGTTTATCATAGTTTATTTTTTCTAGGAATCATTTAAGATATCAGGACAATTTTTATTCAATGTGATACTTTCCAATTTAGCAAAGGTAAAATAGTTTCCCCACTGAGTTTATTCCAACCACTTCCATTTCCACCATATATTTGGATAGACATTTCTATATATTATATTGAATGTCTCCTAGAATATGGTAGCAAATCAAGTATTTTGGTAGTTATGGATAGTCTTTCTAAATATTATCATTTTCATGCTCTAGACCATCCCTACATTGCTTTCACCATCACATATATAATTATCTATCAAATATTATTAATCCATGTTGTTATTTCCTATTGTCTTAGATTTTGATTCTACCTTCATAAGTTTTTTTTTGCAAGAAATTTTCAAACATCTTGGTACAGCATGGAAAATGAGTTTAGGATATCATCCATAAATTGATGGCTAGGTCAAAATTATCAATAAATTTTTGGAAACCTATCTTAATGTTTTTGTTACATAGCAATAAAATAAGTGTGTAAAATGGTTACCTCTTGCATAATGGTGTTAAAATACCTCCTATCACAAGGCTACCAAGGTAACCCAATATGAGTCCATTTATGGACAAAATACACCTTCTCTTATTTCATATATACCAAGAAGCTCCCTAATATAGGATCTTGATTATACCATCAATACATGTGAAAATATCCTTCACCTCATCAAGGTTAATCTTCACATGGCATAAAATTTCATGAAGAAATAAGCAAACCAACAATGTTCAAAATAATCCTTTCAACCTAGAGATATGGTTTTCTTTATTTGTAACCTTACAATAAATTCTCATTAAAACTCAAAGGAAACTATAAATTAGCTCTAAAATTATATGCACCTTATAAAATACTCCAATGAGTTGGACATGTCACCAACCAGTTGAAACTTCCACCTTCATTATGTGTGCAACCTATTTTCATGTCTCATGCTTGAATATAGTCCTTGGCCACAATGTCACCACTAAGGTAGTTCTTCTAAAACATGATGAAGATGTATATCTCATTTTACAACCTAAAGATATCCACAATAGGTGCTCTCATTCACTCTACAATTAGGTCATCATAGAATTTCTAATATAGTGGTAGGGGATGCAACCAAAATATAATACTTGTGAACCTCTTCTTTCTATTCAATAACAGTTTCCTCCCCTTAAGATTTGAGGGAAAATATTTTAATGGGGAGGGAATTTTAGGACTCTTCATCCTAAGCATTTCTTTTAGTTTATTTATTTAATAAAAGGCTATGGATACATATTATTTGTAAGACATCCCTAAATCCCAATGTAATTGATAGAATTATTGAATGTGATAGTATAACAGTGTAATAATCCCACATTCATTGGGAGTAGTAGTTATATAGTGATAGATTACTATAAGTAGGATTTTAGTCTAGTATGAAGTCATCCATAAATTTCATGGAATTTATCTTTCTCAAAGTAGATTACCCTCTTGAAGAGGCCAATGATTAAATAATTCTTCCACTATAATGAAATTCTGTTGTTTTGAATAAATATAATTTGTTTCTATTTTAATTTTATATATCTTTAGTTTAGTCTAATCTATTGTAGTAAGGATCTTATCAATGTGAAGTATATATTCAAATAATATTATAGAATTAAAGCCTCACTTATTTTATACAACTTTATATATATAATGGAAAATATCTCTAGAGAGAGGCAAGGATTTTTCTTCTACAAAAAAACATCCAAGGCTTGCATGTGGCTTTTCCCCTTCAGCATGCTCTAACCAAAAGATAAGTAGTCACTAGGCTATGTATGTAGTGGCCATAAAAACTAATAATATTGAAAACTTTTGGCACATGCAAAACTAGTGTCAAAAAAGAACAAACATGATTCTAATCAAGGCCAAAATTGGATGAATGCTCAAGAATCATAAGCATACATGTAGAGGAAAGCCAAACCCAAAAACAACCTTTTTAAGAAGAAAGTAAATCCTCAACCAACATTAACAATCAATTTTGTCACTATATAATATTAAAATGTGTAATATATAATTCCTTAGATTAGACATCCACCATAGAAGAGGAAGGACAAAACCATTCACCTCTTATTGGTCAAAAGACCAATTGGCAAGAGCATCTACAACTTTAATGAAACCCTTGGTAGCATTATAATAATAGATTCTATCAAAATTATTTTTAAGCCATTAAATTTTCATTATAATTCTACACATTTTTAAGTCCATGGAGATATTAGAGTTAGCATTTGAGAGTAGCTTAATCCAAAACATAGAATTGATAACCAAATGGAATTTATTCCATCCCATCTTCTAGGTGTTCTTAAGACCTTATAAAATAATTTATCTTTCAGCTAATTATTGCTAGTAGTCGTATTTCTACTAGAATAAATGAAAGTGATGGAATTATCCCCCTCCCAACTAATACCTCTAATTCTTTCATACCCAAGATATCTCCTTGATGTACCATCCATAAAAACTTTATTGATCCCTAAGATGAGAATCAAGGAATTCTATAACCTACCACTTTAAAATTTTAATCTCTTACAATTTATTAATAATATAATATTATATTTCTAGATTATTCTTAATGTGGATGATTCACCTAAGAAAAAAATTATAATTACTAATTATTTTTTATATAATTTTAACTACTTGTTAGTTATTATTATTTATTTAGTTATTATTACTTATTTTACATAGATAGACATTAAAATTATAGGATAAAAAGGTCAAATATTGGCCATAAATATGTTTTATTTATTTATATGTCCAACCTCTATTAAATATTTTGAAGTTATACTTTACCATAAAAATTAATCTTCTACCTCTTGGAGTGTAAGCCTTCTATCAGACCTAACAATGATAACTCAAAAAGAATTTTATGGGAGGATAAGCATTGTATATTCTACGTTTTTTTCCATTAAAATTTTATCTAGATATTGATGTCAAAATAATGGGTTATGATTGTGGTGACACTCATACTAACATAGCTAGAGGTTCTACAGTCATATGTTGTGAGAATTTTCTTGCATCTAAATGTTATCATATTTAAGTTGAGGATTCCTTTACCTATCTATTGATAATGTTTAAAATATCTCTTCACTTTAGCATATAAATAGTGAATGATATATTATATAATATGCTTGTTTGTTTATTGAATATAAATTCTTAAAATTAAGGTAACTTTCTATCATGTCAACTTCCTACTATACAAGAAGAGGCTTTCTTTCAATGTGGCACATAGTAATGTACAATAATAAAATTATGGATCCAAAGATATATAACACAGGTATCTAAGTGGGCCACTTAAATCTAATATTCATCAAACTTTAATTAGGCAAGATTAAAATAACTTATAAAAGAGGTACCTAAGTGGGGCTAGTTAAATATAATCATTATTAAATTTTGACTCCTGAGATTATAATAACTTTCATACATGTAATGGGAATCCACTTTAATCTTTATTTAGATAAAGATATAAAATATTTCCCATAATGTCTCCTAAGATTTTATCTTGCATATCAACCTAAAATAAAATTTTATCTTTGTAAGTCCTTTACACAAAAGTAAAATATGCAATTTTAGTAAACCAAAAAAGAAGCCAAATATTGAAATTTCATATTATGTGAATCATACCTAAAAGTATTATCAAGAAAGGTTGGGAACAAAAGAATTATTTAAGAAGTTAATTTAAACATACATGTAGATATGTGTTATGGTTATGTAGAGACACTTAAATCAATTTATTATCCTATTAGAAATTATGTGTTCTCTCAATTTCTCTAAGATACATGTTACATATTTTGGTGTCAACATTAAATTTTTAAGATTCATATAAAAACCTTAATTTTTATGTGTAGGTCAAGATTTATACCATATATCAAATCAAATATAGACTTATTACATATTTATTCCATTGCATAAGCTTGTAAGTTTGAAGTAGAGATGAAATTGAAGATCGAGAAATAATTTTTCAAGTCTTAAGACAAGCCGCAATCTGGGCCTTCTAGGAAAAATTTTAAACCATGGGATGGCCCTTTATGTCATCCACCAAAAAAGGTAACAATTATCAAATGATCAAAATAAGCATTCCAAGACTAATAAGTGTTGCTCTATTCTTAACTCATGTTGTATTTAATCTAATGTTTAATGTTGCACTTATAATACTCTACTTGTATAAATCAAGCTATTTGTTACAAGCACTATGGCACTAGATGATGGTAAATGGATCATATATTTTAAACTATTTTTTAGGGTTACCTTAGTTAGTACCACAAGCATTTATACTTCCCCCAACATAAATTCAAATCAACTACAAAGATTATTTTATTCTCAAATATAGATAAATGGTCAAATACTAGAACTAATTGTTGATGATACAAGTCATAAGAACATAATTTTTCATGAAGTGATTTTATGAATAAAATTGTCACTAATGTCTCTTTGACAACCATACTCAATTAGATGGTTCAATGTGGATCTGAGAAATATGTTATTTAGGAATGTTATTTAGGACTATAAATTGGTGTACAAAATAAACCCTTTAAAATATGCAATCATTTGTGACATAGCATCATTAGATGTATATAATATTTTTCTTGTCAAAATATTAATTTACTATCAACATGTAGTCTATGCAAAAAATATAAGACATATAGAAGTATGTATAAACCAAGAATAAGTTACAATAAGAATTACACTAGAAAATATTTTTAACACTAAGTATATATCAGTGAGAACTTCCCTAATGTTGAATTTTGTATTTTGAACCATATAAACTCATCTAACATGCATTATTATTAAGGTTACATAATCTAACAATCACTCATCTAGGTGAAAAGGTGTGTCAATAAAAATTATAAAAAATTACCAACATAAAAAGATATATATTTATTATTAAATTATATATTTAAAAATGAGTGAATCCCCTATCTAAAATATAATAACCTAATTTATATATTTTAATCTTTTTTCAAATTTCATAGTTTTTTAATTCAATATAGTATCATAATAATTTGAAGGTGCGTTATTTTATTACTATTAAATTTAAATAACTATACTTTCATTTTTAAAATAAAATAAAATTCAATATCTTTTATTTTATTTCCTTGAGTTATATTAAAACATTTGATAAATTGTAAAAATAAGAAATAAAAATAAATAATGTAGCTCATACCCTCGAATAAATGTGGTCTAATGAATTACAATGTTTATAAGTTAAGTAGTGTTGTTGACACTACTTTAAGGATTTTAAAATAAACTCATCAAGCATATATCATCTCATATAATCCCATGGTTGCATAAAACAAATTTAGCTAAAATTTTTAGAGGTATTTAAAATAATTCCATTGCCATGTTTGGAGCAAAATCTCACAACCTTTTCCAAAATGGGAAAGGCACATGAGGTATTTAAAAATTGAATAAATATGTCATGTCATCTATCAAGGTCTTAATAAAATCAATTTTCAATTATGCATGCCAAAAATTGGCTAATATTTAAGAAACACAAATTTTATTTGATGTTTGAAAGTATTTAAATCTAAAATCCAAAAACTTTTCCCGAGATGTAAAAGCATAATAAATGCACCCTAACTATTTAAAAAATATATATATCCAATCTCACCACATTAAATTTAATTTGAAAATGTCAAATTTAACATCAATAATGTTATTTTATTTCAAACATTAATTTAAGTGCACACAAAATCCATGTGTACTATAGGTATTCTCATAAAAAATTGTGATTAATTCATTGAATAATTTTGCATAAGTGTCTAATTTACCTAATTCACCTTTACCATTGTTTATTCCTATCATTTAATTTGATTGTGTAGATAATCCATAAGTACTATATATATCTTCATAAAAATTATCACTGCTTCATTGAATAAAATTCTTAGGTGTTTAATTTACCTAATTCACCTTTACCAACATATTCCATGATTACATTACAGTGTATATAATTTTTTGATTTATATGTACTTCATATTTTATGAACATGTGTGCTTAAATTGATGATTGTGGAATTATCAGATGAAAAAATATCCACTTTTAATAAGTATGTTTTTGTTTCATAAAATTATTCTTATATTAAGTTCTATAAATAAAAATAATAAATTTCATCAAATTTTATAGGAATTTAAGTCTATAAAAATAACCCAAGATAAAAACATCTATATAAATGATTACATAATAAATTATTTACCCCTCAAATGTACACCACATCTTTTTGTATTTTTATAAAAAGACTAAAATAAAATAAAATAAGGAGAAACCATTTTGAATTTCAATGCAAGTCTTTATACATGTGAAAAGTGACATGATAACCTTCATGCACTTGACTTCTCATTTTTGTTTAAGATAACATATGAAAAGATGATTTTATGGAAGAGACTATTTGTTTGGTTGATTTAATTGATTTGGTTTATGTAGCAAGATTTGTTGAATAGGAATAACTAGTATATATGATTATTTTGGATTATATTCCCACACTGGGTTTTAGTAGTGAGTGCTAAAGGATGTTTGTATTTGTCCCAAAAAAATAAAATATGTAAAAATACCTATTAAGGGTATAAAATTGAGGTGTAATAATGTCCCAAGCATATACAAAATTTAAAATAACTAGATTATGAAGTTTGAATTAGTTTATGCTAGGATTTAGAAATTTGTTAAAGTGGGTTTAGATAATTATATATACCTCAATGGATCTATTAGATTGATATTTCATAGAAAAATTCATCTAAGAATTTAAATGAAGTTTATGAGGCTATACCTTAGGATGAAAGGAAAAGTCGAATCTAGAAGTCATGGGCTTGACAGGCTAAAAGGTAGATTTATCTTGCTAGTTGGGTTTTGGTCAATATGTTTTTATCATCAAGAGAATTTAATTGGATAATGATCAAGCTGGATAGAGGATTAGAGAAAAAAACTTGTATCTTGATCTCATAGTCTATTTTTCTTTGAATGTTACTATCTAGTATAGAGGCAGGTACTCATGGGAATGCTCTTGTTTTATGAAAATGATATTTTTTAGGAAGCATCATTTAATGGTGAGTAAGGATTTATTTCGATGTTGTGAAAAGTATTGTTTAATTTTATTATTTATTGATTTTTATGTATATGGTTGATTTTATTTGATTCAAAAAATTATATGCTTGTTGATTCTA
The DNA here is from genome assembly GCA_037957365.1 of Torreya grandis. Lineage (NCBI taxonomy): Eukaryota > Viridiplantae > Streptophyta > Pinopsida > Cupressales > Taxaceae > Torreya > Torreya grandis. The sequence goes on from JARHVA010000315.1 coordinate 5,399,939, forward strand.
GGATTATATGGTTTATTCAATATATTTTTTGATATTTTAATTTGATATGGGTGTATTGAATGTTTATTTTTGATACCTTGCATTGACATGGGTGCAATGAAAAATTATTTAATACTTAAAGTATCAAACATGTAAACAAAATTAAAGTATGAATTTCATATTTTTAATGCATGCAATAAAATTTCTATATTTTATAAGTCTATATCTTGAATGCAAGACAATGTGAAAATTTTTCATTTTTTTAAAATTGATATAATATGTAAATAAATAATTATAGGTTGTGTTTTACTAACATTAAATAAAAGATAATGGTTTTAAATATATTTTTTTATTTTAGGTTTTGTACATTTTTTAATGCAAGTGAATGTGAACTTTCTTTATTTGTGTTGTATGTGAATATGTGTATGATACAAGCTAAAATTTAAAATATTAGTAGATATTGATGAAATTTAAATTTTATTATTTAATTGTAATTTAAAATTCAATCTATTATTCTTTCAAATCTATTGTATGTGAAAACAACTACCCAAAAAATAAACAATTTTGGATGCAAAGAGTATGAAAGATAAATTATTATTTTTTGTATTTTTATATAATAATTTTATATTTAATATATAATATAATTTAAAAAATAATATTATATTTTAAACAAATTAATAATAATAAAATAATACTAAATCACCCAACATAATAAAATCATAGAATAGTTGGAGAAGAATAAGTTGACATAACAATAAAATTATTTGATCCTTAGGTTGCTAACTCTGTGTATAATTCTCAACAGTCATCCATAAATTATATAAAAATAGAAATAAAAAATAAATATGAAAACACAATCATAATTTGAAGGAGAAACCAAAATAATGGTTAGTTTCTTATTAACAATAAAACACTATGTTACAAGCTCATGGGTTTCTTCCTCTAATTTGTGTGGATGACAAAAATACTACTATAAAAACTTGGGTGAGTTATTTAAAACTAAATAAAGTCCACTATATCTCCATAAAACATGTATGTTAAAATATTAATACAATTTTAGGATATAAAAAATAATAAATAATGATGTATTTGTAATGAAAAAGGATCTTGAATATGGGATTTAACTAAAGTTTGACTATGAGCTTGTTGGAGTGAACTTGGATGCAGCTTAAACTATATTAGACACAACTATGAGTGAAATTTAACATTATTAAGGTAAGTGAAATATAATCATATAAAAATATGATATAAAACATTAAAAATGTGTCAAAACATGCCCTAAAAGTGAGTCTAGAGAATCATGAAAAGGTGTTGAAACCACTTCATTTGTGTAAAGTGTGGTTACACAAACACCACAATGGTTATCTAAAACTATTGGAGAAGTTGCATAAACCTCCATAATAGTTTCTTTTTGCAATACAAAATTTTAAATTTAAAGGAGAAATACTTATAAAATGAAAATGTGAATTTGGACAAGGAAAAAAAAGATAAGAAAGATAAGAAAGAAAGATAAAACAAGGTTTGAACATATTTTATTTATGGAGGTTCTTTTATCATTATCAGATATCTTGAAATATTTCTTTATGACAAATTTGGGTGTGTACATATTTCCTCCTCAGGGAGACATATGGCCATGAATTGGCAAGGATGTTTTAACAAAGTAGTGGTGCACTAAAAAATCAAAATTATTGTTATAAATATTACATTACTTACTTGTGCAACATAGTGAACTGAACCGATACATATTTATTACCAACAAGAAAAAAACAAGAATTGTGTTAGAAATAAGCCAAACCCAAACCAGTTATGGGATGGACATAGATGGGTTAGTAGCTTAGTTAGTAGAGAACTCTAGAAACAAATGGAAAGTCCTAGATTTGATTCCTATCTAGTCCATATGATCTATAGATCAATATGTGGTATAATAGCCAAGTTAGAATCCCCAAGCACTTATAGTGTGTCTTTAGGGGGGTGATGAAAATAAGCCACACCCAAAACAACGATGGGCTGGGCATAGAGGGACCAAAAGCTCAGTTGGTAGAGCACTCCAATAGTAAATATAAGGTCTAAGTTTTGAGTACTAGCTGTTCCATATAGTTGTAGATCAATAAATTAAGAATAATTTTTATGATAAAAATTGAAAATATGATAGCTTATCAAATCATGGAAAAACATTACTTTATATTTATGTGGGGATGAAAATACCACCTAAATCATCCTTTCAGGGGGACTGAGCTTAGTTTTGTGTGTGAAAATTTCAACTTACAAGCATAAAATGTGGAACTGATTTCTTTTAATTAAACCATAAAAATTAAAACAATGTGATTTTTGGCATTCAGATTGTTAAATGTTTGTTCAAATCTCAAAAACTGAGGAATACATTGAAATATGTAAAAATATAATTTTTAATATAAGTTTATAAAAAAATGTAAACCATTTCATAATTTTAAAAAAAAGTATATACCTAGACTATATATTAAGAAAACTTCTAAATTGCGAAGTCATTTTTTAATTTCTACCCTAAAAAATTATAACTCTAGAATTCATGTCACAAAATCACAAAACAATAAGTCAAAATAAAGACTGAAAAGAAAGCATTGTAGGAGTACCAATGAAATTAGGTTGGGAAAGGCATAGTCATGTTCACTCAATTTTATTTCCAAGATCATAGGTTTTGAATTTTATTGAAGAATCACATTATGTCTAGTGAATTTGAAATTTCTTACTCAAGGGGGGTCAAATGCAATGTAGTAGAAAGGGAAGTGTTACGATTTTATAAAATATTTTAATTTTTTTGGTGTTTTTAAGTATTTTTAGATAAATGGGCATGGTGCATATAACATCTTATCATGGGGTATAATTTATGATCTTTTCATACTAGAGGTTAGGATTTCACATTGGTAGTTGCTTAACCACTGTAGCAGTTGCATTAATTTTTTAATAAGCGTAAAATATAGGTTTTGACTATGTCCCATCCTAGATACATTAAATAGGCTTAAGCCCAAGATAAAATAATAACCATAAACAACTAATAGAAAAACAACAAAACATCTATCTATACACAATACAATAACTAAAACATAATGAGAGCACATAAAGTTAGATTTTATAGATCAAATACCCAATTCTTTGAGTATAATGTTCCATTATTTTCCCAAATTATTGAGGACCATTTCAATGTCCTCCACCTCAGAATTATCTAGCTTTATATTATGTCATTTACCAATCCCCTTGATTATTTTAATTATACATGATCCACTTTGTTGTTATTTACCTGCTTTGATAATATACTTTATAACATTAATTTTAGACACATAATTTTTTATCTTTACCTTGTTTCTTAAATTGTTTCTTATATCACATTTTTCTTAGCTTCTAAATTGTCAACACTAACTTCTAACTTCTAAATTTTAGAAATCATGTCTTCACATTCATAAAAAAACATTCTACTTAGGAAATCTATTACTACCACCAACATGAATTTTCATATCAATATATTTAAAAATATAAGACAACAATTTCTTATGAAGACTAGTGTCTATAGCCATAGTTTTGAAACATTATTTGATGCTAACTTTTCTACCATCCTTCTCCCTATATTTCCTCTTATAATTCACTTTTGACTCATCACATAATAATATTTTTGTACATCCACCTTCAAATCATCAACTAGTTTATCCACTTCATCTTGAATATTATCTAACACCTCATTCTCCTCCTCTTCCTCTGTAGTTTCCTCCTCTAATTCTACCTCCCTAGAATCATACATAATGAATGCAAATGATTTATTCATAATGTATTTGTAAGAGTTAGAATCATTAGAATTCATAGTAATTTTATTGGTGATGGAGTTTTGATTAGGACCCTTTCCCTTTCCTTTAGTGATGGTTTTCCATTTCCTTGAAGACTCCACCAATTTAATAACAACTAATAGACCAACCCCAAGGGACTTAGCATGGTGATACTAAGGAAAATTAGGGAATTATGATGGGATAAGGAAAATTTCCCCATGTACATCTCATTAATGGAATGTTCAAGCAATATCAACATATAAAAAGTCAAGATGATAGTAAATTTGTGCCTATAATGATTTAATAGTTTCATAACTAATGATCGATAATGTTGGTAATTTAAAATTATTTTGGCTATTACATATCCACTATGATGATTGGAACACCCTTATATTACATAGTTTTTACAATCCACCATAGTGGTTATATAATCACCTCCTACACATATACATGGTTTCACCATGGAATAGGCTAGAAAATATTTTAAGGCAAAATTAGGTCCTTTTTATGTTTATAATGGGATTATATACATCAAGGGCAAAAAAAGAGTAGGAACATATCCCAAGGGTGATTAAGCTAATCACATTACATGAGAATGGTATTTTGGATGGGGTATGGATATTGACTATCATGTATGTGGGAATAGTTTCCCTAGTAAGAAATATTTTGTTGAAATTTTTACCTATTGGGATGTATACTTGAATAATTTTTATTCACACATGACGTTGGGGATTAAACCATCATATTGGTCAATGTATAAAATATAATTTGGTTTTTGTATATAATTTAAATTGTTACACATCAAGAGTAAACTTATATATTGAGGTTAATTCATGTGTGGAGTACTTCAGATATTCCTATGCACTAGATGTGGGAGTTAAATAGGGAGTTAAACTTATATGAACTGATATGGTTATGATACCAAACCTTCAAAAGGATATTATTTATATCTTATCTTTGTTCATAGTGGGGAATAGTGGAATGAATCATATTATTTACATATGGGATCAGGTAGTGGGATGTATATAAGAGTAAAGTCAACAATTTTCCTAGGCACATGATGTGTTATCCTAGATAATGAGTATTTTTAATGAATTTCAATGTTGGGATCCCTATCTATCACTAAATTAAAACTCATCATGTGTTGGATGTACAGGAACATGATATTTTATCAAAGGAGTGTAATGATTATGGATACAATAGCTATAAGAGTTTCTAGGTGGAGATGGATTATGCATCCTAAATATGTGCCATAAACAATAGTTACATTGATACCTAGGGAATTGGTTATGCTAGTGTATCAAGTGATGGTATGGAAATAGGGTCATGTGGCTTATCAACCCAATCTATCACTCAAGATATATTTTAATGATAACTTCTTATGATATCATTATATAAACAATGCATAACTTGGTTGTGGTGGTGTGACTAGATACAACTAAAAAACACATTAAATGGGTTGTATAAAAATTGATGAAAAAAATTACACATAAATAAGATGTACCAAATAACTATATTATTGGAAGATTCTGTGTACAATATCACAAAAAATGTAAACCTATATTTCATTGAGTGATACCACCTCCACATGGACTCCACTCACTATCCATATCAACTTTAGTTATGGGAGAAACTTTACATTCACATAATCCAATAGCTTCCTTATCACTATAACTCTAATACTTTATGATTTTATTTATTATTATCTTCATTATTTCCTCCTTTTGTGTGTGTTCTTATATGTCTATGTGCCTTGATTTGTATGTGAGAAGGATAATATGCATAATTTTATATAATCTTGAGGGTTTCCACCAAACCTCAAGCTAAAACATAATCATCTATAACCATTCTTAGGTAATATTAACTTTGACATGGTGCATCCTACCCAATAGATTCCTCACCAAATAATATAACAATAGACTTTTCCTCATAATAGACTTAATATTTCCTTGACTTTTCCTAATAATAGATCAAATATTTCTTAGACTTCACATAATATATATTAAACTTATCATAATAATAAACCAAATATTTCTAAAATATTTATGACATCACTCTTTTGGAATCACTACAAATTAAGTACTATTTATTTGGAACCATCTTGACCTTAGTGACATATTTACCATGACAATGATATTTTGGTATTACCATAAGAATTTAAAAAATATAACTATTTATTACCATGGCCCATCATTTTAATAATATTCCATAAACAAATTTGATTGTTTTAATGTAAAATTAACTTTTTACCTTATGGCATTCCATGGTATGTCATTATTTGTAATGAAATCACTTAAATTTTCCTCAATAATAGAACAATATGTCATAAAATTAAGAAAAGAATAGTAATATCCATAATAAAAGTTGACAAAATATCATAATACTTGATAAATATGATTGAGCCATTTCGACAGAGCAATCTCCATAACAATGTAATAAGACAATAATTCCAAATATGATGACCAAGTACTAACCAGTACCTCTTATATATACTTTACATATCCATGGTTATTTCATAGGATAACATTACTAAGAACATAGATAAATGTGACTAAATAGTATTAAATGCATGTAAGACATAACTGAGACACATGTAACCCTATACATGTTATAGGTTAAGGGTGTAGCATCTTCCTCCTCTTATAAACAATTTTGCACTCAATGTTGAATCAATTTTGGATGTTGCTGCAAGAAAGCTTTATCTTCCAGTGTTGCATTTTCATGATTCAAAATCTTCCACTTAATCAAATACTCATTAATCTATCTTATTTACATCCTTTTAGTGCATCTATGATGGATCTTTGTGAGTTGAATAATGAATCTATCTTATTCATATAGCTCTAGTAACTTAGTCTCACAAATACTTTTTAAGTTAACATTTTATTTTTGAAAACTAGTTTATTGATGGAAATGATAGTTTTATATTTAAGTTTTTAAATAATTTTGAATTAAAATCCTGTGTTTTCATATATTATATGTTTTAAATTTAATAAATGTCTACCAATGTTTAAGATGATTTCATTTTTAAATAAAACTTATTTTGTTTTCTTGTATTATATTATACAATTGTTAACATGAATTTAAACACCTTTGTGCATTTCTCTTAAATATATTACAATACACTTCCTTATTTTTATCAAATATTATTAAATTCATGTATCGTCTTCTATATTCCTTATACTCCTATTTTTAATTCATATTGCAGTTTTTGTTTTCCAAGCTAAATTTTAATATTATGATAATAAGTAGACAAAAACATAGAAACATACCAAAGGAGACTATAACATGATCTATATCTATGAAAGAAAATACGATGCAAATTAAACTTTCATAGGAAAATATTTGTGATTTACATCATCCATCATCATAGGCCAAAACATCACATACCTAATATAAAAGAGAACACGATGGAATTTTTAGATTTTATTGGACCTCATACAATTTTTGTCTTATAATTTTTTTAACATGAATTCAGATATGAGCTTGACCATATCTTGATCCACAATGGAATATGCATTTCCAATACCAAGTCTAAATTACATTTCTCAAAGAAAGCAAATTAACTTCATAATGTCAAATAATGTTAAAAATATTGAGATTATTATTTTATCCCTTGGTTACATTGTTATATAATGGCCCTAAATATTATGATACATATGTAAATATTGTAATTTTTTGTTCTTTAAAAATAAATACATCTTCAAATGTTACCATTAGATAGTATGAAACTAAAAGCATTCATATTGTATATTTAATGCAAACAACTATGTCAACCTAAAGTTATTTGATGTAATATATACATTACCAAAACATATAGGTAAGTGAACAAAGTTGGGGGATTAAGAGAGGGCCTACCCATCAACATATTTTTCCTAAAAATTAAAAAATATCAACTTATGTAGATTATTTGATATGTCTACACTCAATATTTGAAGATGATATAAAAACATGAACTATATCATTTCAAGTATAATTTCCAAAACACTAATGTTCTTTTAGAATAGTTATGTATAAGTAGGTAAAACATCTAAAACTTAAATAGTAACTCTTATTATTTATTTAGTTAAACAAAGTAGATAGTCACTAATATGATGCAACCTTTTTATATAAAAGTTAGTATTGTTTGAAACCCTTTTATGTAAATTTCGATAAGATCATCTAGTTTTTGACCTAGATTTTATTTAAAAATTTTATTGAATGATTTTTTTTATTAATTTTATATGTAAATAAATGCTAAAAACTGATTAAAAAAATAGACAAATAGTCATACGACCTCCATAACTACCTCAAAAAAATGTTTTTTAATGTGCTTTAAATTACACCTAGTTTGTGAGCATATAATGTTTTTCACATTTGTGTCAAAGAAAATAAAAACACTTAAACATATAGAGGCATGTAAATTTGTGTCATGTAGTGGCCTAAAAAATCCACAGTTAGAAACAAACATAGATAGAAATTTTCAAATATTCTAAAAATTTAAAAAAAAAATCATATATTTAGAAAGAACACAACATGATCATTGTCTTGGTAATAATTTCATAAATTGGCTCATTAAAATTAATAGTGTATTTGGAGATGGAATTTGAATTTTGTTATTTTTTATCAAAAATCTCATATTTAACAATGTTTTGATAGGTCCAATCTATATACTCATAATATTTTAAAACCTTATCAATTATTGATGCTTTCTCTCTTGGATGAATCCCTAGAGTTTCAATCTCTCTAAGTGTATGCCTGAAACACTACACTAGGAAAGGGGTGGGCATATCATTGGTGTTGTACAAGATTCTTATCCACTATACCACCACTTATTATCTACATAACCATCTCCTATGCACTTCCCTAAGCCTTGCCTCCTCTCTTACATACTCTTCCAAGTTTTTCACCACCCTATTTAGCCCCGTTTTAACCCTAAACCCCTTTTTGAAAGTTTACAATACAATCTCAACTTGGATTGACCCTATATTCAAATTTATATTTGCATGTTAAGGGTCTAGGTGGGCCTTGGTCAACCTAGATCAAATGTAAACTATATTTTATCAAATAAATATATAGATTCGAATTGGGTCGACCCTATCAACTAAACTTTTCAAAAGGTTCAGGATTAGATTCATGTATATATACACATCCATTCATGTCATTTAAAAAAATAAAAAGAGAAGAATATTTTGCTGCACATCTTCTTATCCACCATTCTACTTGAGAGGTGTATCTTAGGGTTTCAATACTTTCTTTAGAGATATGGATCTTATCTTCTGAACAAGTCTTTTAGATGTATATAAAAGTTGTGTAGCCTAGAACTAACTTATCTTTGTTATCCTTATGTACCAAAACAACCTATTCCAAAGAATTTTGGCTGAGGGAGATATTGAGGCTTGATGGGTTCATCTTAACAGGTAAGTATTCCTAACTTTGTTCCTCCTTTGTAAGAGTAGATAGATTTGCATTTGTGCTTATCTTTCATGCATTAGGATTTCCTATACATTGACATGAGTATAGATCCTTTATGCATGTTTGGTTATTATGTTTATTAAACCAAATTTGTGAAAAAGGCTTTGGTGAGCACTATATTAGGTTTTAATTTAATTGTCATTTACTTAGTGAATATGAAAACATAGGACCTAGATAGGGTTATTTCATAGTGTTATTTTTCTAGAGGCTTTGGAACCCTATCTACTAATGTTATTGTGGTCAGATATCCTTTAGTTAGGCCTATCAGATACATATTACTCGTGACCCTTAATATGTAATGTATCAAAAATTAGAAGTGTAAGTAGGATTTATCTTCTGAGTTAGAATTGATTAATAGTGTCACAAACCGACCTTGTATCCCCTTACAGATACTGGACTATGGCTTACTTTATCATATTTTTTATAGAACTTGGACTAATGATAGTTTTTGTTGGTCTTGTTTTAGATGATATAGATGCCAGTAAATTGGATAGCTATTATGATATGATATGTCACAGTTCATGCCTACATTGAATTCATTAGATACTGATATGCATACTACTTAAACTAGATTCATTTTATCTAATTTTATGTATATAATGATTTAGCTTAGTTGAATTATTATAATATATTGATTTATCATGTTTCACTAATGTAGATTGACATTGAGTACTCTTGAAAATATAGGATACATTCACATGGCATGCTCAGGATCATGGTTATCAAGACTAACTCTTATTCCTTTTTCAGCTATTGATGACTATGTTCTAATTACTACTTCATGTTGATGATTCATTCTAATTTATTATTATTTATAAACATCATTTAGGTATTTTTGACATCTTATTTAGTGGATGTAAGAACCATTTAAGATCTAGGCTTGACATTGGGTTTGGACATCTCATGCATACATGCAGGCAATTTAGTGGTCAAAATGTCACTCTGACATGTATAGCATGTATTATATGGTACTGAGCCACCATTTTTTATATTCAATTATGTTATTGATTTTAATCATTATTTATCTCACCATATTTGAGAATGGATGGTTTTTTCTTGTTTGTTATCGGATTATCAATTTTTGGCTTAGTTGACTCTCTTGCCTATTCCTCGTGTGATGGCGGGTATACCTTCATGTTTGGTTATCCTTGTTTGGTGTTGTAAACACTTAATTGTGAGCCCTTTTAGTATTTATCCATTTTCTAGGTTGGTTTGGGCTCATCAAGACTAATGTGGGTCTCTTGACCTTGGAAAGATCTCCTTACCACCTCCTTCATGGGTGATTAACTACCGTGAGCTTTTCTCAACTTAAGGGATTTATTGATTGTTATATTTTATCATTTTCTATATTTTGGGTTGATATTATGATTTTGGTGATAAGTATTATTTTAATGATTTTTATTAATTATCATTATCTTAAAGGAATTGATGATTATGCTTATCATTTTAATAACTTGTTGATTTTGGTCAATTCTTTTATTATTATTATTATTATTATTGTTGTTGTTGTTGTTGTTGTTGTTGTTGTTGTTGTTGTTGTTGTTGTTATTATTATTATTATTATTATTATTATTATTATTATTATTATTATTATCATCATCATCATCATCATCATCATCATCATCATCATCATCATCATCATCATCATTAGTATTTTATTGATTAATTATTTTAATTATTTTATTATGAATATTATTTTATAAATTTTATTGTTAATAATGAAATTTTGAACTATTATTATTCTTGATTTTAATGATTCATTATTTATTATTTCAATGATTTTATTATTTTTATTATTAATAATTTAATTGAAGATTTTTTTAACTTATGGTATTTTATAATTTTGTTGGTAAATTATTTAAAGATCTGGTTATTAATTATTTAATGGTTTTCTATCAATTATTTTTATTTTAGTATTATAATTTCCTTATTGGATTTTGAGAGAAGCAAGTTAGGGGGTAGAATTAATATGTTCTTTTTTATTATTTGGATTTTTTTTCATGCTAAAAGCAATGATTATGAAAGTGGTCAATTTTGGGAAAAGGGAGGTATGGTGTATGGTAAGGGGAATATGGCAAGTAGGGAGGGGGAAGAAAATGCGTAGGGGAGAAGGCAAGAAGAGAACATAGGAAAATTAGAGATAGATACATAGGGATAAGGGGAGAATGGAAAAAAAATGATGTGGAGAGAGATGTATGGAGTAAATAAAAAATTAGGGGAGGCATCAAAAACCCCACAACTTGTATTTCTTTTGGGATATTTTGGCCTACAATATTATTCTAAGTTAGTTTCATTATGATTCTTGAATTAGGTTATAATCTAGTGATTAAATCAATTTGAGAGTTAGTCTTACCTCTTACTTTGCATTAGAAGCTTAATATCATAATTGTTGAATTTGTATTATGTATGTTTATTTCTATATTTTTGTGAAAACAAGTCACCATACCCTAAATTATTGTATGAAATGCTTATACAGATTTATGCATATTTATTGACGGTTATATTGAATCAATTTGGGGATAAATGTTTCCTCTATTTTCTTGTGTCACATAGTAAAATCCTATTGCACTTTGGTTGGGTAAAATAATTTTATTTATGCCTTAAATCAAAATCAAGTCATCACACCCTGTTGTGAACCATCTGAATGGGATTTACTTGTGGAAACAGGTATTTTATTACATCGATTGGGTTTAAATTTATGTTTGAAGTTGAATAATTATGATCTGAATAGATACATTCTTGTACCCTAGGTTCTTTAGTTTATAGGGCATTTTATATTTGGCAAAATTTATGAGTGAAAACCTGGTCAATTTTGTTTAAGTGATGAGTGGTACTCTATTTATATTTAAATCATTGTTTGGGAGCGATATATAAACTATCATAAATAATTTTGACCTGTAGGAAATCAGTTAATGGATATAGTGGAAATAAAGTAACTTGGAAAATATTTAAATATTGCAATGAATTACTCTTTTATCCTTATGACATTTGATCTTAACTAAAAAATGATTTGGGTTTTTATGTCTAATAGAGCTAGATTTTTTATATTTTGGTTCACCATTATAATATTAAAAAATTGAATTAAAAACACATTTGAGTATATTAAGATTTAAAATATTGAGCCTTATTTCCTTTATTATTCATTCCTTGAGTCACCCTATAGCTTTGAGTTTTTCCTTCATTTGACTATGTTGGTATAATTATTGACACATATGGATTAGACATGTTTCAGAATTTGAAAGAATTCTTGTATATTTTAGTCTTATTTTATGATAGAACCCAATAGGAATAAACATATGTGAAACATTATCTAATTGTTTCCTTGTAAAAAACTAAATAATCTTGTTACATCTGTTATACTCCTATGGTTGGAGTGGGTATTTCCTTAATTGATTAGGTTAAAATTACTAGCCTAGATCTATTTATTGGGTCATACCATTTTGGTTAAATGATGCCACTTTTCTATTTATTTTTTTGGATTTATTGAATTATGTGAAGGAATTATTTTTTCCATACTTGGCTATGTTAAATCCAAGACAATTTAAATTTTTTTAATGAATGTTATGCCTTCTTATGTTTGACTCGATTGAGTTTATGTGGCTATTGGGAATTGTCTCTACTGAGTTTAATTATTTTACGCTTAGATCAACCTTTTAGACTGAGTATTGGACCTTGGCTAGACCTCCTAATCTTATTAATTGGGTATAATAGACTTAGATTTACATTGTAAATCATCCTCTATAAAGACCCAATATATGCCTTGCACATTATTTAGACCAACTAGTTTGGATGAGTGTTATGTTTTTATGTTTACTGCATTACTTTCATATCCTTGTTGATGTTTCTTACAACTCTTTATTGGTGGCTCAGTACTATGTTTATACCTATTACCTCACTTGAGTACCTTGTTTCCAAAACCCTCCACCAAGACGATGGTTGGGGTGGTATGGGCCATCAATGGTTGGGATCACAAGGTTAGTTTTGAGTGGTGTCCTCTTTGTAGTGTTCATCCTTCCCCATTCATGCACCCGAATTTGTATGGTGTCTTGGTTCTCAACCATAAGTGTTGACTTATGATTTTGGAGTAATGAATTATGGTTGATTAAATATTTTTATGTTGTAGTTCATCTTATTACCTTATGCTATTTTTTAATATTGTTACATTGGAAAAATAACATTATTGATTATGATGTTGACATTGGAGGCATTCTTGTTGATAGTTACTTGGATCTTGTATAATTAAACAAATATATTTATTATTTTGGTGTGAATTTATAGTGGGATCTATTTACCATATGAGCTGTAGTGTATTAGAATTCATTATGTTATACTTGATCTTTTCATAGTGTTGTATGTACATGATTTAGTGACATACTTATTGATTTTAAGTAGGAAAGAAATAGGAAAAGTTTATTATTGAAATAGTTGTAAAAATAATGTCTTTAACCTTGAATTTACATGAAGGTAACATGGTGTTGTCTTATGATGTGATGGAATTAGTGTGTGGTTGTAAATTTACTTGATGGAATTATGTATATTTTTACATAGTTTTCATGATGAAATTTTATTTGGTACCATTATCATAGCATGGAATGTCTACCTATTATGTGTACTTATCATTTGTTTATGTGAATATTGTGATTATGTAATATATCCCTTAATTTTAGCCTTGTTATTGAACACATGAGCTTAACAAGTTTATAAAGTTGACTAAAAATAAGATGTTACAAATACTTTATGCAAATAGTCTCTTGATGATTAAAATTAATATGTTTTCATCACTATATTATACCAATGAATATTTATTGGTCATAATATCATTTTAATGATTTTACTTCTATTGCTTAATGACAAAGAGGGTAAACAACTTTTCTTATTTTACCTTTGTTCAAAGATGAACTTCCTTAACAATGCTCATGGATTCAATATGAATTGAAAGGTTCTTGAGTTAATTTTGTTAGTTACTGGTTATAGGAATATTATAAATTCTCTTTTCAATTATCCAATACACCTTAATCATATCTTAGTATTTAAACCAACGTCTTACATCAACACCTTCTTAACCTTTGTCTAGACATAGGGTAGTAGGTTTTTTTATCCTTTTCTACTTGTACAAAAATGTACAGAGGTATATGGGGAAAATAATCACTAATACTAATAATTTATATCAATTATTATCCTCACATGAAATTTCAAGGCTGAAATCTGAAGATAAACCATTCTTTTAGACCTTTTAGGTCACTATTTAGTCCTATTAGGCCTATTCTACCTCCACACACACTCAGTCTTCTCCCATCATACTAACATGTATAGAATAAAATCATAAGAACCAAAATATATTTATAAAAAATGATACCTAATCAACAAAAAAATATAAGGGACTTTGAATGGTTATAACCTCTTAAAATGGGTTTTAATCTTCAAACCCTAGCCAAAGGTTTTCTCAATCTTTTGTAGACCTAAGATGGTTTAATTATTATTTTCAATTGTTTCCAAAGGTTTAAAATAACTATAATAATTTTTATAAGTATCTAAAATTGTACAACACCTTCCAATAAATTTAGATCATCCACTCAACCCCTCTACTAGACATTTATAATGATTTATATATTAGGATTGTGTGGTTTGGTTTCACTATCATAGAATTTTATTATGTTTTATACAAATAATCCTAAAATAAATATCAAAATAAGATTAAAAAAAAATAAAGAAAAATTATCTCACTCAAAAATGTCTCAATAAATGCCAAAACTTATATTTTCCTTACACTGATCCATTTCTTTCAATCATTTGCCAATGGATATGCATAGAAAAGGCAAGGTATACAATTCTCTTTTTAGAAAGTATGAGGAATTCCTTTGAGATTTTGGACAATGACTCTTCTCCTATTCATAAGTTAAAATTAATTTTATTTATTATATAATACACAATAAGGAGCTTCTGCATAATTCACCCTTACTGATCATAGAACATCATTTCTTTACTTACACAGTTAAATCATAGTTTATACATAGACAATAGTGTTTATAAACTTTTTTCTCCAAAAAAATTAATTTCAATGACATGTGATAAATACTTTCCAACCATAAACACATCCCTAAAAATATATCATAAGATTATTTCTTGCATACATGACATTGCAAAGTTAAAGCTTAACATAATGCTAATGGAAACAGGGTATGCAGACCTATGTTGGGGGTTACTTGTTCATATATGAGAAAACCTGATATAAGATTGTAAATAAATATAAAAATACTAGTAAAAAACTCACCACAATCATTAAGATCATCAAAAGCTTAATTTTATCGATATTTCCTCATTGAATATTCTACCACAGGGTAAGTGCACAAATTTGGAGGACAAAAAAGGGCCTACCCATGGACATGATTTTTCTAAAATTTCATAAATTTGAAATTCTATAGATAATAGGAGATGGCTGCACTCAAAATTTGAAGGTGGTACAAAAACATGAATTGTATTATTTTGAGTATAGTTTCCAAAAAAATATTTTTTTTGAAAAATGGTTAAGTATAAGTAGGTCAAACCTCTAAAATTTCAAGAGGAAGATCTATTTTTTTAAATAAAACATATGATATAGATGGTCGTGCATCCCACCATTTTTTGAGCATCATTAAATATTGTTTCAAACCATTTGGTGAATATTTAGATAAGATGTTCTACTGTGTTACAATTTTTTTTTCAATGAATTTTTTTAATTAATTTTGTAATTAAGTAGATCCTAAAAACTAACAAAAAAATGGATAGTCATCTATATGACCCACCCTAACTACCTCTTAAAAATTGAAAAATGATATTTTTTGAATGTGTGTATAATTAGGCCTATTTTGTTACCACATTTTTTAATGAAATTGGATCAATGAAAAACAAATTATATAAACATGAATAGGCATGTATAGGTGTGGTATGTAGTGTCTTAAAAAAGGTTTAGTTAGAAATAAATATATTCTAAACCCTTAAAATATCCCAAAAACTATAAAAATCATATTTAGAAAGAGGACAGTGTGCTCATCATGACAGTATTAAATTTTTTAATTTTGATGTTGAAATCCATAGTGTATTTGGAAATTGAAGTTAAAATTTGTTGTTTTTTTTCAAAACTCTCAGTCTCAACAATATATGCATTGTCACAAGCCTTTGTCTTAAAAATCCAAGCCATTTTTTTTATTGTAAAGGCTCATTTTTCAATTCCAATTCAAACAATGTGTACATTCTATATAGCACGTACATGTTATGTACTATTTATGCATTATATAATGTATTATACAATGTGTGCACGTTATTTAAAGCATATTCATTATTTTTTAATAATACCAAAACCGTCTCTAGAAGCATGTGGGAGTTGCATATGAAGGCAACTTTGGCCAGAATCTTATATTTACTACTCTAAATGTTAAATTTATTTTATTATGCTTAAATTTATTCTAGTAAATATAATAAATTAGGGTCACTTAGCATCTAATAGAGTTGATCTCATATTTGAATGCCTTACAATGTGGAAAATATTTTTTCAAAATCCAATCAAGTCAGTACTTAGGCATTTTCAAGATCTAAGTATTAAACATAGGTATCTTAAGAAAAAAAATTGAAATTAATATCCATTTTTAGTAAAAATATAGTCATTTCTTAGGTTTTTATTCCTTCCAAATTGATTCTTAACATTTATAAGCATCTTAGGTTTGCCAAAATTAATGTTTGAAAACCACTCACTTTTAAATTGATCCAAAGCGATGTGACTTGGGTAGCATAGGTCACATTGATGACCTACACATATCAAACAACCACTTTGTTTTAATTTCACTTTTTCATCATCCCTCCCTCATCCTTGACCACTTCCTAATCATGCCTCATCACCCCTAATCACTCTCTCATCATTCCTCATTATCCCTAATCACTCACTCATTGATCCTCACTATACCTAGTCATCTCCAATCACTCCCTTATCATCCATAATCAATTTTCCATTGACCCTCACTATCACTCATCATCCATAATATCTCCCTCCTCATGCCTCATCATCCCTAATCACTCTTTCCTCATCCTTCATCATACCTAATCACTTCCTCATCCCTATTCACTCCCTCCTCATCTCAAATAACTCAAGATTATCATCCCTAATCACTCCATCATTGATCATCACCATGCCTCATCATTCCCAATCACTCCCTCCTCATCTATCATCATCCCTAATCAATATTTATTCATCCCTCATTGACCCTCACCATCGCTCACCATCCCTTATCACTCCATCATTGACACTCACCATCCCTTACCATCCCTAATAACTCCCTAATCATATGGCATAATTATATACTATAAATATATCTTTAATTCCAATCCTATTTTTTTAATCTATTATAATATAAATTAACTCTTTTCTAGGAATTTTTTTTCAATACGCATTTATGATAGTCAATTTTATTACTGAATGAATTGGATAATCTTCCAAATTTATAGTCAAGTAACATAAGTACTAACACAAAATAGAGTCTAAATTTTAGTTCATTGAATTATCTTTGTTTTGAATATAACTAAATGAAACATTATTTAGTTCCACCTTTGGTAGTTTGGTTCAAAAGATAAAAATTAAACACAAATATCTTGTATAATGTTTTAATATTGAGAAGATTTGAATCAGATGCAAATTTATTTAGTATTTCCCATTCATGTATGACTTGAATCTTGGTTAGGTTCACGCATGAAATCTTTGGGTGTGTAATGTATCCCAAATATTTTATCTCCTAAATGAAAAATGAACATTTACTCATGTTATCACAAAAATATTTTTCTTCAAAATGTGAAACACGATTTCAACATGGTGTAGATGTTCATCCCATGTTTTCTAAATATTAGTATGTCATCAAGATAGATTAAAAAAATGACATAGGTAAAAGGATTGATGATGTATTTTAACATCTTGAAATGAATTAATTCATTATATGAGCTAACTTAAAAGGCATAACCAACTAGTCAATTAATCCTTCTTTTGTTTTGAAGACTATATTCTAAATGTCTAGAGGTTTAACATGAATATGATGATACCCAAACTTAAGATCAATTTTGTAAAATAATTATACACCATGCATATGGTGTAAAAATTCCTTAATATTTAAATGAGGATACTATTTCTTCACTTTAATCTTGTTAATATTTTTTTAATTGATTCACAACTTTGACACAAACATAATTAGGCTTCTACAATGCAATGATTTGGGCATGATCTATTCATTATCCATGATTTCATGGATCTACCACTTGATCTATTCATTTTATATAAATGATATGTTGTATAAAGAGATTTGAGGTAGAGTTAGTTAAGGGACCAAATCAATAGTATTGTTTAGTGTACAGTATGTATGAACTTATTTAGGTAACTGAAAGATATCATTATATTCATCTAGTTTATGGTTCATTTATTTTGTCTTTATTATTGTTGGACAAACCACACTATGATATGGTGACATAAATATGTCATTATTTATTTACTTCATACCATTAAGAGTATAATTCTTACTAGAACTAAAAATATTCTTATACTTCCTGCCACTAATGAAAATGAAGCTTATGAAGTAACTACAATATATGGTATTTCAAATCATGACAATCTACCATAAAATTTAATGTATTTTCTTCATATAGACTACATGTCAATGGTATATATATTTTTGACAACATGTAAAACATCACACACCTCTAATGGTGAGATGTCACAAAAGATTTCATCTTCAAAAAGTTTTATTTTGTACACCAAGTGATCAATTTTTACTAGCCTACATTAGACCATACACTAGCATATGGTTATGGATGATGTATAAATTTCAAGTTAAATTTTTGAAGATATGATTTAGGATAAATTAAATTCTTCTAACTTCCATTGCAAATGATGAAGTGTATCATCTCACCATTGATCTACATTTGTAAATGAAACAATATTTTTAATTCATATAATTTATTGATAGGGAAAGTAAATATATTTTTCACAACAACCATATCATTGGGTTCATAATTTATTATCTAATTACCTTATTATAGTGCTAGATAACTTTTACCCACTTCAAGAGATGTGAAAGCAGAGAGTTCATAGTGTGACACTCTTCATTTGATTGGATATTGAAGTTATGAATTAAGCACCACTTTTCAATCTTGGACTACTTGCTCTAATCATTTGAAAATTATTTTCTACTCTCTAGTATGATTACTCAATCAATAGATACACAAATATAAGGCCTTCAATGTAATTATTTATATCATAAAATATCCTCATATGGAAAGCAATTGATTGGTTTTAGGAAATTGCATAGCTTGGTGATCCTCATATATTTACTACCAATTTTTAGTGCTATGGTAGTTTTACATTCTTCTCTTTTTCTAGTGTATTTTTAATTATGAATTACGTCATTTCTAATAGGCCCACATTTTTTTCTAGGTGTTAAATATTTATGTTTCAAATTTACCTCCACATCCTTTTGATCATTATGTCTTATATTTTATGATAACACTCAACTCTTCACTTATTAGCTCCTAAATTGTTAAACCCCAAAAAAATACCACCATCAAGGTATTGGATAGAGTAACTAAGGATGAGGAGGGATGAGGAAGAATTGATTAGAGATTATGGGGTAGTCAATAGGGATGATGAGTGATGGTGAGAGTAAATAAGGGAGTGATTAGGGATGGTGATAGAGTGATTAGGGATGATTATTTATGGTGAGTAATAATGATGGAGTACCATTGGAGATGATGGATTAGGAATGAGTGATTAGAGATGATGAGGTATTACGAAACAATAATTAGGGATGATGAGGTGATGCATAAGCACCACTACACAATATAAACAGTGATCTAGTTTAAATTTTTTGAGTCTATAGAAGCTGGTCAAGGTCAAAATAATTTTGTATGAATATTTATAAGTTTCTAGTTTTGTGTTGATTTTGAATTAGTGTTATATTATACTTTCTTGTCAAATATTTAATTTAAATTTTTAAACTTTCATAGAGACTTCAATCTTATTTCACGAGGTCTAATGTTAAATTTGGTGTGGTTAGAATTTAGTGAGGAGTTTAGGATGTTACAACACATATACCTAAACTCATATTTGAGAAATATGTTATTATTTGAGTTAGTTGAGGACACTCTCAACATATAAAAGAAGTTAGAATTTAATTGATGGTTCTTTGGTAATAAGAGTCTTGTCCATGTATTATTTTGTATTCAGAATTATAGTAAAGAGAGTTCATTGGGATAGGATTCAAAAGGATTAAAGTAATTAACCACAAACAAGTTAATAAAGACAAGTTTTTATTATTTTCAAATAAGAAATCAAATAGACCCTTCATCTTCTTGAATATGTGCAAAGATAATTGTCAGTGTGCATGATCATGAAACATGATTAGTAACAAGTTCTTTGTGATATTAGTGTGAGTGGTAAGTTTAAAATAAAATTTATTTTATGGTGATTATATCACTTTTCATTTTAGTTTCAAATATTTTTAATGTTCAAATTACAAACTATATACCATGTGTTTTTACAAATTGTGCCTTGAAATGTGAGTGAAGGTGAGAATATTCTGAAAGAGGAGATTATATTTGGTGGGGTTTTGGAATGTATGATTAATTATTAACTTTAAATAACAATTAATTAATATTATTTAGACATTTTATGTTTCTATTCTTCAAAGGACATCTTGTGTTGAACAACATAACCCTATCTTATGTGAGCAAAAAATCTGAGTATACATTTATGTGAGAAGGTATATCAATGTATTAGAGTTAGAATTCAAATGTATATTTTGCAAAGTTGATTATAATATGGTCATTAATTATTATATTCTCTCAGTTATCTTTCATATATTTGGATGAACAAAAATAAAACTAACTGAGTCCTGCAGTCATCAAGAAACTTAACACAGTCAAACTGGTATCTTATGGAAATTGGAAAATTGAGTGTTGGATATGAAAGGCATTGGTTTTTTTAAGAGTATAAAAATTTTGAATATTATTTTAAACCTTAATGTTGATTAATAAATCTTTTTTTAATTATTTATAAAAAATAACCTCTTCTCATATTATTGTAGACTTGTGATTGAGTACACAGTCTATTCAAATTTGGTTAAGTAAATCTACTGTAGCTCAAAAAGGGAAATATAGCACTTGAAAAATGTGAATATGATAAAATAATACATAATATAATATTTAAATAAATTTTAAATTCCTTATGAATATTTCAATCTCATTTTTACCCTTCTCAAGTCTATAAAACCAGTCTAACCCTATATTAGGGTATTTACTTTCAAAGTGAATTTTTAGGAATTGTAACTATAAATAATTCATAATATGAGTGAAATTTGCTGAGAAGTATGAGTTAAACATTAAAAAATTTAATATACATTTTTTTATTTTTTTAATTATGGATAATTATGGATGGGGGAGTACTGTGTGGTAGACAGGGTAGAAGGAAACCTAAAGACCTAATCCGAGAGTATAAAGAGCCAAAATAAGTTATCAAATAGTTTAGCCAAAGTCTAGAACTTTGTGAATATTTGGGATAAGTTATGGGGTATCCATAAATGAGTTTTATTTCATTATTTGAGTCTTTACAAGATCATACTAAGGAAATTAGCTAAAAAAAGCTACAAGAAGAGTCTATGACAGAGTAAGAGGTAGTGTATTATATGAAGATTGTGTTGAGAAGAAGTTAGAGAGAACTAAAAGGAGTGGAAGGAAGTTTTTTATATCCCTATTAAATCACAAATAACTATATACAATATTTATTTCAATTTTTTATAAAGCATAAAGACTAGTAAGGGGGATAGTCTCAAAGTAAGCGAGATTAAATGCATTGAATAAGGAGACTCAAATGAAGAGTTTAGTGAGATCATCCAAAGCATGATGGATAATAAATGAAACGAATAAAATTCATATGTGAATTTTAAATTTATGCAAATTTCAAAGATAGAGATAAATAAATAAAATACAAAGTGAAATTTAGGTGGATATTGCTAGAGAGCTTGGACAAGTAGAGTATGAAATAAGGCTATACATCATGAGGGATGGTAAGGGGAAATGAGGGAGTGATTAGGGATGATGAGGGAGTGATTATAAATGATTATTAATAATGAGGTTTAATAAGGGAGTGATTAACAATGATGAAGGATAAGGACGGAGTGATTAGTGATGATGAAGTGATGATTAGGGATGATAAAAGCTAATGAGGGAGTGATTATGGATGGTGAGAGATAATGAGGGAGTGATTATGGATAATGAGGGAGTGATTAAATATGATTATGGATGGTGATTTTTAATTAATAAGTGATGAGGGATGATGAGTGATGAGAAATGAGTGATTAGGGATGATGAGGCTTAGTGAGGGTTAATGAGGGAGTAATCAGGGATCATGAGGGAGTGATTAAAGATGACTAGGGATAGTTAGGGTCAATGAGTGAGTGATTAAAAATAATGAATAATTATTAGAGATAGATTGTGTGTGATAAGGCATGAGTATTAAGTGATTAAGGATGAGAGAGGGATAATGAACAAGTGAAATTAACACAAAGTGGTTATTTGATGTGTGAAAGTCATCAATGTGACCTATGATACCCCAATCATATAAATTTTCATCAATTTCAAAGTGAGTGGTTTGAAATATTTTATTTTCACAAATATTAGACTCTTAGAAATGCCAAAAATCAATCTAGAAGGCAAAAAAACCTTTAAAACGACTATATGTTTATCAAAAATGGATATCAATTGCAAAAGTTATGTCCTCAAATCCCTCAGTTTAATACTTAGACCCTAAAAATGCCTAAGTATTGACTTGATAGGATTTAAAAAAAACATTTTCCAGATATTAAGGTATGAAACTATGAGACAAACTCTATCAAATGTTGAGTGACCCTAGTTTATTATATTTAATAAAATAAATTTAAAGTATAATTTAAATGAAAACTTATACTTAAGATTTAGAGTGTTAAATATGAGCTTCTTGTCAAAGTTGACTTCATGTTCAACTCCCACATGCTTATGGACATGATTTTCATCATATTAAAAAATAATATGTGCACATTATATGATGTGTACACATTGTATAATAGATTATATAATGCATACATATTTCAAAACACATATGCATTTCATAACATGTATGTGTTTCATAATGTGTATACATTTCATAATGTGTACGTATTGCATAACATGTATGCATTATTTGAATTTACACTAACACGTACACATTATTTTTTTCACAATAACATGATTGCATTATGTCTTCGTAATTATTGAGCCATAATTTACATAACATGATCACTTTAATTAAATCATATGATCAGATTATTTATTAATGCAATCATGTTACCTAAAATGTCCACAGAATTATCCCCCAACTCCATGCACATACCCCACAATCAATGTCATAGCATATCTAAGAATTTACAAAAAATCTTAGTTTTCTTGTCCTTAAAATAACTAATATCATCTTTATTCACTTTATTTTGGAGTTATTCAATGTTCTCCTTTCGAATCCAAATCCCCATTAATTATGACTGATTACACACAACACTTACAAACTATTTTTGTAATACATAACCATCCTAACTAACTTATAACTTCCTCTTGTATGTTGAGGAAAGTTTTTTAACTACCTAATCATTTTAATAACACAAATTATTCTTAATAAAACTAATGACACTAGATAATCACACTTTGACCTTTTATAACATCACAAAATTGGAGAAATAATACAAAAATTTCCAAACATATGAATTGGCCATTTAGGTGGGAAAATTTGTAATGGGTCCAATTTCCAATTTTACCAAGATATAACACCTAACATAGACTCCTGTAGACTCCCTAAGACCACAATAATCTAATAATGACTATAAACATGGAATTATACTAATATATATAAGGTGTAGTAATGTTCCTTCATCATATTACCGGGGGAAAAAAAGAAAGCTTTCCTTGAATGTTATAAGTGATTTATCTTTGATATTCTTGTTCAACACTTCTTGCTTAATGGCATCTCATACTAGATCCCATGGTCTATTTAAGGCACATAGACCTTTATGGTGGTTGGTGAATCTTATGATGGATCCTCTTTGTTTCTTCTTTCTTTTGCTTGATCCTTTGAGATCATATTCTTACACACTGATCTCAAACTTGATCATCTTAATAGTCTTAGTGTTCTCCTACAACAAACCTATACATGAAACACACAATTCAACTAAAATAGTCTTCTTCTTGTCCTCTTGGAAACCACTCTCTTGAACTTACATACTTGGTTTGTCCATTCTTGGGGTTTTTTTTTTTTTTTTGCTATTGATGGTTCCACCTTCTCTACTAAATTTACTTCACCCTCTTGTTATTTTTCAATCTTTACTTGCTCATGGTCTTCTATTTCCATGGACAATTCTCTCAACAAACCCACCTTTTCAATGAAGTGGTCTATATATTCATTTCTTTGAAATGAACTCCAAGTGATATGATATACTTGTAAAAATTCCTTCCACATGTTCATCTAAATGTATCTCACATGTCTCTTCTTCCCTCAATTGGTCCTTTGTTTTAAGCAATTGTACTTTCTTAAGGAAGTCTTTTGCACCTTGTTCCACCTTAAGCAAGTTTATTGTACCATTCTTCATCCTTCATCCAAGCTATCTCCTTGGATCAAATTCTTTCATAAATCACTTTTCTCTCTCCTATTGAGATTATTTATCTCCTTGTCTCTTCTTAAGCCTCTCTTGGTTTTTAAATTGCCTTACCAACTACCTACAATTCTTCTTTAGTAACATTTACAAAAAATCTTCATGATACTTTCCATGAACTTGAATAAATAAAAAAACTGAAAATCATCAAAAAATGTGTACCTTCATTAGCTTGTAACTTTTTCCAAATAATATTTCTCACTTTGATACCAAAATGATGCAGAGGGTAAACAACTTCTCTTACTTTGCCTTTGTTCAAAGATCCACTTCCTTAACAATGCTCATGGATTAAATATGCATTGAACGGTTCTTAAGTTCATTTGGTTATTTTATGGTTCTAGGCACCCTATACATAATATTTTAAATTCTCTAGCACCCCCTAATCATATTTTAACCTTATCAAAACAACATCTTAAATCAACACCTTCTTACCCTTTTCTAAACAGAGGTTAAAAGCATTTGTTGATCTATTTCTACTTATATGGAAATATATGGAGGTATATGGGAAAATAATCACTAATACTAATTCCCTCTATCAATTTTTTTCCTCGCATGAAATTTCAAGGCCAAACTCTATAGATAAACCACTTTTCTAGACCTTTATAGGTCATTATTTAGGCTTATTAGCCCTGTTATGCCTCCACACACACTTAGTCTTTCTCCCATCATACTAGCATGTATGAATTCAAATTATAACAACAAAAATATCTTGATAAATGATAATACCTAACCAATGACAAAATTTGATGGAATGTGAATAGTTGGAACCTCTTTAAATGGATTTTAGTCTTCAAACCCTAGCCATAAGCTTTCTTAGTCTTTTACAGACCTGAGAGGGTTTAATTATTATATTCACTTGTTTAATAAGGTTTCAAATCAATATAGTCATTGTTCTACATCTGTATAACTATCCAACACCTTCTCAAACCATTAGATCATCTGATCAACACCTTTACTAAACATTTACGATATTTTCTATATTAGATTATGTAGTTCTGTTTAATTTCTATATTAGATTATGTGGTTCTATTTGAGTGTCACATAATTTTATTAGATTTTATACAAATAAGCATGAAAGGATTACCAAAAAAGATTATAAAACATTAAATAAAAATTATCTCACTCAATAATGTCTTAATAAATAATAAAACTTGTATTTTCCTTACACTGATATGTTTCTTATAGTCATTTTATAATGGATATGCATAGAAAAGGTAGGGTATACAGTTCCCTATTTGGAAATTATTGATATTTTGGACAATGACTCATCTCCTAGTCACAAGCAAAACATAATTTTATTTACTATATAATACATAGTTAGGAGGGTCTGAATAATTCACCCTTAGTGATCATAGAACATCATCATTTTACTTACATTGTCAAATCATAGTTTATACAAAAATAGTAGGGTTTATAAAATTTTATCTCTAACATAAATAACTTTGATAATGATTGATAAAAAATATCCAACCATAAATTCATCCATATAATTCTCTCATAAGATTCTTTCCTATATACAAGGCATTGCACACTCAAAGCTTAACATAACGCCAATGGAAATAAGATATGCAGACCTGTGTTTGGGGTTACTTTTTAATATATTAGAAATCCTAATATAATATTGTAAATAACTTTACAAAAAGTAGTAAAATAACTCACCACATTCATGAAGATCATTAAAATATTACTTCTATCACTCTTTCCTCATTGAATATTTTGTCATAATATATACAACATATGCAAAAAAATTACTTTCCTATTTTCAAAATAACAAAGCTCATATTTATTCACTTTATTTTGGGGTTGTTCAATGTTATCCTTTAGAATCCAAACCCAAACAAACTCTAACTAATTACACAAGACACTTACAACTCTTTTTTAAATACATAACCATCCTAACTTATAACTTCCACTTATACATTGAAGAAAGTTCTTTAACTACATAAACCTTATAACAACGCTAATTATTCTTAATACACCTAATGACATAAGGTCATCACACTTTGACCTTTTACAACATCATAAAATTTCAGAAATAATATAAAATTTTTAAAATATTTGAATTGGCCATTTAGATAGGAAAATTCTTGATGGGTCCAATTCTAAATTTGATCAAGACCTAGAACCTAACATGGACTCCTACAGACTCCCTAAGACCACAACAACCTACTAATGAATCTAAACATGGAAATTAGACTAATATATACAAGGGGTAAGGATGATCCTACATCACTTAAGCGATGAACTAAGATGGATTAATGATCTTCATATGTGTACCCACCCTATGGAATATAGATTATACCATTAATGGTGTTATAGTGATTTAGATATATGACATATTTTCTAATAGTCTAGTAATTCAGATGGTTTTAATGCAAGTATTGATTAATGGAAGTTGGATATATTATCTTTAATTTTTATATGAGGATAGATAGTCATTAGTTATAGTAGATATGAGCATTCTTAAAATTTAAGTTTATCCTTATCATTGGATTCATGGTATATCTTGTATCTGTTCATTAAAGGAATAAATGATCCTAAAATAAAGACAAGGATTTAATAATTTGTGGAAACCTTAATGATTACATTTGGTTATATGATTAAATAGTCCCCCTTAACAATGAGTTGTTATATCATAAACTTCCTTAGTAAACACATAAATAAATGATGTAGGCTAAATAAGTAACACAGTCTTGCATGGTCATACACATGATAATTGGATGGCATGAACACCTATTTTATACAATAACAAGATATGATAACTAAAGAATAAGTAAGCAAAATTTAGGTGTAGATCCCTATGGTTGGCTTATAGGATGGTATTCTTGGATCAAAAGAAGTATTTTTTTCTTAATGTCAATTGTACCCTTTTTCAATAAGAGCCTCACATGTGTGATGTCACCCACCTTGAGTTTAATATATTGTATCTCATCTAATTTAAATAATAATAATTCCTTTTTCATGTAGTTACACCCTGTGTGTGTAGCCTTCATTAATTAATGAGAACAAGCCATAATGTTTGCTAAAGGACCCTGAAGCATAGTATGTGATCAATAGGGGTAGGACAATGAGTATTCCTCATTTGGGTGATTTACCAAAAAGGTTTTAGATCCTTTAGCTTATGCCATATTAGAATTATTAGTGGATTAGAGATTTCTACTCACTAATTTCATGATGTGATAAGACTCACCTAAGTAAGTTATTGAGATGAACCCTCATGTTTGGTCATTCAAGGCCTGTGATTAAGTGTTACCCTTCTATCTTATCTTATATACTTTTCTAAAAAATTGGATAAACATAAATTATTTCATGTGCTCAATTCCATTATAGTTGATCATAAACTTATCCATTCGGGACAATTAGGATGTTGATTTTGGGTTGCTATTACTTCTTGTAGAGTTTTTTGAGATGCATTACACTGCATTTATTTAATGTAGTAAGGCCTTTTGATGTTTCATTATTTACTTTAAAAGTTAACTTAAAAAAATAGAAATTAGGGTTCTTTCATCTGGGATCAGAGCCTATGGTTTAGAGGTTTGGATGATTTTAAACATATTGTAGTAATTTTTGGCATCTTCTTAAAAAGTTGGTTGAGTTTGTATGTGGTTGTGCATGCCTCTTACAAGGGATTACATTTTCATAATTCTCTTTAGGTGGATGTAAATACACTTAGTGTAGATGTAAATAACCTTATGGAGACCTATTTTTATAGCATGTATGTGTATGCCTTTTGATGGTTGAATGCCACCTATATGTCTTTGTCATCTTTCTAAGATTGAACTAAAACCTTGTATGTTAGTGTGCATACTAAACTAGGTTTGGAGTTATATACCTTATATAGACTAATATATGTTTTAGATGCTTGATAAGGTCATGTGGTGACCCTTATAAAGTCACTTAACCTCTTAGATGATTTAATTAGTTATTTATTTATGCAAGCCTAAAGTGTTGGAAGTTCATATTTTATTGAAATTATATGTGTGTGTGTAGATAAATCAGTAAATTTTTGAAAATAATCTAGCGATTCTTACCCATAGATTTATTTGGGTTAACCTTTCACTAATTGGTTGTGTTGGAGAAATCATCACTAGTCAACCATTGACTTGTATGGGCCAGTCAATAGAAGACTAGTGATCATCGCTTTACCTTAGAGTTGAAGAAATGAAGTCTGGTATCTATTATTGACTTATATGGGTGAGTCAACAGTAGATGCTTAGAAAATATTGACCTCAAGAATACCTATGATTGAGCTCAAACCTAGAGAGCTACATAGGGCGAGGATATCTAATTTACCTAAGTAAATTAGTGAGGCTTTGGATATCTACTTATGAACATATTGATCTGTATAAAGAACTTGATCTCATTTATATATTTGTTTATCCTTTGAGTTAGATAGAAAATAATGTGTCTTTGTAAATCCAAAAGGTTGAAACTAATTAAGTGTGGGAGGATGTTATTACCTATGTTGCATCTATGATGTCATTTTGATCATAGACATGTTTACATCGATGATGGTTATTTGATCATAGATAGGTTGATTTCCATGAGGTTTTCATGTTGACCATGGATATGTTATATCCATAGGGATGCTTATTTTATTTTGACTAAGTTATGCATCCATGAATGTGCTTAATTGAAAGCTTCACTATGTTTTGATACTCATGGGATGTCTATTATGATATAGATATGCCCCACATCCATGACGATGTGTATTGTGAGTTTAATTAAACTTGTTGATTTTGGAAAATTATAATTTTCATTGTAGTTATATAGAATTGACCTCATGCCTTGGCTAACTCCACCCTTTCCCAAAAGTTATGTTACATAAAATCAAGAATTACTATTTAACCTTCGACTTGTTGGATTAAGTCAACTAGAATAATAATAATAATAATAATAATAATAATAATAATAATAATAATAATAATAATAATATTGTTTTTGGAGTCATTAGATAATTCCTTAGTGGCCATTGGTAGCTTTCATTGTTGAGATATCAAATGATATTGAGGTATGATGATGCAGGAGGACCAAGGGTGTAACTTGAGCTTGGAGGGTCTAGCAGGTGAGTATGATTGAAATGTTTGGGTAGATTATAGAGTTTTGGGGATCTCTTATTATTACTAGTTAGCATGAGCTATCTATCCATGATGCATGAATATTTTTGGTAAATATTCAAAAACGCATCAAGATAGATTGTATGACTTTATTGGAACAAAACCTTTTTTAAAAGAAGGTGATTCTAATACAAGATCCCTAGGACTAATTATGTGTATTATATGATGGTTATATGATGTCATTTGGATGACATCTAGACATCAGGTGACTTCATGGAATTCATGAACCCTTGTGCTTCAACATCATGTGTATTGATTTTTATGATTTTAAAGTACCCTAGCATGATTTTTAGAAAATTTGAATCATGTATGAGTGATCTCTTTCATGTGATTCATCCTCGTGTGTCAAATTATTATGTATCTTGTAAACTATACATTTCATTAAGTGTATTCAATCATGTAAATTGGTATCTTTCATGAATTGTGTGTATGTAGTTAACCTTGTGGTCATAAATTGCTTGCATAATGTGCCCCTCCCCCTCTAAAATAAACTTCTATCTGATTTAATTTTCAAATGTATATTTTTATATTATGTTGTGTAATTCCACATTCACTACTCTAGCATTGACTATTAGTGCAAGTATGAGGTTGTCGGTAGACAAGTGCTATACCCACAATGATTTTCATCAGGTTTGGGACAAGAAGTGGAGTCTCTCATAGGTTTAAAATCCACTTTTCCTCTTTGCATAATTAGCTACCTTATTCATTCAGACTGTGCACCATGTTTATCATGAGTTGGCTATGGAATCTTAGTGCATAATGGTCACATTATGGATTTAGCATTCCTTTAGCAACCTCATGGAGGTTGTGGTAAAAGAAACTATTATGAAGTTTTATTGTTTTTCCCCTTATGAAGTAGTACTTGATCCTATAGACTTGGGCATTTTTGAAAATGAGAAAGGTGGTACATGTTGAGATGCACACATATGTTGGCTTATAGGTAAAAACATGCTTTTTCTAAGGTATTGTTATTGTTATACCTATTGGAAATATTTTGGGATAAATATTTGTATTTTTTTTTAAAAAGAATTACTAGAATGTATGCTGATTTTATGATTTGATAGAGTAGAAATAAGCCTTGATCAGGTAGTGTTTAAAAACCTTAGTATGCACTTGACTCTTAGATAGAGTGATTAAAGTTGGGTGATGCCTTTATATGTCTAATTTTGGATGGTGGGATTGATATCCCTAAACCATTACATGAGATTGTGTGTGTGTGTGTTGGAGAGGATGTTATAATCCTTTGAGTTACATGTGATGCCTGATATGACTCATCTGTTGTGTAGTGTAATTGGTGTGAAACACTACACTAACCCTTGAGTGATTGATGATGTAGTGGAGTAACCATAATAGTATGGATTAATATCCTTGTGATATGACATTTACTGATGAATGACCTTAGAATTATGCATGTGTCATAATGTTTTAGTGGAAGACTTCCACTCTTTATTTAAATTTTTGTTGAAATATGGCAGCATTAGATGTTTCATGATTGTTGACCTCATATTATAGGTCTATGTGTGTTGACACAAGTAGTCATGACCATAAGAAAGTTTAAATTTAGATTTTTAATCTGGTTTAGACATCTATTTATATCTTGTAGTTTTTTAGTTGTATTTTTCTACTTGGGAGTGTTATTAGTACCCTTGTTGGAAAGATTATTAAGGCAAATGTTAGCTATTGTGTTTTGGGACATTCTATTCTCACGATGCTTTATGATTGTCATCATTATGGCTAGGATGGTTATAACAATGGTGATACATTGAAATTAATAGTCTTTAACTTAAACATTTTGCTAACTGTTGTAGGCATTTTGGGTTTGGTGAACCTATTGTAGCTATTATTAACATATTTTGATGTCTTTTATGGTCTTTTTAAGGCTTGAGAGTGGAAAATTTTAAGCCAAGTTGTGAAATTTAGTGTAATTTTCTACTATGATAGTGTTTTTTAATTATTTTTTTCCCTTTCAATGTTGCGAAGGATATGTGAAGACAAGAAAAAGACTGTTACATGGCCTAATCCATTATACAATGTAGTTGTCTTGGTGATAATATATAGGTTTACTAGTAAGAGAAATATGAGGCATTGCCCATCCCTCATTGGGTGGAAATATTGTGAAGCAATGTTAATTTTTTTTAGTTGGATATTTTTTAAACACCTTGTACTTGACTGTTGATGGTCATTAGTATGGCTCCTCTTTAAGGAGGGGAGAATGTCATGAACTTACCATATGGCCCCTTATAAATACTAGACTATGGAAATCTTTAGCATATTTTTTATAGCACTTGAACTTATGACAATTGATGTTGGTTTTATTTCAAATGGTTGTGATGCAATTACCTTGGATAGCCATTGTTATATCATATGTCATAGTTGATGCTCATAATGGATTCATTATATCCTAATATACATACTACTTACACTAGATTCACTTTATCATATATATTAGTAATTTCATATAATAACATAACTAAGCTAAAGAAATATATATATATATATATATATATATATATATATATATATATATATATATATATATATATATATATATATATATATATATATATATATATATATATATATATATATATAGCTTAGTTATGTTACTATATGATATTACTATATCATGTCTCAATAATTTGTATTGACATTTATTACTCTTACATATGTAGGATACGTTCACAAGGCATTCTCAAGGTCACAGTTATCAGGACTGACTCTGGTTACTTTTTTAGTTATTAATGACTATGCTTTAATTACTAGTTCATGTTGATGATTCATTCTAATTTATTATTATTATATAGACATCATTTAGGTATTATTTATGTCTTATTTTGTAGATGTAGGCACTAGGCTATGAACTATTCTCGACATTGGGTTTGGATATCTCAAGTATACACGTGGGTGATTGAGTGGTTAAAATGTCACTCCAATAGGTCTATCATGTATTATATGGTACTGAGCCATCATCATTTATATTCCATTAAATTATTAATTATTTAATGATTTTCTATCGCATATTTTTATTTTACTATTATTATTTCCTTGTTGTCTTGTGAGAGAAGCGAGTTGGGGGCTGAATTAATAATTTCTCTTTTATTCATTGGCTTGTTTCTCATGTTGAAAGCATTGACTATGAAACGGGATGGTTTTAAAAAAAGGGATGCAAGGATTATGGTGAGCAAGGATGGGAAATAAAATGCATACGGGAGAAGGAAAGAAGAGAACATAGGAAAATTTGAGAGGGATATGCAAGGGTAAGGAAGAGAAAGGAAAAAAATAGTGCAAAAAGTGATGGATAGAGTAAAGAAGAAATTAGGGGAGGCATCCAAAACGTCATGACTTGTATTCCTTTTGGCACTTTTTAGTATGAAATATTATTCCAAGTGAGTTTCATTATGATTCTTGAACTAGGTTATAATCTAGTGAGTAAATCTTTTTATGAGTTAGTCTTACCCCTTCTTTTGCATTGAAGCTTAATTAAATAACTACTGCAATTTTATTGTATTTGGTTATTTCCAAATTTGTGTAAAAACAAGTCACCATACCCTGATCTATTGTATGAAAATTTAATATGGATTTCTACCTATTTATTGAGGGTTATACTCAATTAATTTGGGGATAAATGTTTCCTTTATTTTCTTGTGTCACATAGTAAAAAAATGTTGCACTTTGGTTAAATCAAAATCAAGTTACCACACCCTATTAATCTTATGTAAACTATCTAAATGGGATTTACTTGTGAAAAGATTAGTTTTGTTACAACTATTGGGTTTAATTTGATGTTTGAAGTTGAATAATTGTGATCCAAATAACTACATTCTTTTACCCTAGGTTTTTTTGTTTGTATGGAATTTTGTATTTGGTAGGATTTATGGGTGAATCCCTTCTCAATTTTGCCTAAATTATGGGTGGTATGCTATTTATTTTTAAATCAATGGATAGGAGTGATGGATAAACTATTCTAAATCATTTGACCTATAGGAAATCAGTTAATTGATATAATGGGAATACAAAGACTTGGATAATATTTAAATCTTGTAATGAGATACTCTTTAGTCCTTATGACATCAGATTTGAACCAAAGACCAATTTAGGTTTTAATGTCTAATTGATTTATGTTTGTTATATTTTGATTCACCATTATAATCTTAAAAAAATTAATTAAAAAACACATTTGGGTATATTAGGGTTTAAAAGACCAAGCATTATTTTCTTTATTATCAGTTGCTTGAATTGCCCTATGGCTATGTGTTTTTCCTTCATTTGGATATGTTGGTATAATTTTTGTATATTTTAGTCTTATTTTATGATTTGACCCAGTTGGGATAAACTTATGCAAAATGGTGTTTGATTCTTTACTTGTCATAAACTGAATAATCTTTTTTACCTCTGTTATACTCTTGTGGTTGGAGTGGGGTTTTCCTCAACCAATTCGATTCAAATTACCATCCTAAATATATTTATTGCGTTATTCCATTTTGGTTAAATGAGGTCACTTATATATTATTTTTAGATCTATTGAATTATGTGAAGTAATTAATGTTGCCATACATGGCTATGTTAAATCCAAGCCAATCAAAATTTTGTTAATGAATGTTAAGCCTTCATATTTTTGACTCTATTAAGTTTATGTGGACATTGGGAGTTGGTTCCATTTAGTTTATTTATTTTAAAGTTAAATAATCCTCTTGGGTTGAGCATTGGACCCTACATATACCTCTCAATCTTATGAATTGGGTATAATAGACTCTAATTTACATTGTAAATCATCTTCTATAAAGACCCAATGTATGCATTGGGCATTAATTAGGCCAATTAGTTTGGTTTAGTGTTATGGTTTTATGTTTACTTCATTTTTCCTTGTCCTTATTGATATTTTTTGTAAGTATTTACTAGTGGCTCAGTACTATGTGTATAGATCTTACCTCACCTAGAAACCTTGTTGTTGAAACCATCCACCAAGCAAATGGTTGGGATGGTAAGGGCCACCAATTGTTGGACTCATAGGGTTGGTTTTTGAGGGGTGTCCTTATTTCATTGTTCATACTTCCCCATTGATACACTTATATTTGTATGGCAACTTGTATCTCACTCGTACCTATTAATCTATGATGTTGGAGTAATGGATTATGGATGATTAACCATTTTTATGATGTAGTTCATCTTATTACCTTTTTAAATTTTATAATATTGTTACATTGTAAAAATAACATTATTGATTATGATGTTGACATGGGAGACATTCTTGTCGATAGTTGCTTAGATCTTGTATAATTAACCAACTATATTTATTTTTTTGGTGCATATTTATAGTGGAATCTATTTACCATATGAGTGGTAATGTCTTAGAATGCATTATGCTATGCTCTATCTTTCCATATTGTTGTATGTACATGATTTAGTGACATACTTGTTAATTTTAAGTAGTCACAAAATTGGAAAATATTATTATTAGAAAAGTTGTAACCATAATGTTGTAAAAAAATTATGGTTGAATCAAGGGAGTAAATTGTTTATGAGTATGCAAGGCACACATATAGTGATAGATGGTTCAATGAACATTTTAATATAGAAAAGGGCACATTGCCACTTGGTTTTATTGTTTTAGAAGTATTCTTTGATGATAATTACACATTAAAACCATAAGTGGAACTTTTGTCATAATATTACAACTTAATACAAGTTACCATATTCATGCATATAACATTCATACATGCAAGTGATAGTATCGCAAAAGATCAAAAAATATTAAGTGAGTACTATTTATTTTACATTTATGATTGATCACAAGGTAAAAAGTATGTGAAAGATTATTTTTAGATTTTCTATAGATAATTCACTAAGAACAACATTATTTTAAATCAACATTAAAAATTTGATCATACAATTACACATTACAATTCAAGATTGCATGGATGTTTTACTAGTTGTGTAGGATGCACTTTACCACTAACATAAGACATATTTGGATTTTCACTATGGTTGGCCATGGAAAAGGGGAACATGATGGTGCTATATCATATGTAAAAAGACTCATTTCAAGAGAGGAGTTGATTTTCTAAGATGGTGTTAATTTTATTGATGCAACAACCTTTTGAATGGTCTACTGAGAAAATGGGCCATGGTGTTGAGTAAAAATCTATTGTTCATAGACATTTATGGTTGATTGAGGAAGAAATATTATAAAAATATGAGGATTGTATGACTATAATGGGATCATGTGATCTCCACTCATTTTGTAACTCAAATATAGGTTCTTGGACTATTCATATGAGACACTTGGCATGCTTTTATTCTACATGAATGGATTATATTTGGAATGAGTGTGATTAACATGAGTGGATGGATGAATGGATCTATAGACCTCTAATTCCAACCAACACATATCAGGTTTCACCAGGATTACAACTTATAGATATGACATTTTCACATGACATTGACCATGTATCTAATCTAATGAAACTAGGTAGAAGATTAATCATTATATACCATTTATTCTCAATGTTTATATTGAAAACTTCACTCATGTTTTGATTTTTGTGTTAAAGTCATGTTTTTTTAGTTATTTTTGGTCTGAGGAAAATGAAAAGGGAAAAAATTACTACTTTTATCATTGTGTAGAGGAAAATAAAAAATTGCCTTCAACAATCATAGATAGAAAAAAAATTAATCATCCCACTAGGTTTATGGTAGTCATTGAGACTTGTATTTGATGATATCCATTAAAAAATTAATTTTTATGGTTCTTTGAATCTTTTTAAACGCATATGAACATACTAAACTACTTAAATTTGGTTCTTGAAACAAATATTCAATTGGTAAAATATCACAAGAGGAAATTAAATATGAATCTATAGAAAGTTTATGAGTAAGACCATGAAGATATTCTTCCTACTATCAAGATTAGAGTAGATCCTAGTGGTTCATTGGATTCAGATTCCAAGGAATGTTTACTTGTCAAATTTAGATGTATTTAAATTTACAAAGTTTTATTTAATTTGTAGTCAGTATATTTAAATTACATTTTTAATTACTTAATAAATTTTTTTAGGTTAGTGGTGCCAAATAATATTACATATTCATGCTATTAGAATTGTTATTAAATATATTTGAAGTCTTGAAGCTAAGATAAGATTGATATACCTATACTCAGTTATTATAGAAAGGTAAATCTTGAGGATGGAATGGGTAATGTGTCTCTTAACCGGGCATGAATGGAGGCAAATAAACTGATCTTAGACATTATCCTCCACCTTAAACATTTTGACAATGATAGATTTTATCCATGAAGAACCATTGGTGGAGTTCTATGACTCCAACTTCAACTTTGACAACTAGTCAAAACATGCATCTAGGTGGATTTGGAGGTTTTGGTTCTAGGATAACACGTCATTTAATTTTATATGAATGTTATAAGTGATGTGCTTTCACTTTTAGTTTCTAGAGGTATAAATGCCATTTAGAGGAGAAGAAATTATCTTTTCACTACCAAAAATATACATTTCAAGACCACCACTAGAACTTCTGCCATATATTCATCTATAATGCTACATTTATATGCTCAAAATTTAAACTATAGGACTTATACATGAATGTGAGGGTTTATCTACTTCTTTGAAATGACTTACAGTTTCCATTTTATGTAGATCTGAAGTTACCCTAAAAATACATTTTTATTATATTGGGAAGTGTATTATTGAGGATAGAATGGGTATTTTCCCTCTCGACCAAGCATGATCAAAGGGCAAGAACCTAGTATTACACATTATATGCCACCTCAAATGTGTTGGTAATTCCAATTTCAATCTATAAAGTAGCAAAGGTGGAATTATCCAACCCTAGTTTTAACAGTGACAACATTTGTTGTTAGTGTTTCCACACTCCTAAAAACTAGTGAAAACACACATATGAGTAGATTTTGAGGTTTTGGTCATAGGAAAACATGTCATTTAACTATACACACATGTTCAATGAAATGGACTTTCACTTATAGGTCCTAAAGGTATAAATGTTAGTTAGAGGACAAGAACATGTTTCTTCACTATAAAAAAGTTAAATTTTAGAACTCATCACTACAACTGTGCCATAGATTCATCTCCAAGGATAGATAGATGTGATCTAGGTGAAATTAAAGTGATTAAACACACACGTGAGGGTTATTCTAGGTAATTTTTAATGACTTATGGTTTATATTTTATGTATCCCTAAATTTAGGGTAAAACTAATTTTTTATTGTATGGGAAGGGCAATTTTGAGATCAAAAAGGGTGGTGCATCTCTCAACTGAGCATGATCAGAGGAAAGTAACATGGTCATATAAATTATATACAACCATGAACATTTAAATTATAATTTTGATCTATGAAGCACCGAATATAGAGTTCTCTAACTACAACTTCAACTTTGACAACATTTGTTGTTAGTGTTTCCATGCTACTGAACACTAATGAAAGCACACTTTTGGCTAGATATTTACATAGTGGTCATGGGATCACACTTAATTTTCCTATATATACATGGTTTAATTTATTTATTTTCAATTGGAGGTATCATAATTATGAATTTCAGTTAAAGGACAAGAATTCGTTTCTTCATTGTAATTTTTTTACATTTCAAGACCCATGTCTATAAATTTAGCAATGGATCAATATTTAAGGATCCATAGAAATTATGTAGGGTAGAATTAAAGGTATTATAAATTAATTTAATTATTCTTATGGTTCATCCAAATGAATTAAATTTTTAATTTTACACACAATTAAAGTTAGGCTAAAAATTGCATTTTTCTTTTGTTCTCAGAAGGGCATTCTTGAGATCAAAATGGGTGGTGGTTCTCTTGACTAGGATTGATCAAAGGCCAATAATATGTCTTGTATGTTACCTTACACATTATACATGTTTTAAATTATATTTTTAAGACATGATTAATTGGGGGCAAAATTGTGCAACTATAGCTTCAATATTGATAACATTTGTTGTCGATGTTTTCACACTCTTAAATACTAGTGAAAACATTTTTTCAAGTGGATTTGGATGTCATGGTCATGGAATAACATTTAATTTTACTTTATATACATGTTATAGGTGATGAAATTTCACCTATAGGTCATATAGGTTTAAATTATAGTTGAAAGACAAGAACTTATCTCTTCACTATAAAAAAGTTACACTTATAGACCCATCACTATGACTTATGCCACTAATTCATATCCATGTTCAAATGAACATGATATAGGTTAAAATTATAGGGATTTGACATAAATTTGAGGTTTATTATGGTTCATTAAAATTAATTATAATTTTCATTTTATGCATGCCTAAAGTTAGGCTTAAAAATTGCATTTTTCCTTTTTTGGGAAGGGAATTCTTGCGGATGAAATGGGTGGTGGGTCTCTAGAACAAGCATGATAAAAGGATAAAAACCTAGTATTGGATATTATTCACAACATAAAACATGTTTTAAATTCCATATTTGATCCACAAATCATCGAAGGTAGATTTTTACATCTTTAGCTTCAACTTTGAAATCATCTATTATTAGCGTTTCCATGCTCCTGAATAATAGTGAAAACATGATTCCATGTCGATTTGAATGTTTTGGTCACATAAAAATATGTTATTTTCCTATATATGTGTTTAAAGTTATATATTTTCACATAGAGGTGTTAGATGCATAAATGTGAGTTAGAGGATAAGAAATTGTTTCTTCCTTGTAAAAAAATTACATTTATGGACCCACCACTGTAACTTGTGCCACAAATTAATCTCCAATGTTACATCGATCTGATTTAGGTTAAACATAGAGGTATTTTAAATTCATGTGATGGTTATTTTGGTTCATATAGATGATTTACAATTTTCATTTTACACATGCTTGAAATTAGGCTAAAAATTACAATTTTATTGTTTTCGGAAGGGCATTCTTGATGATTGAATGAGTGGTGAGTCTCTTAATCATGTATGATTAGAAACCAAGAATCTGGTCCCGTATGTTATCTTCCACCTTATATGTGTTTAAAATTACATTTTTTATTATGAATCATCAAGTATATATTTATCCAACTACAGTTTCAACTTCGACAACATTTATTGTTAGTGTTTCCATGTTCTTGAATAGTAGTGAAAGCATACTTCTAGGTAGATTTGGACATATTAGTCATAAAATTAACGTGTAATTTTAATCCATAAACATTATTAAAGTGATGTATTTTTACCTATAGGTTTTGGTGGAATAAATACTAGATGGAGGACAATAAATTTTCTCTTCACTGTAAAAAAGTTACATTTATGGACCCATCACTACAACTTGTGCCACTATTCATATCCAAAGTTCCATTTACATTATATGAGGTGAAATTATATGTATTATAAATTCACATGATGGCTATTTTGCTTCATCCATATGACTTGTGGTTTCCATTTTATGCACACATGAAGTTAGACTAAAAACTACATTTTTATTGTTTTGGGAAGGACACTCTTAAGGCAAGAATGAGTAGTGGGTCTCTCTACCAGGTGTATTTAGAGGCCAATAATTTGTATTATATGTTATATAATAAATTATTTGTATTTTAAATTAAATTTTAAATATACAAATCACCATAGGTTCAATTCTCCATTATAGCTTCAAATTTTACAACATTTGTTATCAGTGTTCTGTGTTCCATAATACTAGTATAAAACTTGATTCTAGGTGGATTTTTTAATGTCATGGTAATTGAAGAATGTGTCATTTAAATCTATATATGTTATTAAATTTATTAATTTTCACATGGAGGTATCGAAGGTAGAAATTATAGTTAGGGGACAATAACTTTTCCCTTCACTGTAAAAACATTGTATTTATGGACCTATCATTACAACTCATGTCACAGATTCATATCCAAGGATACATAAACATGATATGGAATGAAGATATCAGGATTAAAATTTTTCATTAAGGTTATTTTTATTCATATAAATGTCTTATATTTTCCATTTTACGCACACTTGAAGTGAGGATAAAAACTGATTTTTTCTTGTTTAAGCAAGGGCATTCTTGAGGCCATAATGAGTGGTGGTTCTCTCAAATAGACATGATAGGAGGCCAATAATAATTTAATTTTCAATGCCATTTTTGAGCCAAAAATAAATAGAGGTGGATTTATCGAACTACAGCTTCATCTTTGACAACATTTATTGTTAGTGTTTACACGCCCCTGAGCAATAGTGAAAACATGCATCCAGGTGGATTTTTAGGTTAGAGTAATCAGATAACATATAATATAATTTTAAAAACATATTTTAATTATTAGACTTGAAATTTTAGGTCATGGAGGTATAAATTTTAGTTAGAGGAAAATAACTTATCTCTTCACTACAAAAAAGTTGCATTTCAAAACCCATCACTATAACTTGTGCCATGGATTCATATCCAAGGTTTTACTTATGTGATATAAATTGAAATTATATGAATTATATATACAGGTGATGTTTTTCTTTTGGTTCATCTAAATACTTATGGTTTTCATTTTATGCAGGCCTAAAGGTAGGGTCAAAACTTCATTTTTATTGTATTGGGAAGGGTGTTCTTGAAGTTGTAATGGGTTGTGGTCTCTTGACCGAGAATGATAAGAGGATAAAAACCTGGTAATATAATTTATCTTACACTTTTGAAATGTTATCAATTCCAAATTCAAGACATAAATCGCTAGACTTGGAGTTCTCTAACTTTAGTTTCAACTTTGACAATATTTATTGGTATTAATGTATTAATGCTCTATAATAGTTGTAAAAACATGATTTCATGTGGATTTAGAAATCATGATCATGGGATAACATGTATTTTTAATGTGTGTGTGTGTGTGTGTGTGTGTGTGTGTGTGTGTGTGTGTGTGTGTGTGTGTGTGTGTGTGTGTGTGTGTGTGTGTGTGCGTGTGTGTGTGTGTGCGTGTGTGTGTGTGTGTGTGTGTGTGTGTGTGTGTGTGTGTGTGTGTGTGTGTGTGTGTGTGTGTGTGTGTGTGTGTCTAAAGTTATTTATTTAAACTTAGAGGTCTTGGAGGCAAAAATTTTAGTTCGAGGACAAGATCTTTTCTCTTCACTATAAAAAGATGGATTTTAGGACCTGTCACTAAAACTTGTGCCACAAATTCATCTCTAAGGATAAATATATGTTATATAGGGTAAAATTATAGGTATTATAACTTAAAATTATGTTTCTTACTATTAATCCAAAATTATTATAGTCTCCATTTTACACATGCTTGAAGTTAGGCTATAAACTTCATTTTCTTATTTTGGGAATGACATTCTTCAAGTGGGAATGGTTGGTGGGTCTCTTGAATGGGAATGATTAGAGGTAAATAACATGGTAATTTACAATATACACCACCATTTATGTGTTTTAAATTAAATTTAAGATCCACAAAGAACCAGAGGTGGATTTCTCTAACTGCAACTTCAACTTTGACAATATTTATTTTCACTATTTCTATGCTTCTGAACACTACTAAAAACATTCTTTGAGGTGGATTTAGAAATTATGTGAATGGGAACACATAATTTTCCTATTAAGATTTTTTATAAGTGATTTAATTTTACCTATTGTTCCCTTAGGTAGAAATACCATTTGGAGGACAAGAACTTCTCTTCACTGTAAAAACATTGCATTTATAGACTCATCATTGTAATTTGTGCCACAAATTCATCTCCAATGTTACATTAACATGATCTTAGGTGAAATTTTATGAATTTTAAATTCATTTTATGGTCCTTTTAGTTTATATAAATGACTTATAGTTTGAATTTTATGCATGTCTAAAGTTAGGCTAAAAAACTAACTTTTTATTGTTTTGAGAAGGGCATTCTTGAGGCCAAAATGAGTGGTGGGTGTCTTGAATAAACATGATAAAAGGATAAAAATTTGGTCCTAGATGTTATCTCTCACATAGATTGTATTATAAAATATATTTATTATCCATGAATCACTAGAGGTGGATTTTTCCAACTGTAGCTTCAACTTTGACAATATTTATTGTTTGTATTTCCACACTCCTAAACAATAGTGAAAACATGATTTCGGGTGGATTTAGACATCATTATCATGTAATATCATGTAATTTACTTCTATATATGTGATTTAATATATTTATTTTCACCTATAAGTCCAATAGGTATAATTATTAGTTAGAAGTTATGAACTTGTCTCTTCACTATAAAATCATTGCATTTATGGACCCATCACTGTAGCTTGTGCCACATATTCATATCCAACGTTCCATCTACATGATCTGGATTAAAATTAGAGGGATTTAAATTTTATGTTTGGTTTCTTATGGTTCATAAAAAATTATTGTTGTTTATTTTAGATGCATTCCTGAAGTTAGGCTAAAACTTGCATTTCCCTTATTTTTTAGAATGGCATTCTTAAGGTTGGAATGGGTGATGGGTCTCTTTTCTGAGCATGATTCAAGGCCAAGTGCCTAGTCTTAGATGTTAGCATCCAACAATTACATGTGTTAAACTCTATTTTAAATCCATGTTACATGAGAGGCAGAGTTCTCTAATTGCATATGCAACTTTGACATCTATTGTTAGTGATTTTATGCTCTTGAATAGTGGAACATATAAATGATGAGAAGAGAATAAATGGATAAAATATATTAAATGGAGAGGGATACAACATACTTTATGAATTTGATAATGGAATGGGTGGTGTGTCTCTAGAATAGGCATCATTAGAGGCCAATAACATGGTACTGGACATTATCTACCACCTCAAATGTGTTTTAAATTATATAACATTTGAGTTAAAAATCACCAAAATTAGATTTATCTTATAGGTGTTTTCAATCCCTTAAATTAATCAACTCAATTTAGTTGATGTCATATAAAACTAGGGCCGATGCCCAACAAAAGTTTGAAATAAGGTAGAAAACATAAAAACTAGCAATTATTTGTTTTGGTCTATTTTTTATATGGATCAATTAACCCTAAATATCTAATCTAATTTAATGAATGAAAATATAGTTTAATGTTTTCAAAGTAAATACACTTCCCATAATTGAAAATGATTTGAAACAAAAACACTTACTAAAATTGAAATTAATTTTAAAATAAATACACCATTAACATATTTGAATGAATGTGAATGCATAAAATGTAAACACACTTCAATCTATATTGCTAAAATGTAAATGTTTCAAAAGGAAATGCTTCAAATTAAAATTCTAATAAAATACCTTAAAATAAATATCAGTTCCTTGGTTGAGTGGGCCCTTGCTCTCCCTTGGAATAGGTTGTAGATCAAAACATAAATCTTCATGAA
Organism: Torreya grandis; assembly: GCA_037957365.1. Taxonomy (NCBI): domain Eukaryota; kingdom Viridiplantae; phylum Streptophyta; class Pinopsida; order Cupressales; family Taxaceae; genus Torreya; species Torreya grandis. Next base: position 5,444,300 of record JARHVA010000315.1, read on the forward strand.
TGTCAAATCATCATTAACTTTAAAAGTGATTTCCAATATAGAAATGTTTAATCCATACTTAGTCTAATTCCTCTAATCTTATACTAACCTACTTCCCATAGTGGATGAGAAAGTTGTATTTACAATATAACATATTTAAAAAGTTATCATTGGAGAGTAAAAACATTAAAAAAATAGTTTGAAACTAATTTACTAACCTCAATAAACAAACAAATTAGTTTGGAACTAATTTTTTATTCTTAAAATTATAACAAATTAGTTTATAAACCAATTCTTATTCTATGATAAAAAAAATACCAAATAATAAATTTGGTTCTTACAACTACTTTTAAATATAATATATTCGTAGTATTTAGATTACTATCACTATCTTTCCTTCTTGGGTCTTTTTTCCTTCATGTTTCTATAATTGCTAAACTATGTATTTGCTTGTGTGTGACAATGTCTATTTCTGAAAGATTATATTTATATAAATTTTATAAATATAAAGATTGTAAAACATGTTCCAAAACATTAAATAATTCATCTTTTGGTGTACAAAACCTCACAACAATTTATTATCATAATATTATCCAATTCTATTTAACTTCAAAGTTGGTGTGATTTACTCTGGAGCTTGACTATTATACATTGAATCTTGACTATTGAACTATAGATATTTGAATGTACATGTATATATCCCACTTAAATTCTCACATATATTGCATAAGAGATCAACTAATGATGATTATTTTTTTAACTTATCTACTTTTTAGAGAGGAATCTTAGTATAAAATTATATTCATGATCAAATATGTTATTAATGACTAATTTGTCTATTTTACAAAGCCTATCAAATATATCCTTACAAATTCCCATACCAAAACATCAAACAAGCCAAAAATAACATATTCCTATTTTTATTTGATATAGAAGTGTTTATATGACTTATATGATCATGCATAAATGTGACATGCTTATCAGGTGTAATTAAAGAAATCTGAAGATGATTTCTATTGGATTCTAAAGCTGGTGAGGATCTTCAAAGTTATATGAAGATTATGACTCCAGAGCTACTAATGATGTCCAAATCTATATGAAGGTTATCCCTAATTTTATATTTGATCACTTTAAATTTTGATATCCACATTGATGATTCATTTCAACTTGTATATACAACATTTGGTATCTTTTCAAAATAATTTGTTAGAAAATAGAATCAATGTAGATTACAATGATATATATATATATATATATATATATATATATATATATATATATATATATATATAATAAACTAGATATTATTATATTTTTCATTCTAAAGCAATCATAAGTTCTTAAACTACATCTATTTCCACTTTTAAGACATGATTTATAGAAGAGATAATGGTATGCTTTAGTGATATAATGACCATAAAATGGCCCCATCATTCTGCCAAACTTAAACCCATGAATGTAGTCATGCATGCTACTATTTTACATTTATATGTAAGTTTTTCAAGCATTCAGTTTAGTAAAACCTAGTCTACTTATTCCATAAAAAAACCAACAGTTTCCATACTTTCTCAATATTGATAAACTTATTCTATTTTGGTAGCCTATGATGGGGAAGTAGTGTAGATTTTAATTTTCATGTGATTCACTCTTTTTGTGATCATTTTAACAATGATTTATTATTATTATTATTATTATTATTATTATTATTATTATTATTATTATTATTATTATTATTATTATTATTATTATTATTATTATTATTATTATTATTATTGGAAGATTTGATTCCATTTAAATACTTAATATTTTTTCTTATTAAAATCCATACATGATGAACTAAATATCTCAATGAACATTCTTTTGAATCAATACATTCTTTATCTATTTTAAAAGAGCTATCATTTACTGGTTTTAAATTTTTTTCCTCTTGTCTCTCCCACACCTAGACTAATGCATGTCCTCATGCATGAGGAGATTTTTTATTTTTAACTTATTTTCCTACTCAAAACATTTTCCAAGGGGAAATATTTTTAATTAGAAAATATATAACTATATTTAAAAATAAAATAAAAGAATAAATACCTTAATAATACTCGCAGTTATCATTTGCTTCCTCCATCTTGATGGGGTGAAAGTTGTTTGATGTTGAAAGAGAGTATAAAGGCAAAGTTAATCATGCAAAAATTTATTGTTTGTTTTGGAAAAGTATCCATTTTATAGTTTTAAACTTTTCCTTTCTTTTTGTTTTTATTTTATTTTTCTTACTTTTTCCCTTGATTGAACATTTGCTAGTTTTCTAATCAAGGTTGTTTTATATAGTACATGGCTAGTGATGGGATATTTTAGTATGATTTTTATGTAATTTATGTATATTCACTTTTTTTTCGTTTAGAATAGCATGTGATTCCTTATTTCATGTAACTCAATCCTTACATATGTGTATTCTACTATATTGCTTAATAATCGAAGTTATTCATGTGTTGGTTTGGTTTTATTATATTCCAAACCTTTCATTTGGTTTCAAAGTTAGTATGGGTTAGCTATAACTATAAACCCATGATAATTAATTTGTTTTGTACACTTATTGTCCTTATCACCCCATAAATGATATAGTAATGCACTCATCTTAGAAGCATCCTAAGTATTTTATCCCAAGATGAAGAGACATTGCACCATCTCTAAACTATTTTTCTAATCATACATTGGTTATTATAAATGATTGTGCAATTTTTTAACAATTTCAAGATATCTCTATCCTCAATGTGTTAATATTGAATAGTGTACCTTGAAGATATATGTTAAAAACATCTTAGATATATTTCCTATGTGCACAATGCCTATAGTATAGATATTCACCTAGATTCATTGCCTTGGCATTACATTACTTGTTGTTTTGGTCACTGAATCCTATAAAAAATAGACTGAGATTTTAAATGCAAATATGTTAGATATTCCTTGCATCTTGATATATGGTTCCCAAAGTATACCATAAGTGTTTTAATTTAATATTATATAGTCACATGTTGATCTATTAGTTTAATGTCTTCATTCTCAAAGTATAATAAAGGCATTTATGTCATTTACTAATCCATTCTTTGAGTAATTATATTATCATATGTTGTGATTATATAATCTATATATCTATAACACATGGTGTAATATAGGAGGTTGAATTATAGTTAAAAATTTAAAGGTTTATAGAGGTTAACGTCATGATAGAAAGTTATTTGTCAAAAATAGTGTCATCAATATATCAAAAGAGTAAAACAAATTTATGATGCTAGTAAAATATGTCAATATTATTATTGTTAAGTGTTATATTTTGTACAGATTCATTTTAGGGGTAACATATCCCTTGGTTAGGTCTAGAGGATCCATCTTAGTCATGACCCTATGTATTTAATGTATAAACAATCTAAAGTGTAAGTAAAAGTTATCTTCTTTGAGTTAGGATTGAATAATAGGAATGTTATATTTTCATTTTTATACATTAGCCTTTGCCTCAAGAATCCATGCCATTTCCAAGCCAAAATGATTGGATTATAAATTTAAAATAAACATATTGTGTGTGTGTGTGTGTGTGTGTGTGTGTGTGTGTGTGTGTGTGTGTGTGTGTGTGTGTGTGTGTGTGTGTGTGTGTGTGTGTGTGTGTGTGTGTGTGTGTGTGTGTGTGTGTGTGTGTGTGTGTGTGAGTGAATAATAATAGAAGATCATTCATGTTCACATATGTGGTGTAAAACTAAAAAAAATTGTATCTATCCATTGTGATAATAGTCCGAATGATCATCTTAATCTAAAATAAATATGTAAGAAAGGTGATTGATTAGTTGAAGTGTTTGTCTGAGTTGTTCGATGGGTCCCAATTCATAAAACATGCATTCACATGAATAGGTTAATGGTCCCCTATTCATTTTAGATTTGGTTTCCATAATATCAATTTATATAATAGCCATTTTCAAGTCTTGAGATTGCATGCTATATTTAATTAGTGTGAAGTTTTGATATATTATCACACTAGGAGAGGGAATAATGGGATATTTTAGTATGGTTTTTATGTGATTTAGGTAGACTCACTATTTTTGCTTTTGGGATTGTATGGGATTCCTTATCTCATGGAAGCCAATCCTTATATATGTGTATGTTCTTATATTGTTTAATAATGTAAGATATATGTTGTTTTGGTTTTGTTTTATCCCAAACCTTTAAGCTAGCCAACCATTTGGTTTTCTAACCATGAATTTCAATAATGCTCTAGGGTTTTTGTTACTAAATTTACTTTTTTTTTCCTTTTTTTCCTTTTGTATTTTTTTCTATTTTTCCATTTTTTTTCTTTTTTTACATTCCAAAAAATGATAACATTATGAAATTATGAAAAATTGGTAAGTAGTTGTTCTAGTTCATAAACAACACACAAATCAACTAATAAGATGATTATTCCCATAAACTTGATCTTTTTGTGAGCCATCTACATGAAAATTAGATGGTATACAAACATTAATTAAAATTCTCCCATTATTCTTAATAATCTTTAAGGATCTTGGGAATACTATATTTGGTCAAACATGTATGATTTATGTAGTAGTGTGAAATCTTCAAAATTTATTGTAAAAATATTTATGATTGATCTGTGAGACTCCAGATCTAGACTGATGGAATCCAAATCCACAATAAAGGAATCTAGATCTAACATTTTGGACTCTAGAACTATGAAATATTGGTCCATGGTGACCTAAAATAATCTTCTAAAGTCTCTTATCTTGTTAAAAACATAGTTCTTTCTTGGAATGCATATATTTTCATATTTCAAGTGATATTGAAGCTTCCTGATTATCACATGAATGTCAGAACCCATATGTTTATATCAAACATAAAATAATTATTAGTGATACCTATAGATTATACTCAAAAATCAAGTGTTTTTTTTAAAATATTATGAAAAAATGTTCATAATTTATCTAATAATATGATTTTTTTATAAACCTTATATTTGATATGATGCTTATATGTTTCTCCATGTTTACAAAATCTATTTGATTAAGCATGTGTAAAAAGATAAATTAGGAAACAATGAAACAACCTTTGTTATGATTGGATGAAATTCAGGAGGTGGAAAAGTTATCATTTCATTATTGTATAGTAGTTACTTTAGACATTCACATGTCTAACACATTATTAATGGTGGGGTTGGGGCCATCATGAATGGTTGATTGAAATGATTTGATACTATGGTAGAGGTCAATTGGTCCAATTATGAAATGCATTATTATATGAAATAGTTCATATTTATATGAAAACCAATAATACATACCTAAAATTTCTTGATTGATTGACCATGGTTCTCTTTGGATAACAAGTATCACTTTCATGCTTCCTTTTTCATCCATTGATTAATTTTTTTATATTGCCTATGTTTTTACAATCAAGCTAGTATTCACACTCAAAATATCTAAAATAAGATTTAGTCCAATAATAATTCTGTTTAATTATTCTTTTTAAGAATTCTAAAATTATGATTTATTATTTATCAATCAACCAACTATTTATGTTTAATTTTTTTCTTAGTTGGGCAAAAATTGTTTTCATTTATAGATATATTGAATAAGCTTCCATAAATTCACTCATGAGTGATTTCAATGGGATCAGATGAGGTGTGTGATCATAATACTCACTAAAAGTGGTTTCTAAGTTTATTGGTTGACATTCATAAGGTAGTTGAATACATTATAGAGATAGACTAATAGGCTTAGGAGTTAATATAATAGACTCTAGAGCTAGTCTGAAAGACTCCAGATCTTAGTTAGGCTCTTCAAAATTTATTATAAATCCATCCTCTAATTCTTGTGTCTCTTATTATTCTATTATTTCATTATTGATAGGGTTTTAAATTTCATTTTCTCTATGAAATTTGACTTGCAATGACACCAAAAATGATGGTGTCATCAATCCTTTAATTTAATCAACTAAATTTAGTTGATTTCATATCAAACTAGGGTAGGTGTACAATGATATTATGAAATAAGGTATAAAGGATAAGGACTAATAATTATCTGCTTGGGAGTGGTTTTCAATTGAATCACATAACCCTAGAGATCTAAACTACTTGCATGATGGAAATATACTTTAATTCTTTTGAAATAAACACTATTACTATAATTAAAAATGGTTTGACTTTCCAAAATTTAAATTTAGTTTAAAATAAATACACTGTTAATGTATTTACATGAATGCGAATGTATAAAATGTAAATAGACTTTAATCTATGTTGTTAAAATTTAAATGTTTATAAACAAAATTCTTCGAATTAAAATGCTGAAATTAATTCAAATGGAAACACACAAAGTACACTTAACATAAAGACCTTGAAAAGAATAGATAACAATGACATAAAACATAAAATACCATAAAAGCAATCCTAGTTCCTTTTCTGAGTGGGACCTTATTGTCCCTTGGGAAAGGTTGTAAATTAACACTTAAGTCTTCATGAACATAAAATATTCACTAACTTCAATGGTTATTTACAATATGGAAATGTGTAATCCACACTTAGTATAGTTTCTCTACTCTCATACTAACCATTACTAGCATTGTTAGTTACCACAATGGATGAGAGGGTTGTATTTATAATACAACTTCTTGAACAAATTATTTTTATAGAGTAACAACTTTAACAAATTAGTTTAGAAACCAATTCTTATTCTAGGATAAAAAATAACAAATAACAAATTTGGTTCTTGAAATAACTTTGATATGTAAGATATTCATAGTAGTTGGATTACTATGAATATATTTTATTATTCATAAATACCTATTTAAAAAAATAAATGTTCAAAAAATAGATAAAAATCATTTCTAGGGCTCTTTTACCTCATGTTTCCATAGTTTCTAAACTTTGTATTTAATGATATGTGATGATGTCTATTTTTATAAGTTTGTTATTTATAAAATTTATATCGATAGAAGTTTGTAAAACATGTTTCAAAAATTCCTCTTTTGGTGTACCAAACCTCCCAATAAGTTCTTAACCTATTTGGATCAATTTCTATAAAACATTAGAACTAGTTTGATGTGCTTCAGAGCTTGACTATTGTACTCTAGTGCTTGATTGTTGAACTCTAGAGATCTAACTATGCATGTACAAAGTCCAATAAAATGGTCATAACTTTTTCATATGAGCTTAGGTTAGGATGATTCTATTTTTGAAATTATGTACTTATCTAGAGGAATCTAAATAAGATATTATTTTTATGATCAGAGATGTTTTTGATGACTATGTTTACTATTTTCTAGAACCTATGAAATCTATCCATACAAATTCACATACCAAAACATCAAACAAACAAACATAAAAACATATGAACAATTATTAGTTGATACAAATGTGTTTTTATTCCTTATATTATCATTTATAAATTTCACATACTTATTACGAGTAATTAAAAACATATGAAGATGATTTATATTGGACTCTAAAGCTAGTGAGTATCTTCGTAGCTACATGAAGATTGTGACTCCAAGGCTACTAATGATCTCTATATCTATACAAACTATATCCATGATTTTGTATTTTATCGCTTGAAACTTTTATATCTTCATTGATGATTTAATTTAGCCTTCATATATAGTATTTTGTATATTTTCCTAACAATTTTTTGAAAATAACCACAGTGAAAATTACAATGACATCTAAAGAGTAGATAGATATTATCATATATTTAAATCTAAGACAAGCATATGTTATTCAACTACATCTAAGTCAAATTTTAAAATGTCTTACACAAGAGAGAATGGTCTTGTTTATTGATATAATGAGCCATAAAATGGCTTCATCATTTTTAAATTATAGCTTCAACATTGAAAACATTTGTTGTCAAATTTTCCACACTCTTGAACACTAGTGAAAACAAAATATCAAGTGGTTTCTAATGTTATGGTCTTGGGAACATATGTCATTTACTTTTATAAATGTGTTATAAATGATGGACTTTCATCTCTAGGTCCTGGAGGTATAAATTTCAATTATAGGAAAACAACTTATCTCTTCACTATAAAAAGTTACATTTATGGACCTGTAACTATAACTTGTGCCATGGATTCATCTCTAGATTTTAATAGATATGATCTAAGGTGAAATTATAGAGATATGAGAAACATGTAAGGTTCTTCTGGTTCATCCAAATGACTAATGATTTTCATTTTATCTACACCTAAAGCTAGGCTAAAAAACCACATTTTTAGTATTTTTTGAAATACATTCTTGAGATTAGAATGGGTGATGGGTCTCTAGACTAGATGTAATTGAAAGCCAATAACCTATTCTTGGACATTGTCTACCACCTTAGACATGTTAGATAGGCCAGTTTTGTTCCATATTGTATTGGATATGGTGTTGTTTAAATGAAACTTCAACCTTGATAATATCTATTGTGAGTGTTTCTATGCTCCTAAGTAGTGGAGTGGATATGTGATAAGAAGAAATGAAATAGAAAAGATGACTATCATGGAGAAGGTACAACATAGTTTATGAAGTGAAATAAAATAGCTATAACCACAAAACTATTCCAAGGCCTTAGGAAACATGAGAATTACAATCTTGAAATAATTCAAAGGGCCAAGGAAGAGTTTCTAAACAAGAATGCAAAGTATCTCCAAAAAGAGAACATCCTAAAGGAGGAGGTAGAACATAACCACTTCAACAAAAATGCACATGTAAAATGAATAAGGGAATTTAAAGGAAGGTGTGTAAGAGATGATTATTCAATTATTATTTTTAATTGTACTTATAATATAAATATGGTATGTCTATAAATTCAATTAATACAAAACATGAATATAAAGTTTCAAATGATATCAAATTAGTGTAGCAAGGGTATAAACATTAGAATAGTCATAAATGGGTTAGCTCAATCATCAGAAGCACTTAATAGTAATATATCTCTATCTCAAACATTATACTCTTTTATCGCATATAGTTTTAATTACAACACATATTGAAAGATTGTAAGCTAGTATTTTTAAATTACATGAAGGAAATATTAATGACTATCATATCTAAATATGGCCATATAACCATCAAATTTAATTTTAAAATAATAATGTGAGCCAAATTGTACATGAAAATATGATCACCATAAAATGTGAACATGTTTCATTATTTTTGGGAAACTAGGCTTTAGTTCCTAAATAATAAAGGGTCTAGATTAAGGGGTGAAATCTAATCAAATATTGTAAAATAAATATTTTTATCAATTTGATCAAATCAATTACATATGGAAAATAAGTAACTTATCTAAAAAAATAGGCTAAAATAAATGATTCAGGGGTTGAAAATTGTTGTATAGAACTGGGATAATGTCATGAATTTGGATCTAGCTTTCATTCCATGTAAGGATAAGAGTGATGAAAATAAGACACTTTGGTGTATAGCAATATTGTCCACTCCTTCCACTATTGTCCAAACTCATCAAAAAGACCTAAAATTTTTGGGTTCTTTACGTTGTTATTGTGTGACCCTACGTATGAAATCTCGGGTACTGAATGTCAAAAAAATTTAGTGCAAAACTATTTTGTTCTTCAATACCTAGGGTTATCTACACACATGAAACAACAAACACATCAAAATCAAAAGGGGGAAAACTGGGTTAGGGGAAGTATGATTACATAATTTAGAACCCATACAATCCTAATCATTACCTACATTAACCCTCAAGCTAAGGTCTTAGATCAAATGTAGATCTCCCTTAGGGAATATGCATAATCAACATGCACTGTAGATGAAAGAATGAAATTTTGCCTAGGCTCTTTCTTGATCAAGCATGCAAATCTATGTGTGATGCAGAATTTTGAGTTATAGTATTGACTAATTTTTAATTATTTATTGTGCCAAAGTAGTAAGTTCTAGATATAAAATGCCTTGTGAAGTCATTTATATAAGAGACTCTTTATTTTGAATTTGTGAGCGTTATTCACATTATCTGACATAAAAAAGATAAATAAAACTTAAGGAGGGGGTAAGAAGGGTTTAGGATGAGTTAAGTAATAAAAAATGACCATTAGACAATAATGTCAAGTAGGACACGAGCATCGAGAACTATAGTCCTACAAAATTTTATTGTTCAAGACTGAGAAAAAAAGGCTGGGACTAACACATTCAAAGTCTAGGAGACTTTGGTGGTATAGGTTAGTTGACTAAGATGACAGAGAAGTGATAAAAGCAAGAAAAAAGACCAAGAAAACAAAAATAAAGACATGGATAATACAAACAAGGATCATATTCTCCAATTAATGTCTCCTATGAAAAATACTGTGAAAAGACATGATATGTGTGGTTTCTTAACCAATTTTGGGTGTATATAGAATACACACACACACACAAACACATAATCCATGAAGGCATAAAAAATAATAACATAAGATAATTTTGAGTGAATGTTACATAAGTATACAATCCCAATAATGCATACATTACCATATAGGTGTATAAAAAAATTACATCATCTAACAACATAAAAGAATCTCAGGTGAATGTATTACATGCATAAAATGTCAAACACTTGTATATTTTCATATAGGAATATAAAAAAGTACATCACCTAATACATCCTACTCATTAAATTATCTCCATATCTTTACCTTCCCTGAAGAAGGCTCTCCCTGGGATGCCCTGATCATATATGGAGATCCCTCAGATGCCTTGGATTTTACTAAGGTCTAACTATGGGTCCTTATATTCTCATAACTTTCATGTATATGAACATATTCCAATACAATTATTATTAAAAAAAATTACATACTAAATATGCAACCAAGTCTAGATAATAATTTTAAACTAGAATACACAAAAAATTTAAACATGCAGTTACTAAAATCTTATGGTCATGCTAAAATTTTTCTTTAAGCTCAACCGGGTCAATGATAGGTCAAGGTTCATGAATATCCATGTGAAATGGAGAATAAACACGAGAAGGTTCCCTACTAATCATCTCAATGAGACTATCAAATTTTGTAGGAAAATCCTACATACATAATACATTCACATCATTTATATTTTTCAAAGTGTATAGTAAAATTATTAAAAAAATGTATTTTTGCAATTCAAAATTACAAATTAACATGTACCTCAGTGAGTGCCTATGCATATGACATTACAATAATAATGCTTATTTATATCTTAGATTGTAGAGATGGATTAGTATCTAATGTGGTCATTAACTAAACAAACAATATTACTTAAATTTGTATAAAATATTGAAGATATATGGTAATTGTTTCTCCTTTATTAAACCCATAATAAGTTAAAGTATATTTCAAAACCTTAAAAAAGAGTGTAATAATTGATGGGATTATCTTAACCTCTGGAAAATGAGTCACTTTATTTATTCCTTATCCTACATACTTGCATTGTCACTTGTGTGGTTATAAAATTTTCTATCTCAAGTAAGTACCCTATGTGCATGGAAGTAGATTTAAAAAGATAATAAAAATATGAAAAATAGAAGCACAAAATTAGGGGGGATTTGATCAAAGGGTCTTACGAATAAAATAGACCAAGAGCATACTATTTAATATTAGTGTACTTTTATTTATAGATATTTGATAGATAAATTTAACTTAAGATATTTCATATCATTAATGACTCACACAAGGGAATAAACTTGAGGATTTGAAAGATAAGTATTATTATTATAGCTAGCAATTAAAATATTGAGTAATTAAGAAACACTACAAAGAAGATATGATAATCAAGCAACATGTGAAACATTAAAATAAGTTTGAAAGGTTACAAGACACAAACAATACAATTAGAATAAATAGGATGAAGAATATATTTTGAAAATAATATAATAAATACATCATTAGACATTGAAGGAGAGTATCTATAAGGTTGATTATTATTAGGTTACGTATTTTCTCTCTATATAATTGAACACATTCCACACATAAAAGTTTCATTCAATTTTTAATTTTAAAGTGTATGATTGTTAGTCAAGAGCATAGATATATCTAAATGAAAACATGTACATAGAGTATAATATTAACTCAAAATTTCACCTTTATATGTGTAAACGGTGGCATAGTATCATCAATAGATATACCAATAGTGGATCAACCATAAGATGGATCTACATATGTAAACATTGGTTGTCTAAGATCCATAAACATAGTTGTGGACCGTGAATATGTACGAACCCTCTCCTCCTAGAAAATAAAAACTACATATATATTATTCAAATTATGTGTAAATTAACTATTATCTTTTTAGTACAAATATAGGTTAAATTTAACATGACATTTATATAAACTATACATGCATGTGTGTATTTATTGACATGTGTACATAAAATTTATGTGAAAAAGACTTATCACTCATGAATATATTATCTAATCCCTTAGAAATAACACCATCATCATCTAAAGGTCCAATACATATACCACCACAACATTTGTAATGTTGAGGTTTGATATGCAAACTGGGTAGACTATCTTCAACATCAGTCTTAAAAATCCTACTCATATGTTGAATAAGTGCATCTATAAACTCACTACACACATGTAAAGTGTCAATATCCATATCCTCCTTCACCATAGAGGGGATCTTAGGCTGAATTGGCTTTTGGTTAGGTATCCTTGAATGCCAAATAGGCATATGATGTGTACCTATTTGATCTAGTGAAAATCCTTTCCCTTGGCCCTAAAACTCACCATGGTCTATATAACTAGGAATTTCATTGAGGAATTACTCAAATTAGAGTTTTATCAAAAAATACAATGTGACGTCATGTTTCTTACATTGTGGGTAATCAAACACCATCCACTGTGGGTCCCAAATACATTTTCTAATCAAATTATGGTGGCATTGGTGGATTAGGAAATTTTTAATCAATATTTTAAAATGTGCATTAGTTATTTATTCCATGAATAAGGCACAAATTGGGTCTTTGGGTTTTTATTTATCCTTTGCCTTAAGTGTTGATAATTTTTTAGCATAGTAAGACCTACATCTATCCCTATATGATGCCCATCTATCAATTTTACTTGTTATTAAGTTAAATTGAAATAATATTGAGTCTAGGGTAATGTCCTAAAAGGTTCAATGGGTATTGGTCAATGTGGGTCCCTCATTATCCTAATTATTTATTCAAGTTCTATTTTTCCATATATGTTCAACTATATCCTCCTAACTACCTGGGGGATCTTGCGAAACTATGAAATAATGCCCCAATAACATTTTGGGAGTTATTAACAAAGTATACAATAGAACCACATGTATAAACCACTATGCCACTCTAGCATGAATAATGCATCATCACAGTCCTACACTAGATGAGTAGAAAACCCATAAATAGATTAGGTTAATGTGATACTTATGTTAGGATAACCATCAATAAAGAATTCCATAGATAAATGGGGTTGTCTAAATGATGGTACACCATTCAAGGGGTATTAGTGTGTGGGTCCACACTAATAGCCGTAGGATCTTTAAAAGGTACTTGGTTTCCCCATAGGACCCCCTAGGGATCCTCAACCCAATATAAGCATTTTATAACCCTATATGGTTATGACTTGGCAACTCATGGGGTGATAAGATTCACTGAAGCCCTAGTGTATCCTTAAATAATGTTAATTACCTAGGGTGATATTAACATAAGAACGAGCCATATTAGTGGCTATTTTTAAATCTACAATTTAGATAGAAGGAGGTACCATAAAAGGTACAATATATCCTAAAAAGAGGGCCAAGGTGTCATCAATCCAAGCTTTGGCTTATGCTAACCTTATAACATTTAACATGGACATTAGGTAACCACATACCTTTAACCAATGTGAATGATTAATCTTCACCAAGAAAAAGTGCACATGTTGAAAAGGACACATAATCCTTAACCATCCCATTATACACAAAAGGACTTCTCATATGGGATTATTACCTAATATGAGATAGTCACAAGTTGTTAAAATGGATCAACATTAATAGTTCTACCTAGTTAGAATTATGTTTATAAAATCCTCGATCATAGGTTCATCACACTAATAGTTATTTTCAACAACTTAAATTATGAAAAATGAATGATTTAGACAAAAGAGTAATGACTTATTTTAATGAAAAATTCAACCATTAGGATAATTGAAATAACATAAATTTAGACCATTTATGGTTGTATTAATGAATAACTAGTCACCATGTCACATATTGTTTTCCCATGGCCAACTCGTGCATTCCAAAAGTGATTTACCAAATCAGATAATGTTGAGATTTGAAGCTTCAACCAACCAATCAGGCTAACAACCATTAATCATGGCTGAATTCATGCCTTTATGAGTTAATAATGATTGATTCATTGATTTTCCAATTGACTAATGATTGGACATTTACACTACTAAAATAGGATATGTTTTTATTATAATCCAACAATAATAAAGTAGTACCATGTAATAAGGCATCTATTCAACATGATCCTTAATCAATATGGCAATGTGAATGGCTATAAAGTTTATCTTAATTAACAAGTTTCACACAAAGACATAACATAGTGTGTTGTAGTATATATTTCCAGCACTTGAGAGAATAACATGTACTAATTAAAAAAATGTATACATACATAAATTTAATGAATATCTACACTTAATTACTTAATTAGTAACTATTCACAAAATGAAGAATGCATGCATGTGTGTGTAATCACTATGCCTCAAACACCTCACAACTAACCAATAGGAAATAGAATGACACAATCATCTCACAAAACACAATTAAATAGTTGGAAGCTAACTAGATAATATTAACACACATAAATAATTCCATCCATGGCTAACATAACCTTTATTTACTAACCCACCAGGATATAGCTCCTAAAGTAAGGAGATATTCAATGAACTAAAACATAACCATGATCAAATGTGGAGTTACTCAAACATAAAACTATAATGTTACATAAACCTTGATATAAGGATGTTGATTATAATTAAAAAATGAAATACTATAGATTGCAACATGTAGTTACCCATAATAAACTACATCACTAAGTCTAGTATCACATGAATAGTGTTGATATAATAAATCAAAAAACCCTCGTAGGTTGTTCTTTTCATCATAAAAATCTACAAGCCTGAGGCCGTAAGCACAAGAAAATCATTTTGCTAACAAATGAGTATAATTTTAGAACAACACCATCACTAAGAATCATATCAACTACACTAATTATTACATTACAATAAAATTATTAAACATCTTTAACAACCTATATTCTACCCTGGTTATCAACAATGAACATAGCCTTTAATAGGTGATAAGTTAATCAAAAATCCATAAGACATGGGGAGAGCAAACAAAATTATAAATCATGCACTGAAAGGCTGAAACTAATGTGTGAGCATAAAGTTGGCAATGTTATTTTTCCTCCCAAGTAAACATTTTGACATTTAAATTCCATTTTAATTATTCAAGTTCAACATAATCAAGGAAATCATATGAACTTAATTCCACATAAAAATATAGTTTTTGCACCCCATAATACCTACTGTTGCAACTACCCTTTTAAAAAAGAAAAATTAGTAAGGAACTATTATATAAAATTTCAAGGAAAAAATACAATATACATTTACCACATAACCCCTGTAAGACAAGATTAAAAACACACATAACAATTGTATGATGGTCTACAATAGTTGAGAGTATACCATCTCTCATCTAATCATAACTAGTTTATTAAAAATCAATCCATTCATTTTCTCACAAATGAGTACAACCATCCAAGGCAATAATAAACATAGATACCTACATATGTCAGGTAATTAATTCATATAAATAATGCATTACAAAGCATATAAAGGCTTATCAACTTATGCTAACACCTCATAGTGCAAGTTCTCAATGTAATAAAATAAATGTACTTTATCTTTCTTAGAAATTTAGGTGTATGAATAACAATTAATTCAAATAATTTGAAACAAAAAATCCAATCATACCATATAAATTTATTCTTTTGTATAAACTATTATTCACAAATAAACAATCACTAACATATACAAAAATAACAACCAGCATAACAAAATTCATCTTCCACAACAAGATAATTAAATTTACTATTTTAACTCTTGCTTTCAAACAGATTGGACAAAAAAAGTTAACATGATGCCAAAGAAGGAAATGTGTACAATGTATACAACTACAAGCATCAACAACAACAATGCATAAGTCAAATCATGCAGGGTTGAACAAATAAGAAAACACAAAAATTTCCATAAATAACACCACTAGTTGAATTCATGACACTCCTATGCAAAATGACCTCAAATGGCATAAGATCAAACACCAACTAAAATAAGCAGGGTTTGGTTTAATAAACAAAAAAAATAAAAACCAGCTCAATATATAAATAAATGTATACAATTACAATAGCTGAAAACCTTTTGGTGCATAACTAAAATCAATTAGGAATGGTTCACCCAACTAGGGGTTTATATGAGGATATTGCAATGTCCTACCCAATAGGGTTTTAATCATATATATCCTTACCCAAAACAAAATCAATTCACCCTTATCAATGGGGTTTGCAATAAATAATCTCAATCTATAATTCTATTTGAAATCAGAATCTTGAAATTTTTCTATCATAAAAAATAATCAGAAATCAAACAAGTATAACATAAAAGGGAAAAAACATTTCTTAAGTTATAACCATTTTATGGGTTCTTGAGGAAGTCTCATGACTTCATCATTGATCTGTAATGCTTTTTCCATTTCTCTAAAATCATAAAAATTTGAAAATCCCTCCAAATTTTCACAAGAATAAAATTGTATACAATGCTTGAATATAAGCAATGACCCAACTTAGTCTAGGAAAGAAAAATCATAAGTTGTAGTCCTCATTTAGGTGATTTACCAAAAAGGTTTTAGATCCTTTATCTTATTTTGTGTTGGCCTCAGCAGTGGATTAGAGAACTCCACTCATATATTTCATGATATGATAAGACTCACCTAAGAAAGTTAGTGAGATGAACCCTCATGTTCAATCATTCATACCTCATGATTTAAGTATTGCCCTTCTATCTCATCTTATTTGATTATCTATAAATTGGATAACCAAACATTTTTGGATGTGCCCAATTCCATTCTAATTAAGCATAGCCTTATCTATTTAGGAAAATTAGGATGTTGGTTGTGGGTTGATAGTACTTCCTATAGAGTTTGTAAAGATGCATTACACTACATTAATTTTAAGTAGTAGGGCCCTTTGATGTTCCATTGTGTAATCTAAAATTTAAATTCAAAAAAAATTGGGATTGTTTTAAATAGGTCAACTACATTTTCTTTTGTATACATTCTAGTGAACCTGATGTGAACCAAAACCTTGTAGCTTTTATTTCACTCATTCATTTTATCATCATATTATATGTTTATAGTTTTTGATAAATGTATAAAACCTAACATTATAGTAATAACAATCTATTTGTAAGTTTAACACATAGTCACCCCAAGATGATTATGTTTTATATATGCAGTCATATCCAAATACTGATGACCGGATCAATCATCTTGACATAATATTCTTATTTACTAATATAAGTGCATACATAGTGAAACCAATTAACTATGTTTATAATTCTTCTTTTTCAACATATAGGTTTTCAAACATAGTCAATTTAGTTAAATTTATTCACGGCTTCTTTTTAATGTATAGGTTCTGCTAACTCCATCAAGCTAGTCAAATATATTCATAAAATATTTGAATCAACATTTAATAATCAAAACATAAAAGTTTACAAATCTAAGAATATTCAAACCAATCAAGGTTCATTCCTAATCTTTGTATAATTTTAGTCTTTCATTTCTAGTACTAATTTTCACAAGTTTATAGTCTATAAAATTGTAGCCTTACAACAAACTGGGTCAACTAGCTTGATAGATTTTTGTATCCTATCTGCTATACAGAACACATAGTTGACCTATTAGAATGTTTTCTTATAGATCTTGGTTTGACAGAACAATAGTGACCTAGTTAAATTTGTTCTACATTGTTTACATACAGTGTTGCATGAACTAACTTTGTACTCTTCATAGTCAATAGAGTTAATGACTTTTTATTATTAATTATTTCACTTTTAATTTTAGTTGCTTATATTTGTAGATTAATAAACATAGATTAATTAGGTGTTTTTTTTATTTAGGGATTTAATCACACTATTTTTCTCTTTTTCACACACTTCTAAATCACTTTACAAAAAAAGCATTAAACATTTGTCTTCCCAAGTCCTACCTACTTGGAATTCATCACCAATGGGGAAGCCAACATGGTTTTAAGGGAAGGTATAAACATGTAGTTGATGGTATAAATTGGCAAATCACTTTACACGTTTATCATTATAGAATTGTGAAGTGAGTGGGTAAGCCCAAATAACAAGCTAGTGCCATCGTTATTAAAGATTCCTCTGAGCCTAAATTTAGTAAAACTATTCATAGATTAGTTTCTAATTCATTATTACAACCAAATTCCCATCACATTGATTTAAAACTCTATTACAAAATAGCAACACTTAGGGATGACAAATTAGTTACCATTTACTATCAAATTTGTTGCTTTCTCTTTTATCAATGTATTTTTTATTGCAAAACTTGCATTAGCCAACATTAGTGCATGGTTTTTGTTGTGTGTTTCAATTGGATTAATCACATTGATCCAATATATTGTGTGCTTCATTTCATTTGGTTAGATATTATCTTGTTGAAATTTTATGTCTTCACAACATTGTCATCCCTATCGATACAGTCTCATACAAATGGTTCATCTTGTTTGCCTTCAATACATAGTCTCCTAATCTGACTATGTCCCTTTATGTTCATATTTTATTTCCTTTCTATCACTACATATTCAACCTATATGATTGTGTCCTTTCATTTTTTATATTTTTTTCATATCTAGAATTACATATTTAACCTATATAAATATGTCCTTTTGTCTTCTTATTGTGTTTCCCATATAACAGTACATAGTTGACTTGTATGATTATGTCATTTTGTCTTCTTATTTTATTTCCTATCTAGAAGTACATAGTTAACCTATAAAACTATGTCTTCTTATTTTATATATTATCTACTATTTAGCAGTACACAATTGACTATCATTACTATGTCCTCTTGTTTTCTATTATGTTTTCTATTTAACATAAGTGTGTCAATCCATTTGATTCTATATCATATCAATTGGTTCTTATTTATATCATATTTTTAACCTATTTTCACATCATTAATATAATATTAGAAGATTATAAAATGTTAAATCCAATAAACATGATTAATCTTACCAATCATAATACATTTCCCATAACAAATATTGTGTCTCCCACTTTGGATGAAAGCAATGTTCACATTTCCACTAGAACTACCTATTATGGGACTCCTAATCATTCATCCTCAATTAGTAATCCTTTGTTCTCCTTAGAATATGAGTGTGATTTATATTACACACCTGAAATGCTCTTCTTCATTAACATATTTATTTAGCTTAAAATAAAGGACCCTTCAAACATTTATAATATTATGATAGGTCATCATATAGAAGAACCTCTTTAACTCTCCCCTACCTTCTCTCATAGTTTTGGGGGAGAAACTTTCTTTGCTTCTCAACCTTTTCTTTCTATTTTGTCTCCTTCACACACCATGACATCTTATTCTATGATTTCCTTAAACTCCATGCCAAGTATCTCCATCAACATGGTAGGTTCAACCTTTAGTGGGCCTTTTCCAAACAACCTTCTCCTTAATCATGCCACAAGTGCATCTTTTTCTACCAATTTTAATCATGCTACTAGTGCATATTTTGATACCAATGTTAATCATGCTAATATTTCATTGTTTTCTACCAATTCTTGTCATGTTGCTAGTGTGGTACATGCTACTACTCATAGTTCAACTCAAGCCATTAATATCAATACTAATGCATCACATGCCTCACACACTAGTTAAAATGTTTCCCAAAATCATCAGCATTTATTTTTTTAAAAACAATCAAATGCATAATTTTCAAACCAATGATGAATCTAAAATTATGCAAATGCAAAACCATCTCACTAACATTTAAAATCAACACCAATAAGTTTAATGGGGAGCACAAAATCTGAATGCCCCCTGCCTCCCATAAGGACTCCCATGGTAACCTTATTCCTCAACCACCCCTCATTAATAAAATTATCAAACATCTCTAAATTGAACCTATTTTACCTCAAATTGTTAATATCAACATAGGACTTATCATAGCTACCATTATCTATAACATGTCTACTGATCCCACACTGCACATAAATACATTTGGTAACCTCTATAAAGATTGGGTCAAGCTTAATACCTTTGTTGTTACCAAACTATTAGCTAAAACACTCTTTATAAATGTTCTAGATTGGTACAATCAACTAAAAACCCATTCTATTAGTATCTTGGAAGACTTGGTTAACTCCATAGTCCAAGAATTTAAATAAATTGTAAACGAGTTGAGACTGAAACAACACAAGATTTCAAAAAATGATGTAAGAAATTGTCCAAAAAATGTGATCATAATATGGTGGATGATAACCTTTTCACGTAGTCACTAATGTTCTTTACCCTAAGTTATAATATTAGTATAGGACTCGCTCTCTCCAATAACTTTGAAATAAGCCCTTGACTAAGCTAAGCGACAAGATTTTCTAATGTGCCAATTCGAACCATCTCATGTTACCATGGGCACTTGTGCTCATTAAAAACAAAGATTATCATACTAATAATGATGGAATTATTAATACTTATGATAATATTCACAAAATTCAAGCCATCACTCCCACCAATATATGGAGCATGCTCCCCCTCCAAACAATAATACTAATTCTACATATTCTTAGCCAAATAATAGTAATGTCAAAAAACCATTATCCTTATTCGATCTTGAAAAATGTCTCCCAAGGCATCTACCATGATATCTTTACCCCACTCATTCACTGAAATAATGGTATAATCCAAATTAATTTTGTTATTTTCACACAAGTTGGGGCCACACTCATGAGACTTGTATAAAATTACATAATCGAGATATGCATTTTATTCTTGGCCTAAAATTTGATCATGAATCACTCATTTTCAAGTATCAACAAGCATATAACATAAATTTTCAAGCCCATTAAATACATTAAAAAAATTAAGATTTAAAACAACCTAATTCTCATTTTGTTATATGGAAATATCCTCTTCCCTATCATCAAGATATTAAAGCCAATCCTACTCCTTCTACAAAAAATCTTGATAGTCTTATAAACCTCACTAGTAATGAACAAAATGTTGTAAATATGACTAACATGAGAAAAGTATTTACTTTTATCGACTATAATCTAACACCCATTAACCACATATATAAAATGTTTCAGTCTTTAAAGATACTTCCCCATATCATCTCATGGAGTTGGGACAATAGGACCTTATATTCTTCCAAAAACCACTTTTAACAACTCAACTTGATCATACCTTTGACATTATCTCTACTCTTCCTCTAAATCTGAACAACATTTCCCAACCTTCCTATAGTATTTCTTTAGCCCAATTGCATGACATACCTCAACCAACCATCCCATAACCTAAATATAATTAACCTAAGCTAACTACATCTTACCAACATAAGTTTAATTACACTTCCAACTCCTTCAAAGGAACTCTTGAAACATTATGCATGTATATCTAATAATACCACATGGGTTATGATGAATGGGACCCCATTATGTAATTTATCATCTTCCATCTCAAATAAATTTCATTGAATTAATGTGAGCTCCCACACATCATAGAAACTATATAATTCAACTATTGTTTTAAATTAAAATCCCTCATCCTCCTATAGTAGGGTGCAAAACTACCTTATATGTGTCTAAAGATAGTATCCTTCAACAATGTAAATAGATGTCCATACAAGTTAAATTCTCTTTCCCTTAAGTTTCCTATCACTTCCATGATTTTAAACATGATTTTTCTTCATGCATATGGTCCTCCTTTATTCATTAGTGTCCAAATCAATGATATCCAAATTAAGCATGCCTTGATTGATGAGGTTTCAGGTGCTTGCATTGCCTCCTTTTGTTAAATTAAAATTGTTGGATATTCTTTATGAAATCTCAAGTCCACAAGTATTACATGTAAATTCTATGATAGAATAAAAATTCCTCCTTAAGTTTACGTGTTGCTTCATATTACATTCCCTCCTATCACCATTCATCTAAAATTTATGATCTTTAACTTTCCCCTCTCTTATAAAATCTTAGTTGGTAGACCTTGGACTCAACACATGAGGGTTGTCACCTTATTTGAATGCCTATACATAAAATTAAACCATAATGGTGCTATTTATAATCTTCAAGGAGACACAAGTGCTTGGAATTTTTAACAATTGCAAGAAAGTGGTGTTTTTAAAATTCTTACCCTTGAACCTTTTACCTCGTACCCCATTTCAGGAATATCAACTCTTTAATTATCTTATCAATTCTACCTAAGGTTATGATGGTCACCATAAAAATATTGGGAACATACCACTAAACCTCCTAGATTTTAATGATGATGATCCATATGAAATAAGCCTCAAGATCAAAACTTTTGATATATCCCCTTATATCATCACCCAACTTCATCCCTATTTTCAACCTTGATCCTATCAACCTCTTATTGATGATATATATGTGGTCTTCACTAAGACTAGAAATTTTATTCATCATGAAATTTTTAATGATAAATTTATACCTACATGTACCACTGACTTGTATACAGTAGACTATGATGATGGTTATACTTTAAACAATCCATTTCTAGGTGGACTTTTCCAGGTTAGAAATGTTGAGATTCTTTAATATAACATGTCATTATTTAAATATTTTCATTATTATTTTAGTATTAATTAATTCATATTGCATAATTATAATATTATTCCTATTTAATATAGTGTATAAATTGAGCAAATGCATGGTACACCTCTAGTTCTAGTAGATCCTCTTAGAAGCATGTTCAGGAATCATGTGATGATCGTTCCTTATAATTTTTCTAGATATCAGAATCCTTATAGTTTTATTTCCATAGAGATGCTAGCTATTGTTGTTAAGCCTTCTACATGTCCAAACTCACCTTAATTTGAGTCTAGTCTAGTTCCTACTCCTACTCTTTCTACAGCTAAGCCTCATCCTTTCTCTAATCATGATTTGCCTTCAGATGAACCTAGTCTAGTTTTCTATTTAGCCTCACCTTCCCTTAATGATGGAATTATTCCTTTTCCATAGCTTAACCCAATGCCTGACCAATGGGATGATCAACCTTATTTTGATATTCATAAATTTGTTGATCATTGGACCATAGATTCTAGTTATACCATCCTTCCCAGGTTCCTCTTCTACCTCTTCCATTAGTAGACCCTCAAAGTGTACTTACAAGAATTATGTTACTTCCTTGGACATATCATCACTCTTCCACTCATTTATAGAAGCTTTAAAAATATATTGACACATTGCATCCCAGCATTGCTCATCCTAAAGACAAGGCTATAACTCATCCTAAGTTGTTACCTGATTGTATCCCTAAATATAGGGAGCTATATTATCTTTGGCACCCATGTGGTATAAATCATACTAATCATCATCATATTCTCTAGTGACACCTTCATGATCACCTTGTGAGGATACCTAAACTAGCTATTCCTCTTTCCATAGGTGACCCATGCAAGAAGTTTCCCCTTATTCACCAATGGTACCTCCTTCTTCACTGATGGCACCTTCTTCTTCACCCATGGTCCCTTCTTCTCCACTGGTGGTTCTTCCATCTCATACCATAGATACCATTTATATTTAGGCACCCATTCTTCTCCATGAGTATTCAATGCACATGATCCCTCATGATCATGACCCTTTAGCTATGCCTACATTTTTTGTTTGTTATATATGAAGATAAGTATTTGCACTGATTTCCATGAAGATCGATGAGGTTATAGCTACCGTTAGGATCCAATTTCATAGAGATGTTCTATATGTCATGAATAATATTTGTAGACAAAATTATTAGTATTTGTGAACATGACATGGCATTCTTTCACTTTATTCTTCATTTCAATTTTGGGTTGGATTTATGATCCACTTTTATATATCTTATATCATTTGACTATGTTTTAAATTTGGTTTAACCTATCCATTCACATGGATCCTTATATTATAAAATGTGTTTTACATGGCTTCATTTAATATATTTTTTGGATACTTTTTATTCTTTGCATGATTTCACACTTATGTTTAAGATTTCATTCCTTTCATGTATTTTTTTATAGAATGATCATTTTATACCTTACCTCAATTAAAACTAAGATAATTACTATTGTGAATTCATTATATAAACCTTGATTCCCTTAGTAATATTTATCTCCCATATGATTAGTTATAAAATAATACATCTCATTATACTCGTATTTTACCTATATAGTTTTGATCTCCCTTTACTCCTTTATATTCCTTTCACATACTAAGCATACATATGATTGAATATTGAGATTACATATTGGTTCATAGGTAAGCCTAAGTGTTTAGTTAGTCATATGTTTGGATACTTATCTTCCTTTACCCAAAGTTTAAATCTCATTCATGTGCATCACTTATATCATTCATGTTGTTTACTCAAAATATATATGGATGAAGAATTAAAAAACCCATAAAAGTTAAAATCTAAATCAGTTAAGCAAAAGGCAATGATACAAAAGGCAACATACAAATCCAAAAGTCAAATCACACTAAAAATGTGATTCATAATAGATCTCCTACTTTTAATCAAAGCTCAAACTCCATAGTTGGCCTCATGATAGAGTTGAGGTGCATTGGGGTGCAGTAGGCTAGTAGATTGGGAAAGGAGAATAAAAAAATATTCTAGTGCTACCTACTTTCTCACACAAGTACCCAATCTTAACACTAGATCAATAACTCTATAAGAGGTTCTAAGTATTAGGGAACATGTTGTGGAAAGGTAAGTCCATATTACTTTTCTTTTCTATATAACCAATATGGGTTGATCTTTTTATCCCACCTATTTGCATATATAGCTTTGAAATTACTATAAGTAGGTATCCTTTGTATTTTGATGGTTAATAGACTCTTAGTGTCTACCCTTTGTACCTAGTATGCCTCATGTTTCCTAAGGTTTTCTCATAGATGCCTATATCATGATTTTTACATTCCCTATTTTCATTAAAACATTCCTAATATTTACCCTTGAGAAATATATTGTTGTTAGCTAATCATTCCCCCTAGGGTTTCCCTTTGTGAGTTGTAGTGTAAGACCATGGATAGGACTAGGCTTTGCTCACAAATTTACATAATAAAATATTCCTTTTACCATTCACATCATTAGTGTTCCCATTCTGAGCTGAATTGTAAGAACATGGATAAGACCAAGCCCTCTTCATAAATTAACACATTAAAAAACATCTTTTAAAATCATTCCCATAGTTTTTTCCACCTCATTGTTGATCCCTTTTTGAGTTGCAGTGTAAGATCATGGATAGGGCTAGGCCCTCCTCATAAAATATACCAATACTAGTTCCCACTATAACCAAGTCACAATGAAATTACATGCATCAAATTTGAGATAAGTAGTGTTTGATTATGAGTTACATGTCATTGACATACTTCCCATCTTTATTTAGTATGTTTTATTCTTAATTCATAAGTCTTTGACTTTGATCTTCTCATTTTCCATTTGCATTTATGCTTAAAACCTTCTTTTTTATTTTTTCATACTTCCTATCTTGAAGTAGTGTGATTAATTTAATTTCCTTTTACATTTTTTCTCTCTTTTTATACTTCCCATCTTGATTTAGTATGATTGAATAACTTAATTTTTTTTATACTATTGGTTTTTCACATGTTCTCCATTTTAATATAATATTTTCATACTTCCCAACATGATTTAGTATGATTTTTATTTGTTTTAATTTGGTGAAAATTTTTACATGGTTTGAAAACATTTGTTATCCATGTTTACCATATTTGGTTATTATATTTATTTATCTTCTGGTTTTACACATTTCTCATCATAATAAAGTGTGTATTACATCTATTTCTTTTAGTTATACTTTTCCAAATCCTTTTTTTCTTTTTTTCATTTTAACCATGCATGTGTATCACATATTTCTAGAAAAGAAAACATACATCACATATTCTCCATAACATGTATAAAAAATATAAATACATGTGCTAGAAAGGAAATATATCCATGCATCCACATCCAAATCCAAGTATAAATTATGAGATCAATGAAACTATCGAAACCAATATAAATATAGACACACATACACACACATACATATACATATATCATTTTTTTATATAATATAAAGTAAAAATAAAATAGATATATCTCTAAGGTTGTGTTCCATCATCTCTATCATATGATCTAGCCATGTTATCCATCAATGCATGTGACTGACCTTTCTAAATTATATGCTAGAAAGAGGTAGTTCGAGATATCAATATGACAATGTCCCTATAGATTAGCCACCTAGACCTATACATGTCCTATCTAGATGGTGGTCTCCATGTCCATGGGACTCTTATGTGTTAAGGCCTACCAAGCCTATGCCTTTCTATCTCCAACCCATACCAATGGTTGTGACACATTATCGCATGCCTATGGTTACCTCGTAGCCTTTCCCACTAGTATAAACCATCCTACCATGGTAGGGTCATGTGGTGTTAGTACATCATCCAGAATGTCATGGTGCATATCCATAAACATATATCCCCATCTAATCTCATCTATCATAGGATTTGAAAAACAAAAACTATATACACGCACGTGTGCGTGCATGCCCACACACACACATACACACACACACACACACACACACACACACACACACACACACACACACACACACACACACACACACACACACACACACACACACACACACACACACACACACACACACACACACACACACACACACACACATCTCAAATCATCTATCTATCATAATCAATAATGCCACTAGGTTTCTATATATAAAACTTAAATTAAAATTTAAAAAAAATTACACTAGTGTTGATGTCATCGATCAAGGTCTCATTATTTGCTCACCCACCAAGCACCTCTTTCATCAACTATTTCTATACCAATGCAAATTTAGGGGTCATTACTTGATCCCTCTATGGTTATCTCCTCAATGGTCTCTCTATAGACAAAATGTGTCCTAGCATTATTTCTAGAACCCCCTATATGATAGCTAGCACTTACACCTCCTTACATCAATCTTGTCTTGATCTTTGATGAGTGCATGTGTCTTCAACCATTTTTATTATGGCACCTATTGTGATCCTTATTGTGCCCTACCATCCATACCCATAGAATCTCCTCCTCCTGGCCCCACTACCTCCTGCTACCTTGTTAAACAAGCCCATGGTCTAGCATGCTGAGGTATTATCACTAATGTGTCCATAGGTACTCCTTCACCTCCTCTTCCTCTCATATCTCTAACATGTCATGCCCAATATATAGGCACTACTAGAAGAGTCATTAAATGGGGTGCTCTTAGATACACATGTAAGTGAACCACTAGATGAGGCTCCACCAATGAAGTGTATTATCTCATCACACACACACACACACACACACACACACACACACACACACACACACACACACACACACACACACACACACACACACACACACACACACACACACACACACACACACACACACACACACACACACACACACACACACACACACACACACATGCCAAAATTATCACAATTTTATCCAAATTAAGCCATATAGTACCTATGTGAGTGTAGGTATGCCACATTATATACATATTACTAGCTCTGTTACATGACCTGAGGTAACCTATTATTGACTAAAGGGGGAAAACAATCCATATGATACATAAAGAACCTCTCATATATCCATGTGCTAATAAAAATAACCTATCACATCATATTCTTTCCTCTAAAAAATATCTCATACATATCATGCATGATCTAGACCTAGATGATCAAACCAAAATTGTAGAGTGTTCCTTCATCCAATATAGACATGCATAAGGATATTGTGCAAAGTGGTACTTTGTCATATGAATTATGAGATAACTCTCATATTATCACAAGTTTTATCACTAAATTATGTATGTTTGAAATGGCCATAATATATACATTGAACAAGATCACATGCAATCTAGGGTAGATCCTATCTGATCTTATAGCCCACAGAGCAAAGGCTCATCTCTCATCATCTAAATCTGGTGTATTAGTGATCATGTCCTACTTATTGGAAGTATAATCAATGCATGGATGTCTTCTAGATTAATCACCACCTCAATGGTGTCCCCCTCCACCTCCTATCAAAAATATCTTGTTAATGCTTACCATGATCCTAGGAACATGACAATGATATCAAGACTTAGTAAGATCTATCTCATCTCCATAATATCACTAAATCCCAAGGAGACTAGTTGATCTCTATCCATGTCAACCAACCATTCAAATAGATCTAATAGACATGATGTATCCACTAGGAGCCAAAATATTTGACATCTCTACAAAATATCAAAAAATAGAGTATGAATCAAAACTTCATGTCATAATAATTAAAATACATTCTCAAAACTTCATAGATTAACTAATTTATGAAATTGTTTTATCCATTTTATTACGTTTACTTATTTTTATATAGCATCGGTCAATTTGATACTAAATCAGCCCTATTATAATCTTGTTATATTATAGTGGACCATTGATACATAGTTAGACCTTTTCTTATAGATTGTATTAGCTTATTTGATACTAAATCGACCCGTTTCCATATTTAGCATACTACATCATCCCGATAGTATGTATCCATCCCCATTTAACAAAATATATTGACCACCTATTACCAACTGCATCGGCCATATGGTATTATGTCAGCGATATTCCCATTTAAAACTATGTTAGCCTACTGCTACATAGTCATCCACCTTCACCAATAAGATGTCATCCCGTGACTACATAGTTAGCCCCTATTTCCCTCTCACCTTATGCATTGAGTTGACCAAGTCATCTTTTTTATTTATTTGATGTGAATTTCTTACCATTTACCATAAATTTCTTAGGCATTTATCGATTTGATCTTTTCCTAACTAGTACCCTATTCTACCCCGAGTCTACCTAAAAATTTCTTAGTGTCAATTTTGGTGTCTACATTTTATATGTCATTAAAGTTTCTATATCTATCTTAATTTCAAATAAAATTACTCAAAAAAATAAAATTCATGCTTTCTTACCTATGTTACACTAACTACGGCCACTATGTGCCCTCCGTGTCATAGTTGTCATCTCCTCACCACGGTTTCTCTCTAGGCTCAAATTGGGTCTATAATAACAATGTTTTCTCATAATAGTTAAAATAACAAAAGGTTTTTTTTCTACCCCATTTATATTTATGATTCAAAATTATTTACCTATCTAATATTTACAACTAGATTCTATTTTTTGACCATATCTTTATTTCTACCGAATCTTGTTTTGAACTATAAAATGTTATAGAATATTGGTACTATAGAGAGTATTTTCACATATTACATGTATTTTTTGTAAAAAAAATTTGATTTTCACTCTTTTTCACTAATTTGTACAAGTTCATCTAATATTCCCTCAATTAGACACCTTCACATTTCTTTCACTTCATTTTCTATCTACAACACTAAGGTATGTAATGCTATGTGTTTTTCAATTATGTCATTTCATCTATCTTATTTACTTCTAATCGAAATTTATTTAGCTTTAGCATTGTCTATTATTATGTTCTTTTTCTGAAGCACCAACCCATGTTACACCTATGTGACACATGATTAGATTCAGGTAGGGCATATGTATACACATAATATTTTCAAACTTTATCAATAACTAAAGCTTTGTCTCTTATAAGAACCTATCGAGTCTCAATCTCTCTGAATACGTGTCTAAAAGAGTGCATTGAGAAAGCGGTGGGTAGACCATTAGTACTTCACATGGTTATTATCCCATATACCACCACTTGATATAAACAAAACCATATCCTATGCACTTACCTCAACCTTTAATCCTCTCTAACACACTCCTCCAATAAATTCACTACCCTAATTAGCCCCTTCTTAAGCCTATAACCCTTTTTAACAATTTAAAGTAAACTGTTATCCTAAACATACCTTATATTTAAATTGATATTTGCATGATATAGGTCTAGGTTGGCCTTTTCAGACCTAGATTGTGACATAATTTATTTTTTATCAAATAAAAATATAGAGTCAAATTGGGTTAACCATGTCAACTAAACTTTTGGAAAGGTTTATGGTTAGATTCATCTATATATACACATCCATTTCTATTTTTTTTTTTAAATAATAAGAATAAGAATATTATATTTCACATCTGTGTATCCACAATTCTACTTTATTATCATAGATTAGGGTTTGAATACTTTCTTTGTAGATATGGATCTTATCTTGTAGAGAAGTCTTTTAGATGCATAAAAAGTTGTGTATTCTAGAGATGTATCCTTGTTATCCTTACATACCACAAAAACCTCTTGTGAGGAAACTTGGCCAAGAGAGGGATTGAGGATTGATGGGTTCATCTTCAAATGTAATTATTCCTAATGTCGTTCCTCTTTTGTAAAAGTAGATAGATTTGAAATTGTACTTTTCTTCCATGTATAAGGATTTCCTATACATTGACTTGAGTATAGATCTTTTGGGCATTTTTAATTTTTATGTTTATTACCCACACTTTGTGCCAAAATCTTTGGCTAACACTAGATTATATTTTACTTTGCTTTCCATTTACTTAGTAAATATGAAAACATAGGACCTAGATAGGGTGATTATGTAGTATTTCTTGACTAGAGGCCTTGCAACCCTCTATAGTTATGTTATGTGATAAGATATCCCTTGGTTAGGTCTTGAGGATCCATCTTGGTCATGACCCTAAATATATAATTTATTAATAATTGAAAATGTAAGTAGAATTTATCTTCTTCAAGCTAGGACTGATCAATAGGAATGTTATATTTTCATTTGCATACATTATCCTTTGCTCAGGAATCCATGACATTTTGAAGCCAAAATGCTTGGATTATAAATTTAGAATAAACATATAGTGTCGTTGTTATAACATGTACATGTTATAATGTGTACATGTTATAATGTGTACATGATATAATGTGTACATGTTATAACGTGTACACATTATGTTAACATTACACCAAATATAAACAAGGATCTATTGAAACATGTTTATGTTTATATTTACTCACATTCATAATTTTATATTTTGATTTTAAAGTGGAGTGTATCAATATACACTAGAAAAAAAGGGGACAAAATTGATATAGTGATGTAATTTTTGTGTATTTGCACCCGTGAATGTGATTTTGACTCTATATAATATGATCTATGGTTCAACTAGGGCCAATTTCATTATAAATTAATGAAATAGGAAATTATTTCAACATTGGAGGCAAATATAGGGCAAATTTAGATGCTTAATAAATTATGAACAAAGAATCAATTTTTTGAATGAAAGAGTTAATTATTTATACATGATTTTGGCCTTAGTTGGATCCAATTTCAATAGATAATGAAGCAAATAGTCATTTGGTTTAATGATGTTTATGCATGTTTTACATGTATAGGACATGACTTGAAGCTCTATAAACTCTAATGTCATCATATAATGAATGAAATAGATGATTGGTTCAATTGTGGAGGTAATGAGGGTTATAACCTAATTGTGACTATACAATGTGATTTGAGGCTAAATTGGCTTTGATTTCATTATAAATTGAGCTAATTAGTGAAATTGTACAATCAATGACATGGTTCTAGAAAACTTAAGCTATATTAAAACATAGTTTTAATTGTATATGATACGATTTTGAGTGAAATTGACTCTAATATCATCATAATGAACCAAATAATTGACTCATTCCATCATGAAGGAAATTGAGGCCAATTTGAGCCCCTTCAACCTAATTTCAAGAGTATGGCATGATTTGGGGCTAAATTAGTATTTTTTTATATCATGAATTGATCATGTTAGTCAAATTGTGTAACTTAAAACATGGTTTAGGCTAAATTGAGCTTTGTGGACCTAAATTATGGGTTACAGTTTATAGTGTAGGTTTTATAGAACTATAAATAGTTGATGTAGGTTAGAAGAAATGTAACCTCATAAACCTAATTTTGATTATATAGTATGTATATTTGGGGTCAATTAATCACAATATCATAACAAAATAAATCAAATAGTCCATAAATTAAATGATGAAGGAAATTGGGGCTAATTTGGGCCTAGGTTCAACCTAACTATAAGAATATGATCTGATTTGGGGCTAGATTAGTCATGAATTGATCCAATTAGTCAATTGGTGAAATTATAGATATGATTTGGGTTACATTGAGCCTTGTGAAAATAAATTATGTCCCAATCCTCTATAGGGTGCAACATATGGCTTAATAACCCCATTAATTATATCAAAAATTAAAATATGGAGGTAATTGGGGTTAATATGAACCTGTTGAACATAAATTTGAGTAGAGGATGTGATTTAAGGATATAAATAATTTTATATTTCCTTATGCATATTGAGATAATTAGTTAATTATTAGAATTAGTGATGTAGTTTGGATGAAATTCAACACCATGAACATTGTTCTGACTATATATAATGTAACTTGGGGGTCAATTGACCCCATTGTCATAACATCCTAAACCAAATATAGTCTACATATTAAATCATTAAATAAATTGGGGCCAATTCAAACCATTTCAAGCTAAGTACAAAAGTAAGACATGATTTGATGATAAATTAGCTTCAATTATGTCAAGAGTTGATCCAATTAGTCAATTAGTGTAATTAGAAAATTGATTTGGGCCATTCTGAGCCTTGTGAACCTAAATTAGGGATTAGGGATTATAATTTAGGGTTTAGGGTTATAATTAGTTGATGAAACTAAACCATATGAACCTAATATTGACTTGATATAGGATGTAATTTGGGGGTCAATCAACCTTGATCTCATAACTAAATAAAGTAAATAACCCAAAAATTTAATTTCTATGGAAGTTGGGGCCAATTTGAGCTCCTTCATCCTAATTAAACAAGATCAATCCATGATCTAACATGAAATTAGTCATGAATTGATATAATTAGTCAATTGGTGAAATTAGAGATGTTATCTAGGAATAAATAAGTCATGAAGTGATCAAAATAATCAATTGGTGAAATTAGAGATATGATTTGGGCTAAATTGAGCTCATGAACCTAAATTATGGCTTAGTTCATTCAATATGATACAACATATGGTTTAATCAATCCTAGAATTATATCATGTAAATGCAAATATAGAGGTAATGGTATAGGATTGTGTGACATAATAATATTACATAGTTTGGATTACATCACATAATCATATAGCATAATAATATAACATATGATTGCATCGTATAATATAATAATATATCATAAAAATATGATATATGGTTA
Source organism: Torreya grandis (assembly GCA_037957365.1). Taxonomy (NCBI): domain Eukaryota; kingdom Viridiplantae; phylum Streptophyta; class Pinopsida; order Cupressales; family Taxaceae; genus Torreya; species Torreya grandis. Next base: position 5,477,814 of record JARHVA010000315.1, read on the forward strand.
TATAAATGTAATAGATATAATGTGTACACATTATTTCTATGATCAACAAAAACTCTTGGTCCAACATTTATTTTTAGGGAATTTCATGATTTCCTACCCAATTTACATTCTCTGCACATTATGCACTTTGAACAATGAATAAAAAATTATTTTTTCCTTTGGAAACCATCATCAAAAGGAATCAAATTATTCTTTATGTAGTCATGGGTGCTGATTCTTATTCAGGGAAGAGGAAGTAGTTAATGCACAAAACACGAGGAATTATAAAAATTGAAATAAAAAAGGTTTGAGTTCAAAAATTTTACATAATACAAGGTACAAACAATATCCATAATGAACCAAATGTTATATATAGTGATGAAATTAACAATGATCAATTGAATAATGATGATTATTTTTACCTAATAGTCCAAATTATGTTTCAAGTCCCCTTTAAAAGTATAATTTTTTTGATTTTGTTGATGATGAATCTATGCATGATGATTTACCCCATAAAAATGAAAAAAAAATCATGCAAACACATAATGATGAAACTAAAAATGAAAAAAATTACATGAAAAAAATAAACAATGAAATTAATAATGAATAAACTGGTAGTGAACATATGATTTTAAAACACCCAATCAACAAAACTCCCCATTAACAACACCTCTAAATAAATAATGTAGAAAAGGAAAGTACTTAATTGAATTTGATGAAAATATTTCGATACTAATGCATAACAAAATGTCTAACCATAAAATTTGAGGAACAATACGATCCATTTAAAAAAATTAATCTATATTTAAAGCTTACCAATGATGGATAAGGAGAGGGATGGAGGAGGGGGAAAGGAAGTTTTTGATTCTATAGTAAATGGAGGTACAGAAGGAGATAGTTTTGAGGATGTGGGATAACCTTCAATGACTAGTAGATAGGATATATTTTAAGACCAAAGGATAAAATAGAATGGAATCATCAAACTAACATTGCCAATGAATTAGAACTATTGGAAGATGGGATCTGGTTTCGTATGATAATGATAAATAAAAAACTCTTGGGAAGCTAAACTCAAAATTAAAGTGGGAGAATATGAAGATATTCACTCCATTCAAGAACTCAATATATCAAAAGAATCAAAAGGTTTTTGGATTCTTATCCCTAACACCATAAAATAAATATTCTCTGTAAGACTAACCAATGCCCTACTAGGCATGTTTTTAGGAGCTCATCCTAATATAGACACATTTAGATAGTGGGATTCCAAGAGATGGATGCCAAAGGGTTATCTATAAATATATAACATGAGAAATGAATTCTTCATCATTTGATTTAATAATGACGAGGACTATGCCAACATTCTAGTTAGATTCTCCTTGGTCTTGGAGAAATTGGGTCTATTCCTTAAGAAATGGAAAATGAGTTTTGATCCAAAACATGAAAAAATTAACCCCATGCCTATTTGGGTTAAACTCCCATGTCTCCCACTAGTATTTTAGGATGAAGATGTATTCATTAGTATTGCTAAGATAATGGGATACCTGATATATTTTGATTCAACCACCAAAATAGAACACATATGATCCATGCAATATTTTATGTCAACACCCATATGGATCAAGATCTACCTACGTCCATCTCCCTTGATTCAACTAATGGTGAATAGGTTGAAATAATATAATATGAACACTCGTATCTAAAATGTGAGGAATGTAGAAAAATTGTTCATGTGATCAAAAAGAATTATACCATTACTAAAAAAGGGAACATCTATGTATTAAAAAACTATTGATAAATATAGACAATAAAACATATTAAAGATACTCTATCATAAAAGATAAAACAAATAATCCTGACATCTTATGAAAAAGAAGAAAATTAAATTAAATATCATTAGGACATGTATTTATTAAATCTTCTCATCAATAAATGAATGGATCAAAATAACAATAAGTAAAACCCATTTGGAAAGAACAACATCAACAACTTCAGCCTTAAAACCCATAGACAAATGGGAGAATCAATGTTTGTAGCAAGGGCTTCTCCAACCACTCCAATGAAAAATAAATTAAAAGAATAATAAGCATCAAAGGGCTTCCTATTAGTAATATAGGCAAGAAAATTACAATATATAATAACCCATTTTGCTTTTCAAGACCCTCCTATCAATAAAAAAATTTCTAGTGTCTATAATCCCTACAAAAATAAGAACCATGAGAGGCTAATGGCCTAAAATATATAAATTCAATTGAATAGTCAAAATAAGTTGAGAAAAAAACTAAAACTAAAAGAGGCCATCACAAGAAGAAAAAGAATATCAAATCAACCAAGGCACACTACACAGAATCAAAATAGTGATTTCCTTGACAATTTTGGAAAAATAAACTAAACCAAAAGCTAATTATCCTTCACAAATAAACAAATCCACAAGATATACAAATGTAGGAAGCTCTACCAAAAGAGGAAGACCTAACAAGATTGAATCTATAAAAAAACATGATTACGAAGTAGTGGATGGTAAACAAGATACAATCCAACAAATATATGATAAACTACCCCCATGATGTTGTAATAAAATTAATAATATGGAACATTAGAAGAACTAACCTCATTAATAAGAAAATTATTCCTATATTCCTCTGAAGGAATAACATTTCCATTCTATTATCCATTCAAGAGATGAAGATGCATGAGAACATTATAAAAGAAATAAAACATAAATTTTGGAAAGAAGAAAAAGTTGTATCTATCAGTGTAAATGGATCATATAGAGGCATTGTTACTTATTATGATGTCAAATAATTAGAAGGTAACATAATTTTTTAAAATGCGTATCACCTTGTAATTATTTTTACAGAAAGAAATTATGACAAAAATTTGATTTTATCTAATATGTACAACCCCAACTCCCAATTTTCCTATAAAAGGTTATGGAATGATATTAATTCCTTTAGTTCCACTTGTAATGATCTCAAATAGGTTATTATTAGATATTTCAACACCCCCAACATCTTTCTAAAAAAATGGGTGGAACTCAATCCTTCATAGTAAGTATGGAAGAACTAGTTGATCTCATAGTTTTGAACAACCTCTTCAATGTTAATCTAAGAGGCTCTTCTTTCACCTAGTAAAAATACCAAATTGGATAAATCTTAATCCATGTAAGACTAGATTATGCCCTCATTTATTCTAGTTGGCTCCTTACTTAGGATTTTTTCCTCTCTTATTTACTCCATATTGGCTCCGACCATATGCATCTACTTCTCAACATGAAAAACTCTAAAAAATAAGAAACACCCTTCACATTTGAACGTATTTTGTTGTCACACTAGGATATAAAAGGTAGGGTCCAAGAGTGGTGGATACTCGACTCTCAAGGAAGTGCCATGTATGAAATTTCCCTAAAAATAAAAAATGTAAATAAAATGATTACAATTTGGAATCATAATGTCTTTGGGGACATTTACCATCAAAAACACATGATAAGAAATAATCTCAAATACTTGGAAAAAAATATTTACATCAATGGAATGAGTGAAACTAATAGGTCAACAAAAACCCTTCTTTGTGACTACCACAATATTGTGTCCCAAGAAGAAACCTTATGGAGACTCAGATCTAGAGCCATATGATTGAAGGAAGGTGACTCTAAAATTATGTTTTTCAATATGTCCACTATCAAAAATAGAGATCATAACAAAATAACCAGAATATAAAGAGAAGATGAGACACTACAATCCAACCCTAGTTAGATAAAATAAGTAGTTAGATATTTTAAAAATCAATTTACAACTAAAATAGAAGTCAACACAACCAAGGTTGGTGATTTCCTATAGACTATCCCCAAGGATATATATTTAAGGGAAAATGATAGAATCATGAAAAAAATCATTGAAGATAATGTGAAAACTATTGTTTTTCTCCTTAAAAATAATAAGGCCCCAGGCCTGGCTGACTTTACCATAGCCTTATTTCAATTCTTTTAGGAAATCATAAATGTAGACCTCACCAAAGTAGTAGAAAAATTCTTCTCTTCTAGAAAAATGTTAAGGGAGTTCACCAATAATTTCTTAGCATTAATCCCTATAAAATTTGGAGTTACTAACGTAAAATAATTTAGACCCATTAGTTTATGCAACTTGATCTACATGATTTTCACCAAGATCCTTACTATTTTCCTCCAACCTCTAATGAGTAAACTCATCACTCCCAATCAAGGTGGCATTGTTCAAGACATGAAAATTCTGAATGGATTCAAGGTGGTTCCTAAAATGATGTACTCAATGGAAATTAAAAATGAATATGGAATGATTTTCAAATTTAACATGAGTAAAGCCTTTCACCATGTCAATTAGGACTTATTATACATGGTATTAGATAAGTTTGGTTTGCATAAATGCATCAGATTACTCATATTTAATAACATCTCCATGGCTATGTTATCTATTTTGATTAATGGATCCCTAGCTAGTTAATTTAGTAGAAAACATAACATAAGGTAAGGTGATCATCTATCCCCCTTCTTAATTATTTTTATCATTGACTCCCTCAAGAAAAATTTGATTGAATCCCAATGAAAATGAATTATCAAAGTTTTTTAATCAGCAAATGGGGTCCCACCCACCCTCCACCAATAATTTTTTGATGCTACCATTACTTTAGATACTACCTCTATCAAAAAAGTAAAAGAATTGACTAAAATCCTTATAGCTTATGAGGAGGTGTCCATGAAAAAAACAAACTTAAACAAGGGCTTTGCCTTATTAATAAATACTCCTATGCTTAGACAAAACAAATATTCCATAATTATAGGATGATGCATCAAAACTCTCCCTTCTTACTACTTAGGTCTATACCTTTTTATAGGTAACATGCCAATCCACAAGTATATGACTTATTGATTGAATGATTCCAAAAATAATTCTTTGGGTGGAAAGGAGCCACACTATCCCAAGATGGAAAAGTAATGCTAGTAAAAAGTGTTTTCCAAAGCCTCTCAATTTATATTTTAACCCTCTTTAAAATTACTAACATCATCAAGGATAAAATTTATAAATGTTTCTTATGGATGGGCATTGAAATCAAATAATAATCCCTCTTATTTCTTGGGAATGTGTTAGTCTCCCTAAGTCATAGGGTGGATTGGGGATTAGAAAAGAAAACTCAATTAATAAGGCACTTGCAGATAAAATGTGTTGGAGATTCATCAAGTAATATGACACATGTACTAAAATATAAAGAGATAAATACACAAATAATAGGCCAACTCTAGCTCTTCTAAGTGGTGATTTCCTTGGAAATGGCTCCTCTATATGGAAATTTTTTGCCAAGAAAAAAATATCATCATCAAAGGTCATAAATTTAAACTATGGTATGTTGACAATATCACATTTTGTGAGTATTTTTAGATTGTATACCATGCCTTGAAAAATCTCAATCCATGATACCAAATCAGAGATCAAATCCAATTCCACTATGACGTAATGGTGGATGAATACATACAGATGTAGAGTGGCATAGAAAAGTGGAAAATATTAAAACTTTAAAACATTGATAATGAAAATAGAATAATTATCTATGACCTCAACATTCTCTTGCAAATCATTTACATCACAAATATGAATAAAGAAGATAAAATATCATAGAATTCCCCACTCATAATGGTTATTAAGAGGTTCATTTTAGATAAAAACTTATAGTCCTACACACCCAATAATACATCCCTTGGTTAAACATATGTGATAAAGATCTTATCCCAAAAATAAATATTTTCCTCTATCTCTGATTACAAAAAAAATCCTCACTTTAGACAACTAGGCCAAGAGGGGACTAAACATTATAAACATATGTTCTCTCTATGAATCCAAAAATGATAATGTCCTCCACCTTCATCTTTAATGCCCTTTTGTATTCAAAATATGGGAGCTTCTCTTATAGAAACTTCAAATCAACTAGACCCATATAGCTTCATTAAGTGTTTCATGGTTAGCTTGGAACACTCCATTATCAAATCAAAAACTCAAAAAAATATTGGACCATCCCTTTTCCTCACATCCTCTAGGGGGTTTCAAAATTAAAAAATGATAGGATCTTCATATAATTGAAAACTCCTCACAATAGAGTTGATGATAGAATTTTTAATTCTATTACTAAAAATATGAAGGTAATCAAACAAGATGAAAACCAACAACTCTCATGTCAAAAATAAGAGTTTGTAAAATATTTACCCCTACCCTCATCTAATCTCACTTATGAGGCTACAACTATTGAATCTATAAAAAATGTTATATGGATTCCCACCAAGCTGAGATGGATAAAACTAAATATTGATGGGGTATCAAAAGGAAACCTTGGTATGTAAGGTATTAGGGGAGTACTAAGAAATTATAAAGGTCATGCTATCACTGCTTACTATGGGGGTATCAAACATTAAATTAATCATATTCTATAAGCACTAGTGTCCATTTGGGGTATTCAAATTTTGAAGGATCTTGGTATCAACAAGATTCTAGTGGAGGTATAATCTTTGAACATAATTAATAGTCTAAACAAAATTTACAAGGTTAGTTCGACCATTAAAATTATCATAGAAAAAAACATCATCATAGTTGAGGATTTTCATGAGAACGTTTTCCAACACATGTACAAAGAAGGAATCCAAATTGTGAAATTTTTGCTCAATAGGGGAATGGTTGCAGTACATTTCAAAGTGTGAATAAATGAGGAGGAGATACCCATTAGATTCAATTCCATCATTAATAAAGATAGGACTCGATTATCATAGTAATAAACAAGACTTATGGTGCTCCACACATTCAACCATGATAACAAAAAATTATAACAACAATGATTATAGTGATCTCACATGAAAAACTAGAACAAGCATCAATAAATAACTTGGGCTCAATAATAAAAGAAATGCATCCTTCCTTATCTTAAATTCCATGAACATTCATCATAAGACATTTAACCACAATAGGATGTGAGGATATTTAAAAAAAATACAACCCATGTTAATTAAAAACCTCGAACATGATTAGGATATGTGGGAGATACTCTAAACTAGAGGCCTAATAACTTCATCACCAACATTTATGGCTACAAAAAACACTTCTCCAATAAATTTATATAAAATTAGAAAGATAGAGTTATTTATATCAACAATGTCACTATCAAAATTATAAAATGTCTAATTACCCAGGTCACTGATCTCAAAGTGGAAGATGTCAAATTGAAAAAAAAATAGAAAAAATTATGAGGAAAAATATAAAATTTTGAAAGATAATGAGGAAATACCACAATTTATTAGAGGTTTTATTCAAAAGAAACTCCCCAATCCTTTTAACAAAGTGGTAAACACAATTACGAGGCACGCCACACTTGACAATAAATACAATTTGTTTCATCACTTTCATTTTCCCTTGTTGAATTAATTCTTCCATTATATTCCTATTATCTTACCTTTTCCTATACTTCACTCCCTTTAAAGCTTAGTTTTTGAAGTCAAAACGTGTTAAAAATTGAGATACCCTTCACTATGTAGTAATTTTTATCATCTATAAATTGTTCAACTCTTCAAACCTAAACTATATCACCCTTCCTATCTAGAAAAGTGAGAAGAAAAAAGATATACAAGCCCTTCCTCGCATAAAAATAACCTTGAGAATCACTATAAAACCCAAACACAAGAACCCTAATTAATAGAATCAGATCTTCATTGACTCTTAAAATAATGAAAATGACCACTCATGTCACCCTAATGTTAACAATCACCCTAAGAAGGAGAAAATACATTTCAAAAAATAAGCAATGCAAAATTCCCTACATATGAGTAATAATACCAAGAAGGAGGGTGACAAGACAAACCTGAACAATAAAGCTGAGGAAGAGATTGAAAATATTAACTTGGAAGAGGTTGCCAAGAATCTCTAAATGCTAAAGGAAAAAAGCTAATAGAAGAGAAAGGTGGATTAAAGTCACTGAGAAATGAAAACATGATAAAAATACATAGAAAGACAATAGATAAATCAATTTCCAAATATAGGTTACCAACACCCCCATGGAATTCAAAGAGGAAATGGAGGAGACTAAGGACTAGAGTAGACTGAATAAAGTTGAAGATGAAGTGGAACTTAAAAAAACCATTATTCACTAGTTCATGAAAGATCACAAAAGATACAAAGAAGATGTTAAAAAAATAAGAGAAAATGATAAAATTTCTTATACCAAGTCTGAACTCCTAGATCTAAGCATGGAATTTCAGAACATAAAAGAAAGAATGTATAATTTGGAAAAATAAAGTGCAAAACTCACCAAAATTTTCAACACCCTGGTGGAGTACAACAAGATCATCATGATGAATGCCTACAAGGTATGGATGCTATCAATATGATATCAAATAAAATTTATGTTGAATCTAAGATACCAACTTATGAAAAGAAAATGATGGGCATAGCAAGGTAAGAGGATGTTTCTCAATTAAAAGTCTACAAATAGCTCACTTATAAAATCAATACTAATATGTAATTTCATCTCTCTATATTCCCTCTTTGTCCTAAGTTTCAAGCACTTTCTATTGTGTTTATACTACCTTTTTGTTGCTTATAAGCTATTTTTGTTGTTTTTCTATACTATGATAGGCTATTTGTTATATCAATTTTGTAGACCTAGCCTGTTTAGTATTTTACAAGGTCAGATCCCTTCTTAAAACCTACTTTTACCAATAGTAACATAAAATGTCTGACCACCATCCAAGAATACAAGATTTAAAAAATTGGATATTTTCTTTGATAAATTATATTTTGATAGTCAAAATGTCAATTATTTATTTCATTGATGAAATTGATTAAGATGAGACATAAAATGTAGACCATAGGACTAAGAACATATAACATAAATGATGAAAATTAAAAAATTAAAATATACATGATGCATACCATATTTTAGGCTATAAATCATGTAATAAAGATTTTTATGTTGCTCGTCGTATAATTAAAAATTATGTAGTAAGTGGTTAAACAAGGAAAATGATCGATTTCAAGAACTAGCCCAATATTGAACATAGATAGAAAAACATTAATGAAAGCAATTGAAAGATGCCAAAAACTTAATGATGACAATACCAATGAGATCTAATCATTCTTTTGTATTATTCTATGAAAGGTCAAAGTTATAGTCGATGCTCTCAAATATTTACTTTCACAATTCTCAAAAGAAAATACAGGAGTTTCACCCAATACAAGAGATGTAGTTAAAACAAGAATTGGCTCTTATAACTATGAACCATATCCAATAAAATATTGGATATGACCTTAACATAATTATACTCAATGTTTTTTCAAAAAAAAATCTACAACTTTAAAAATAAATCACACACACAAACAAATTCTTGTTGTAGGTAATACGTTCAATTTTCAATACACTATGATGTTTATACATTATACTTTGCATAATGAAAATATTTCATAGGAATGTGGCATAAATTTCCCCCAAAATTAACCTGGTAATTTATTCCAACCATTTTTTTTAAAGATTTGATGGATAATTCTTTTATAACAAAACATGTTTAGATGGAAATTGTAGCATTTATAGTGGATTTCCAAAGTTAAAAAATGTATCCATGAGGAGATTACAAGTGAAATTTTACAATAATTAGTTGGTTTGAGTAAATAAAAATATGTGAATTATTAATTAAAAGATGGAAAATAATCTAAACGGTGTGAGCTTGTTAAAAAACATGTACATGTATCAAAATTTATGGTTAAATCAAGGGAGTAAATTGTTTGTGTATGCAAGGCACACACATGGGGTTAGATGGTTAGATGAACATTTTAATCTAGGAAAGGGCACATTCTCACATGGTTTTATTGTTTTAGTAGTCCGATTTGCTGATAATTACACATTAAAACTGTAAGTGGAAGTTTGGTCATAATATTACAACTTAAAACAAGTTACCATATTCATATATATAACATTCATGCATGCAGGCGAAACTATAGATAAAGATCAAAAAATATTAAGGGATGATATTTATATGCTATTTATGATTGATCACAAATTACAAAGTATGTACAAGGTTATTTTTAGATGTTCTATAGACAATTGACTGAGAGTAACATTATTTTAAATCAACATTAAAAATTTGGTCATACAATTACAAATCATAATTCAAGAATGCTTGGATGTTTTTCTACTTGTGTAGGATGCACTTTACCACTAACATATAACATATTTTGTTTTTCACTAATGTTGGCCATGAAAAAATGGAGCATGATGGTGCTAGAGCATATGTAAAGAGATTCATTTCTAGAAAGGAGTTGAGTTTCAAAGATGGTGTTAATTTTATTGATGGTAAAACCTTTTGGATGGTGTAATGAGAAAATGGGCCATGGTGCTGAGGAAAAATCTATTTTTCATTGACATTTATGGCTGATTGAGGAAGAAATATTATAAAAATATGATGATTGTATGACTATAATGGGATCACGTGAGCTCCACTCATTTTGTAACTCAAATACAGGTTCTTGGAATATTCATATGAGACACTTAGCATGTTTCTATTCTACATGCATGGAATCTATTTGGAATGAGTGTGATTAATAAGAGTGGGTGGATAAATGGAGATATAAACCTCTAATTTTAACCAACACATATCAGGTTTCAGATGGATTATAATTTATAGATATGACATTGTCACATGACATTGACCATGTATCTAATCTAATGAAACTAGGTAGAAGATTAATCTAATATACCATTTATTCTCAATGTTTATCTTGAAAACATCACTCAATTTTTTATTTTTGTGATACAAGGATTATTTTTTTTAGATATGGTTGGTCCAAGGACAATGAAAAGGGAACAAAATACTACTTTTATTAGTGTGTAGAGGAAAATAAAAAATTGCCTTCAATAGTCGTAGATAGAGAAAACATTGATCATCCCAATACATTTATGGTAGTCATTGAGACTTGTCTTTGATGATATCCTTTAAAAAATTCATTTTTTTGGTTCTTTGAATCCTTTTAAACACATAGGAACATACTACACTACTTATATTTTGTTCTTGAAACAAATATTAAATTGGTAAAATATCACAAGGGGCAATTAAATATGAATCTATAGAAAGTTCATGAGTCAAACCATGAAGATATTTTATCCTACTCTGAATATTAGAGTATATCCTAGTGTTTCATTGGATTCAAACTCTAAGGTATGTTTACTTGTCAAATTTAGATGTATTTAAATTTACCAAGTTTTATTTATTTTGTAGGTAATATATTTAAATTAAATTTTTAATTACTTAATAAAAAAATTTAGTTAGTGGTGCCAAATAATATTACATCTTCATGTTTTTAGTATTGTTATTAAATAAATTCAAAGTCTTGGAGCTAAGAGAAGCTTGATATACTTGCACTCAGTTATTATAAAAAGGGAAATCTTAAGGCCGTAATGGGTGGTGTTTTCTTAACTAGCCATGAATGAAGGCCAATAAACTGATCTTGGACATTATCATCCACCGTAAACATGTTGGAAATGCCAATTTTGAGCCACGAAGCACCATTGGTGGAATTCTATGATTGAAAATTCAACTTTGATAAGGTGTATTGTTAATGTTTCCACACTTCTAAACACTAGTGAAAACATGCATCTAGATGGATTTGGAGGTTTTGGTTATGGGATAAAATTTCATTTAATTTTATATACTTTTTATAAGTGATGGACTTGAAATTTTAGTTTCTAGAGGTAGAAATACCATTTGGAGGAGAAGAACTTGTCTCTTCACTACCAAAAAGTTGCATTTCAAGACCATCAATATAAATTTTTCCATATAATCATCTAAAATGTTTCATTGATGTGCTTAAATTTTAAATTATAGAACTTATACATGCATGTCATTGTTCCTCTACTTCATCAAAATGACTTACGATTTCCATTTTATGTAGGTCTGAATTTACCCTAAGAAAATACAATTTTATTATATTAAAAATTGCCTTCTTGAGGCTAAAATGGATGTTTCTCCTCTTGAACAAGCATGATCATAGGAAAATAACATGGTATTACACATTATATGCCACCTCATATGTGTTGGCAGTGCCAGTTTAAATCTATAAAGCACTAAAGGTGGAATTATCCAACCATAGTTTTAACAGTGACAATATTTGTTGTTAGTGTGTCCACGCTCCTAAAAACTATTGAAAACACACATATGGGTTGATTTTGAGTTTTTAGTCATATGAACAAATTTCATTTAATTTTACATAACTTTTCAATGAAATTTACTTGCACTTATAGGTACTAAAGGTATAAATGTCAGTTAGAGGACAAGAACTTATTTCTTCACTATAAAAAATTAAATATTAGAACTGACCACAACAACTTGAGACATAGATTCATCTCAAAGCATATATATATGTGCTATAATGGAAATTAAAGGGATTATACACACACTTGAGGGTTATCCTAGTTAATCTTAATGACTTATGGTTTACCTTTTATGTATCCCTAAATTTAAGATAAAAACTACATTTTCATTATATGCAAAGGGCATTCTTGAGGTCAAAAAGGGTGGTGGGTCTCTCAAATGTGCATGATCAGAGGCCAATAACATGGTCTTATACATTAAATACCACCATTAACATTTCAATTCCAATTTTGATCTATGAAGTACCAAAAATGGAGTTCTCTAACTACAACTTCAACTTTGACAACATTTGTTATTAGTGTTTCCACACTCTTGAACACTAGTGAAAGGATGCTTCTGGGTGGATATTTAAATAGTGGTCATAGGATCACATTTAATTTTCCTATAAATTCATGATTTAATTAATTTATTTTCACCTGAAGGTATCAAAAGACAAGAATTTATTTCTTCATTTTAAAATTTTTACATTTCAAGACCTATCACTATAACTTTAGAAATGGATTCATATCTAAGGCTCCATATAAATTATCTAGGATGAAATTAGAGGTGTTATAAATTCATGTGAGGGTTATTATGGCTAATATAAATGAATTAAATATTCTATTTTACATAATTAAAGTTAGTCTTAAAATTGCATTTTTCTTTTGTTCTGAGAAGGGCATTCTAGAGATCAAAATGGGTGGTGGTTCTCTTGACCAAAAATGATACGAGGCCAATAATTTGTCTTGGATGTTACCTTAAACCTTATATATGTTTTCAATTATATTTTTAAGACATGAACAATTGGGGGCAAAATTATCCAACTACAGCTTCAACAATGATAACATTTGTTGTCAATGTTTCCACACTCCTAAACACTAGTGAAAACATGTTTTCTAGTGGATTTAGATGTCATGTTCATGGTATAAAATGTAATTTGAATTTATATACATGTTATAGGTTATTAAATTGCACCTGTAGGTCCTAGAGGTAGAAATTGTAGTTGAAAGACAAGAACTTATCTCTTCACTATAAAAAAGATACACTTATAGACCCATCATTACAAATTATGCCACTGATTCATAACTGTGGTTATATCAACATGATATATTATAAAATTATAGGAATTTTAAAAAAAATTAGGGTTATTATAGTTCATTTAAATGTTTTATGGTTTTGATTCTATGCATGCCTAAAGTTAAGCTTAAAAATTGCATTTTTCCTTTTTTGGTAAGGGATTTCTTGAGGTTGAAATGGGTGGTGGATCTCTAGAATAGGCATGATTAAAGCCTAATAACCTGGAATTAGAATTATTCAACACCTCAAACATGTTTTCAATGCCATATTTTATCTAATAAGCATCGAAGGTAGGTTTTTCCAACTTTAGCTTCAATATTGAAATCATCTATTTTTAGTGTTTCCACGATCCTAAACAATAGTGAAAAAATGATTCCATGTGGATTTGGATGTTTTGGTCACATAATAATATGTTATTTTCCTCTATATATGTTCTTAAAGTTATATATTTTCACTTGGAGGTGTCAGATATATAAATGAGAGTTAGAGGATAAGGAATTGTCTCTTCCCTGTAAAAACTTTACATTTACGGACCCGCCACTGCAACTTGTACCATGGATTAATCTCCAATGTTACATAGACCTGATCTAGGTTAAACATATAGGTATTTTACATTAATTTTTTTTTTTTCATTTCATCTAGATGACTCAAAATTTTCATTTCAAACATGCTTAAAACTAGGCTTAAAATTGCATTTTTATTATTTTTAGAAGGGCATTCTTGAGGCCTGAATGAGTGGTGAGTCTCTCAATCGGTTATGATTGGAAGCCAAGAATCTGGTCCTATATTTTATATATCACCATATATGTGTTTAAAATTCCATTTTTTAGAATGAATAAATGAAGATATATTTATCCAACTACAATTTCAACTTTGACAACATTTATTGTTAGTGTTTCCATGCTTTTGAACAATTTGAAAGCACACTTATAGGTAGATTTGGAAATATTTGTCATGGAATAACATGTAATTTTAATCCATAAATTTGATGAAATTTATTTATTTTTACGTATAGTTTGTGGAGGCATAAAACTAGTTAGAGGACAAGAACTTATCTCTTCACTATAAAAAAAGTTACATTTATGGACCCATCACTACAACTTGTGCCAAAGATTCATATCCAAGGTTACATTGACATGATATGGAGTGAAATTATATGTCTTATAATTTCACATGATTTTTCTTTTGGTTCATCCATATGACCTATGATTTCCATTTTATGCACACA